>CXYZ01007921.1:90682-108968 GCA_900006705.1 Sonneratia caseolaris
TCTTAAATTCTTTATCATTGATTATTTACGTTTTTTGGAATATTTTTAATTTTTAAAATGCTATGTCAATATCACTAATAGAATATCTAACAATACGACTAAAAAGGCAAATTTTTGAGAATGTTAAGAATAAAAATGACAAAAAAAATAATGGTTTATGAGGAAAATGATAAAATTATAAGAGATTGAGGATTAAAAGTGTATTTTCCCTTATTTGAATTTATATTTGAGATTGCTGCATGAACTCTTTTACTGACTAAGAATACGTACTAACTAATCCCAGTATTTCGGAATTTTTTCACATTCATGATTAGACAAAGATGACGTTCTAAAGTTGATAGTAATTACCACCGAAAAACATCTCTATTAAGGTATAACTTGCTTCCAATGAAGCCACTCAAACGTTAAGACACATGATTGTCTAGTTTTTTCAACTGCATGATTAAAGGATCTTTAGCATCGGGAGAGTCAAAAGGTGGGGACTCTTAAATGGAATCCCATGGATCAATCTTTTACCCCTTTAATTATTTTTTTCCTCCACTCGTTCCCTTCCCAGCTTTTACTTTTTAACCTTTTGAATTGCCCTTAGGATATGCTTGGATGGAGGGGATATGGAGGGATAAAATTAGAGATGTTAGATGAGCAATTCGAATAGGTTCAAAACGAGTTTAAAATTATCTAACTCTTATTAAATATAACGAATCAGTCTAATTATGAGATATGATTCATAAAATTATAAATCGGCTTGAGCTATGCTTAAATAGATTGGTTCATGGTTAGAGCTGATTTGGAATGCAAACATGTCCATTTCTTCTTTTTTTTTTTAATTCTTTCAAATTATTTAAAACAAACAAAATTTTAATTTTTTTTAAAATTTTAAATTGAGCCAAAAAAAAATTTATCATTGTTAGCATGGGGTTTTGGTGGTCTAAATCAATTCAATGAGAAAACCTATCAGCTAATTCTAATTTTAAAACTTATTTTTCAGACTCGATCCATAATCGTCACTCAAGCCAATAAAAATAGTTACATATCAGTTTAAGGACGATATCCGGTTTAAACCGGTCCGTTTAATATCTCTAGATAATACAATATGTATGTCCAATATCCTCGCTTGGATAGAATTGTGGATGGAAGGGAAGGAGGGGATTAACGGGTATAAATGAACTATTATACCATTAATAATCTTCTATATTTGTTAAATTGGAGAACTTAATTGAAATTTCACCTCCTTATTCTCCATAATCATCCCCCAATCCCCACTTTTTGGGGAATGAACAAGTGAAATTTACGAGGGGCAATGGACTTATTCCTCGGAATCCCCCTCGTCCTCACCCTTCCCAACCCAAACAAGGAGCAAATATTAGCTGATTGTCATGCATAAGATGTTTGGGATTGGTTGGACGGCCGCATCCTATGTGGAATAATGAGATGAGAAATTTGAAATAAAATCCTCATATGCGGATCGAGTTCTATTAATCGAAAAAAGATCACAAAAATCGTAAAATTACACTCCTGGAGCTCAAAGTCTTCCCGGTTTTTAGTCTACGACTGCTCGTGCCTTGAGTTTGACTCCAAATTCATGCCCCAAATTCTCGTGCCACCGGACATTTGGTTTGACCCGAGAGATCTCGAACCTAAATAAAAGAGTAAATACTTTCAACAAACGTCTCGTGATTTTCCATGGCTTCTTAGGTAATGATGAGTACTTGTAATTCGAGGTGTCAAAAAGGGAGTTAAAGTATGAGGGAAACAGCAAAAAAAGGGATAAGGGGGGTAATGAGGGTCCATATCTTTTTTTTTTTAATAATTAATGAGGGTCCATATTAGATGTGTACAAACCACAATAATTTGAAGAAGCACCTAATTTGCAGAGCCTATGAGCCATTCATTCATTACATTCCTAGATCTTGGCAACACATACACGTAGCTACTCATCAGAGTAAGTTAATGATTTTGCTTATATCCAAAATGAGGTTCTGAATCTGCACTCTGTTAGCGGCAATAATTTCTCAATCGTACAATAAACTCAAATGACAATATATAAAATACTTACGACACAAAATCGTAAATGCAGTGACGAAAGTTAATAGAAATGGAAAACCAATCGAAGTCGAGGCCTGTGGCAGTCACAGTGTCCTTAAGACAAATTCAACCCCTCCTGGGTGTGCTGAGGTGGCTTGGTCGATTGTCTCCCAGGATACAACGACGATATGAGTCGAGGATAGCACCGGACCTTGAGCTCAAAGGCGAACCAATAGATGACAAAACACCAAGACAGAAAACTATGCTTGAGAATCTGAGAAGGAGAGCTTGTTCTGTTTGTTGAGCAATTTGCTCAATATATAGGAAGAAGATAGGGGTAATGGCTTAGCATACCAATAGGCACGATAACATTTAATTATCGAATTAAGTGTATGTTACCATTAATCTATCCATTAATGGTTGATTCATCATTAATCCGAACATTAATAATGAATTCAACGAATCATTCATAAATAACCATTAATTGTTATAGTATTATGATCGGATTCGAAGAATCATTCATAAACAGCCTTTAATTGTCTTATTAAGAGTATGTTACCATTAATCTATTCATTAAGAGCACATTCATCGTTAATCCGAACATTAAGAACAAATTCGAAGAATCATTCATGAATAGCTCTTAATTGTTAGATTAAATGTGCCTTACCATTAATCGACTATTAATGGCTGATTCATAATTAAGAATGATTCAATGATTTCGAGTATTATGAATGATTCAAGGAATTCGAGTATTAAAATGATTCAATGAATTCAAACATTAAAAATATTTCAATGAATCCGTAGAATCATTGTATGAGAACAATTTTTTCATTCATAATCAAATAAATGCTTAGCCAACACACTCTGGGCTCCTGCTCTCCCTTAATGACTTTTACTACCTGGAGAGCATCATAGATGACAATAATTTTCTTCCATCTTTCCTGCTGAGCAATGGAGATGGATCTGGAAACCCCTTTAGAGTTTCAGCTTGGCAAGAGGATCTTGAGAAACCTGTGATCTCGAACCAAAAAATGAATGTCTGTCTGCTCAAATTGGGCCAAACCAGCGATACAGTTGCCAGATTCCGACCAAGCAGCATTCATGAAATAGAGTAGAAGCCATCTGCACTATCAGTCAGCTCTGCTGGGAACCACACACAGGTCAGTGGATGCCACAATGTTGAAACCATGGAAGAGAGTTGGAAGCTATCTATCCTCCACAAGTGGAGTTTCAGCCTTTCATGAATTTTAAGTGACCATAATAGAGTTCCAGAAGGACTTATTTGAGTTGTCAAACCTGTTAGCCTTGGACAAGAATGTAAAAAGGATCTAATAGTGTGTTTACCTCGTCAGTTTGAGTGCCCAACAGAATTTTCAACTGATTTTTCTTCTTCACTGAGATGAATAGTGATGACATCTCTTGCTATGTATTCTGGTCAAAATGGTTTAAAACCAGTGGAATACTCCGCCGCGTGGGCTGAAACAGCATGGGGTCCCTTACCTTTATTTCCACATCAGTTGATATGCCAGTACCTGAGCTTAGCCTAAAACTAAACATTACCAGGAACCCCAGGATCATTTCCAGATATTGGTAGAGGAAGCATTTCCAACGAGTTTAAATGTTCCCCTTTTTAGTGTGTCCCTGCAAATGTTTATGGCCTTCGAAACTTGTGATTTCGAGCTCTCAAATCTGAAGCTTGGGGACAAGAAATTTCCGTGCTTTGCCTTTATGGGCTGTATTCCCAGTTAGAAACTAGCCAGGCGTCTTAGAAAGTACGGCTTTATTACAGTCATTTGCCCTGCGGAAACCGAAGCCTCCACAAGCCATAGGTCGACAAAGAAAATTCCACCCATTTTTGTCGCTTGACGGGGACCATCAGATTTAACACAGCCCCGCCAAAATCTCTTTATTGTACTACTAATTTGGTTTAAGATGGACATGGAAAGTTTGAAGAGAGATATAGTGTAAATTGGTATAGAGTTTAAAACGGACTTCGTGACATGTACCGTCCCACTAAGCATGGCTATCAAAGTCGCTAATTACTTCGATAGATTCATGCGAATTTAAAGAATCAAACCAATTAGATTCGAGGTAAAAAACCGGCAAATGAGGCAGACTCGGCAAGCTGACCAGAAAGAAGCCTACTGAAGGGGGACAAAGATGGTCCTTTAGCCATTCACCTCCCCTTTTTTCTTCGGTCCTACGTTGTTTTCTCTTACAAAATAGAGGAGTAAAATAAACATTAGAAATTTAGATACAGCTACATAGTCATCCCCTGATGATTAAATGATCATAAATTTGAATATTATTAAGTAAATAGAATGTTCATATAACTTGTGAGTAATTTATGTGAGTTCAATTTTTCCATTGAGCACGTGACTACATAATGCTTGCAAGGACCACACCATGGGCAACACTTTGGCAAATAAACAAAAATTTTCAAAGAAAAATAAGATAATTTGATTTAAAAAAATAAAATAGGATCATGTCAAATTTATATGATATGTTACAAGTTTTTCTCAAGTTTTATCATAAAAGAGGGATGTTAGCCTCTATAAATCCATCCCTCAACACATAAGCTCGTCCTCCAGTGTCTTGCTGGGTAGTTTGCTGATCATACTGCTGAATGTCGAGTGTCAACTAATGGGTGTCAATTTTGATTTTCTAGCTGCCAGGCAGATATGTGCAGTCTTCGATCGATGACAAAAGGCAATCAATAGCTCCCGAAATTTTTATTTTTATTTTATATTTATTGGCCAAAGGGAAAACAAAGGGGGAGAAAGCAATAAAAAGGACGACAAGAAATAGACTGCCAAGTTGTGAATGGAATTAAGTACTTAGAGGCCACGGATGAAATTACTTATTGCAGCTCCTGGCGTCAAGTTGATTAATGCACCAACAGCTTGATTGTCCTTGTCAATCACCGCTTTGCTTTAATGGCACCAGAGTGGAGTTGCCAATGGGAGAGACTCCATCCATCCATGCATGCATGCTGACCCGTCGATGGGTTCCATCGAGCATACGGCAGTGACTACGGGTCGCTCACGGCATGTATGTCGGCAATGGTTGTCGCAAATCTGACTCTCGATGCAGCATTTCAAGAACTGAGTGCCTCTCACCTTGTTTGCTTTACGCTGACCGATCGATACCCGGTCACTTCTTTTAGGATAATTTTTTAAAAAAATTCCAGTAGTCGCGATTTGGCCATGACTTTGATCCATCGATATCTGATCGATGGCCCAAAGCTCTGTCCTATTTTCTACACGACCCAGTTTGATGCTGGCCCAAATATGGCTGGATTCTACTAAGCTCACATAGCTTTCAATACCGTCGACGATGTGTTTCGGGATTTAATCGATCCAGATCTTCTCCCTCTCGACGTATGAGCAAGCCATTGAATAGTGTGTGGAATTGTCTGTGTCATGCGAGGCCCTAAACTCGATCTAGTGCTGCTGATGTTGGACCCAAATTTCGACGTCCGCCCCTGCTTAGTCCAATCCTACCAACCGTGGCCTAAAACCAAGAAGCCCAAGGCCATCTAGAACTTCTACCTAGTCGAGATTATCGCCATATTAGGGCATGCAATTACAAGTATCTCTGTGTTACCTCCATGTTTTTCTTGGTATCCGAATTTTAAGCGCTTATTTTGTCATATTATATTTGACTGCTTAACGCGAAAAATACCAATAAAACGAAATTACATGAGTAAAAGAGCATTAATCATACTGCCATAATTATTATTAATTAAAATAATTTTATTGAGGATCATGCTTTCCCCCTTCTTCATTAATACGAAGCGATGAATGAGAATTGATGAGAAGATAACCCAAAATTGGAATGGGATTTGTGGAAATCCAAAGATGCATAAATATTGCTCCCTCTCATCTTATGTTATGTTGTGTTCTCACTCCCACTGGGAGAAATCATACACCCGAATGGATCCTGCAATCACGACCGTCCACTGGAGTCCAGCACCGTCTGATTGGAGAACCTCATCTGCCCCAGCTTGTCAGCGCCATCGACATCTACGCCCACGCGGCGGACCGATTCGAACAGCGGCAGGACCATGTGGCGGTGCCGGATCGGCCGGGAGAGCTCCTCCGCTAGGTCGATCCCGACGCCGGTGACGCCGATCTCGCGCAGACGTAACCCTAGCTTCTCGCCGACGCGGGAGGCGACCTTGGCGTCCCAGAGGCCCCAGGGGCCGGCGCCTTGGCCGGGGCGGGGGCGGGGGAAGCGGCCGAGCTTGGCTCGGGTGCGGGCCAGGAACTCCTGCTCGGTTGAGGACGCCATGGCGATGATGGAGGAGTCGGCCGGGTTCGTCACCTCAGCCGTGATCTTCCGGCACGAGAGGACGAGGCGGAGGAAGTGGTGGTGCTTGCACGTCGACATTGGAGAGAGAGAGAGGGAGAGAGGATGTTGGATTGATCGTCAGTTGGGAAAGAACGGTGACGGCAGGCAGCGGCTGTCGGCTGTGATGATTTCGTCGAGGGGTGTCGTCGGTAACGTAGAGAGTACAAGGACTTGTAATTCCGACACTTCACAGTTTCTCAACGACTCAAAGTGAAAGAATCCGTGCCAAGCACGTGCGGCGTCATCAATTTTTGTATTTTCTTCGCAATTATTATTATTATTTTCTGATCGGTGTGTTTCTTGTTCTCCCATTAAAATTTAAGGGCTTGTATTTTTTTTTGTGTATAGAACCATGAATTATAATATTTGTCTACAGAATTTATTTTAACATAGGATTAAATGAATTAAGATTTTATAGTGATCAAGAAAGTATTTTTAAATAATTGGAACGAATAAAATTTTTTAATTTAATTTGTATAGATGAAATTTTTATTTTTTACTCCATTATTTATCTAGGTGTCCATGATTTCTTTGTTAACCAAAGAAAAAAAATATTGAAATATGAACCATATGGAAGTTTTAATTTATGATTAATTTTAGTTATACTCAATTAATTTTATAATTATTATGTGGTGTATAAAATATTTCGTAAATGTAATATTTCTACATAAAAACTAAAAAAAACTCTATAATGAAATAAATTTTTATAATGTAATATTTTATTATATTTCACTTTCTATAGAACTAGCCAATCGATAAATTGATAATATGCATAATGTCAAATTTAGAATTTGAAACTCTCAATAGTCAATATATGAGAATAATTGTGGGTTTCAGATTGTATAATATACTGTTTGTATACTAATTAGTTGTTACGGTATTGAATACTATCAATATAATTCTTTTTTTTTATTGCATTCCATTGATGTTGGGCCAAAGTTGTTAGTCGCGTCTAATATGGAAATTAGTATAAAATATATATCACTCTAATAATTATGGCAATTAGTCGTGTCTAACATGACAATTGTTTTTATTTTATTTTGAATAATGTGACCTAACAAATAATTTTTTGAATTTCATAAAAATAAAAATTGAAAAACCGACAAGAAAAAAAAATAGAAATAGAGAACGGCAGAGGTAAATAGATCCTGCCCTCTGCTAAAATTATACTGCAGCATTTGGTGGCTGCTGATTTGCTAACTCCACGTAATATGGAAGGTAGATGGAGACATGGAGCCACGTGCTCTTTAATAAATTTTCCCTCGGATTTTTCTAGCCGTAAAAGACAAATTATATCTTAATTAAAAAGATGTCACGCTTCCCTTTGTGGGCCCAAAAGCCTTGTGCTTTAAGGCCCGGCCCAAGGACTGACCCGCCATTATATAGTTTTTTCATCCTGCAATGTCTACAGAGGAAGGAAGAAACCCAAAAAGTGAAGAACTGTGAAGAGAACTGAAGGAAGTCCCGCTCTGTTCTCTCGTCCCGCTTAATTATGCCAGCAGCGAGACAAATGAGGAGAGCTTCATCGACTTCGTGCTGCGGCGTTTCCTCGCTTGTACTCGTTCTCCAGTTCATTTCGAGAATTTCAGCAATCAGGTAATAACACCACCTCATCATCTCGAGTGCTGAATTTCGATCCATTCTTGATAGAGCCCCATTTCCTGATCTCCGCAAATCTGGTCTTGGCCAACATGCTTCTCGGTTATCTTGTGCACCCTTCGTGAGAGTTTCGTTGATTTGAATTGGAATTGATGCCACTGGTTCTGCAAGCGCTGAACTTTAATCCATTCTTGACGAGGCCATTCATTTCTTGATCTCCGCAAATCTGGTCTTGGTGACATGTTTCTTGACTATCCTGTTTACCCTTTTGAGCGTTTTGTTGATTGGAATTGGAATTGATACCTTTGGCTCTCCTTTCGGCAGGGGAATTCTATCTCTTAGACTCGAATTCCTCGAATCTTGATTGCAGTCTTCCATTCCTTGGGATGGAAGACATAGTGATTCGTTTCTCTTAGCGTTAATGGAATATACGAAATTATTCTGAGAGTCTTAAATCGTGATTTCTATTTATTGGGTCCACATTTTTATTATTCGTCAATTGGGTAAATTATGATGGTTTTCCTTTGATGTCTGTTGTTTTCTTTGTTTGAATCTGCCAAATATCAAGGCAATTTCAGACTCCAGAGGCTAACATTTTACCACGATCTATAATCTTTACTTAGTAATACTTGAGATTTTTTAAATTTACAATGGTCTGGGCAGTTTGGCTTAGCCCATTTCCTTTTATCGGGTTTTTGTCATGGTTGCTTTGCAATTCATTTAGTTGATGCTTTCCTAACGCTGGTACTGTTAATCACCCTTATTTCTTATTCATAGAAATTTGAATGGGAACATTCTTTGTAAGTAAGATAAATTTTCATCAAAATGAAAGTGGACTGTCTCTATAGCCCCAAGATCTTTAGGGTGCTATTAAATGTGGCATTTCAGGATGGACCCAGGCTTTCATGAGAGACACATATGCAGAAACACAGTCCAGGGGAGATATTTACTATCAGATGATAATGGCAAGTGTCTACTATCCTCTTTATTTCTCTTCAGATTCTCGTTATGTAATGTCCTTCCTTGTCATACAATATGTTGTTGCTGGTTATGAATAAGTTATAATTGGTAGCAGGACACATTTGTGATGCATTTACTCTAGACCCGCAGTCCCGTTGCTGTCCAGAAATAGGGGAGAGATTCTCTTGTTAGTGAGTTTTCTTTTTCTTCCTTTTTCTTTTGGTTTGCACCCTGATAATGCTCTTTGCTTTGGTTGTTGACGTTAAGGGGATAACAATGTAAAAGCTTGTTCATTTTGTTGTTTAGTGGATGCAATCTCTACTCACAGTGCTGCAACTCCTACGAGTTTTGCGTTTCCTGCTGTCTTGATCCTTCACGGGTATATCCTATATACTTCTCAGTTTTCTTTTCCACCATTAGGCTTATCTTCAGCAAGAGAATTTAGGCCTTCACTTGATTCCAGACTCAAATAGATCAAGTCATGGAGGTGAAGATAGCCAAGCCCTCCTCAGCAGGTAAATCTTTCAAGTCAAATGTGAGATATAGTTCCCCTCTCAATCCAGTACTATTGTGTTATTGGTTACCGTGTATGCCAACGTCTCAGTGTAGGATCTCAAATTTATATTTTGCTTCTTATCTGTCAGGGACTTATGCAAGTGTTTTTGACTTCTGTGCTGGGAGATGCCGTCACAATTCTGAGAGTGTGGTACACAATTCTTTGATATATTTTCTTATGACTGGATATATGATATCTGTAGATGATATGTAATTAGTTTTTCCCTCTTTCAACATATCCTAAGCATGTTGTGTCCTGTGCTTTTCTTAGTGGTTCTGTTGGTGAAATTAAATCATTTTGTATTATCATGTTCACTCTCTGTCCTCATCCTTCACTGCCTAATGCCTGGCTATTATGAATTATATATATTCCAGATTCATGAGAATGCTTATATTAGCGAGTTCCACCACTGTTTCTCCATCCCATCAAATTCTTCAGGTAAGCCTGGTAGTGCATTTGAAAATAGTTAATTTTAGTCAGTCCTGTCCAATATTTTATCTTCACATATACCATTAATTTCTTTTTACTGTTGTCACTTTTCAAACAACTACAATATTAGAGATTAACTTTGGGATATATGAATATCAGGGGAGACTGGCCCTAGATGATAATCTGGAGCAAAATGCTCTATTTGGATTCTATCTCATATTATTGGATGATCTAAATCTTTAAACACATCATTTCTTATCTTCAACCTCTTGAAAGCCATTTATTGGTCCCACTTACTTTCTAGTTAGTAGATGGAAGAATTAGGAACTGATTCAAAAGAGAGAATGCAGATCCGGTTGCTCTGTTGCCCAATGCCTGGTTGATCTGGTCCCCGAAGTGACATCTTTGCAGCCATAAAGATATATCTATATTTCATTTCTTGCAAACAAAGAAAGAGATTGAGGAAGGAACATGTGAGAAGGAGAAAAAAAGTCTGAAAATGAAATGAAGGTTATAATATAACCTTGACAATGGTTTGTGGGCTTGGGAGAAAAAACTCCTTGTTATCAAGAAAAAAAATGGTAACTTAAATCAAACTGAAACAGGGGTTGCTGATAAACATGCGGAGACAGGACTGGCTGGTATAAATGTTATTGTTGGAAGGTAATCCCACTTCAGCACTGATGATCCGATATTCTTCTGATAATTTTAACTCTGTTTGCTAATAAGGGGAGCTTGCTGTCCTGACTTTACATCTAACAGGCAAGGGGAATCCTGTGACTCTGTTTGCAAGTCCATTGGGCAATCATGTGTTCCAAACAAGCTTTTGCTTCTAAATCAATGTGAAATGTATGCTGTCCTGATTACCCCTGCTTTTAACTTTTCATGTGAATATTGTTCCTCTTTATGTTTTCTTACCCCTTGTCTATAAGTCTTATCCATCACCTAGGAAATCTCTCACCCGCTCACTCTCTCTATGTATTGCCTTGTTTTATTCATGCTTAGCGAGCATTTGTCCTTCTGACAGTATGCAGAAGTATATGAACTGCAAAGGAGCTTGTTTGGCGAGTATGGGAGCTGATCAACCTGCTGAAGTTGTCGACGATGCTCCGAGACATCTGGTAAGCTTCTCTGTCCTACGTGATTTTGGGATATGTCAACTGTTTCTTGAAAGATGATTAGCAGACATTATATACACACACATATTTTTTCCCTTTAATGTTTTAAACAGTTAAGATGATGATATGAGTTGGTCGTATGAACATGGAATAAGATTCTTTTGTCATACAAGAGCAGATTGGAAATGTTATGAAAATTTTCAAATGAAAGTGAAATGTTCAATAAATCTGTCTACTACGAGAAGGATATTGCCCATACCGAGAAACTATTTGCTGTATGTGGTTGTGTGTTAATGCAACCGCACTCTGAAATTCCAGAACCCAGGAGCTTGCCTTTACACTCAAACACAATCACTTCTTTCTTGTGATGGTTCTCATCGACACACAAGGAGACTCTGTCCCTGCGCCTAAGGTACTCTTTCCTTCTTCCTATTGACTTTGGCTTAAACTTTCATTGAAAGTTTTGCTCCAAATAAAATAAAAAAAATTTATTTGCTACTGTTGTTTATATGGTTAATCATCCACTATGTTCTAAAATAATAATACTGGTCCTGGATTAAGTGTGTTTTACACTGAATAATTCGCGTGATCAAGTTTGTTCAATAGGAAAATAAGTATATGCCCATATGATTGTGCAATAGCCATAGTTATCGAAAATGATAGTCATGGCCTTTGCCCCATTTAAGCCAATGAATCAATTAGTTAAATCAATGAACCAATGATGAAACTCAAACTTGCCTTGCTTTGTTGTATGGTATATAACTGCCTTGCCCATGTTTTATTGATCTGCTAAAATCTTGTTCGCAGGAGCTGCCGCAGATTGGGTGGACAAGCTCCACTATCGATTTTGTGACATCATTGAGAAATGCCAGTACTTTGTAAGATAGCAATTTTAATGTAAATAATTAATCCACCTTATTCATTGAGCAGAAATAGGACGCTTATGTATAGCTTCTTTGATTTGTTCAGTGGAGTTCCTTGAGAGTTCTTTCTTGATGGGCCCTTGAAGAGTGATAATAAAGAAAGAAAAATCTCACCTGTCCCACGGCTTTATGGGTAGGAGTTAGATATCTTAGCAAAAGGTGGTTGAACCAAAACGCGCAAACTTGCCATGTCTGCAGGTGCCAAGGCATCAATGTCCCTTTTAGCGTATGGGAGCAGAATTCTTAGTGTATTGCCATGTCTGCTGGTCAATCTTTCCCTCGAGATTCTTCTGGGTTGTCTGCCTTTCGAATGCTGAAGGTGGACAATGGTGACCGGTCGTTCGAGAATTTATCACTCTAACTTGGCACTCCGAATGCTTGCAACTCTATAGCTTCGTAGTTGGTAGCGACAGGTTTAAGCCACCATGCATGTTAACATGTATATGTCACAGAATTTCGCGGCTCGTTTGGTCCAACTATGAATCAATCTCCTGGATGTGGGATAGCTGTGTAGTGCGTGATGACCGGATGAAAACTGTATGGAATTCAGCCCTTACGGTGCAGTTGATCGCATTAGTCCGTTAAACTCGGTGCAGAATTTTCTATGTATGCATTATCTGGATTTTGTTTGACCTATTAAAAAATATAAAAAATTTCTAATTATGAATATTCTAAGTCATGAGATTTGAGCCCCAGAATGTCAGTCGAATGGTGGCCAACGTGCTATGGTAATTTTTTATTAATAATATAATTGATACATCTGATGGCACCCGCTTGACAATTTTCTCCTTTGCCGAGTCGGTGTTTGACTTTCAATAATTGAATGAGTTACATGTCCATCGTCTTATGTTCCGTTGCCTGCTCCGCGCACCATTGTCGTACGCTCTCAAGGCCAAATCAATCCTACATGACCAGTGGGGACAAAGGAAGTGATCAATGATAGGAATACTTATAACACGTGAGCATTTTTTTAATTTTCTTTTTTATCGGACAGTTATATTTCTTTTACTGTTCCCTAAAAATTTTTTTAGAGACTACTTAATTTTAATTATTTTAGTTTCTTTTTTATTATATATGATGGTCATCAATATAGAATGTGATAAGAGAAATATAAATTAATAGAATATAAGAAGTTTTACCATAAAAATTAAATTTATAATATCTTAATTATTATATAAAAAATAATATTATTAGACTGAATTCATTTAATTTTTTTTACAATTTAGAAAATATTCAATGCATATCAACTTTTTATTTAATGGTGGTATAATATATAATTGTTGTATAAGATACGTTTTTTTTGGATGGTGGGACCGAAAAGGGATGACAAAGACCTTTTCAAAGCATACACTATCATGTTATGCGCTCATTCTATGACTGACCATGGTTTGAAATCAAGCAAGTCATTCTGTTAACCGATCACGATACAATATCAAACAATTAGTTTGGCTTTTTCCATAAAGATGCGAACCTCCTAATTGTACATAAAAATGAATTTGTAGGTGACCTGCAGCATATCAGATTTCTCCGCATTTACAGGTGTGGGGTCGAAGTCAAAATTAAGTGGTGAAGCTGGCCTTTTTGAATCAAGGATCGAGCTCACATCCTTGCATGGTTCTTTGAGGAGAAGGAAGCTACTACTTCCCGCAGCTAAGATATTCATAGTGATCGTACAATTACGTACCAAAATGAAGGAGTACAGATGCCTAGCTGGTCCGAAAGAGCAAAATTAGCCGCATCCGGTGGAGAAAAGACGAGCTACATGAAGTTCGAAATTAGAAAATATCGACCACGAGGAAATTAAGACATGGTTTAGCTCGAAATCTCGTGAATGTTAGATGCATGTCCGTGTGATCAACATGAACGGATTGTGTACATTATTACCCACAAATTAAATCAATCACCACTTCACGGTGAAGCTTTCTGGGGGAAATTCCAATTTTGCCAGATCTGGAGAGCGAGGAAGCGATAGGGAGAGCAAGGGGCATAAAAGTATTCTCTCTTCCTGCATCTTCGTTTTATGCATGCAACCTACTTGTTTTACAACGTCAGTGGCTTTGTCGACGATGGTCAGGGGAAGCCCATTGACATTGGGAAATAATGGCCGAATTAAAGTATTTATTACCGTAGAGATCAGGTAATTTAATATCTTTTTTTAATGAAAAAAACTTTTCTATATAAGTTTTATAAATAGAAAAAAATTATATATTGAAAATTTTACAATTTATTATACCAATCTTATTCGAATTTATATTAGTTGAAACCCAATTTTTATGTGTAAGTTCTTCTCCTAGTAGACGGACGAAACGGTGATGTCCCACTTAATGTTACAAGAACTATAACAATGAACTCTGATGTTCTTAAAGAGGAAGAGAAGGTAGCCCTCAGTGAACTGGGAATACCCAATTTTCTCATTCGGACAAGTACAAAATATGTGGATAACATCTTCGTTCAGAACAAGGCAAAGCTGTCGAAATGTTTGTTGTCGTTTTGTTTCTATATGTTGCGGCTCAAGGTCTTGGGCATGTGATGACAGGGTGCGCTACCCAATCGTGAGAACCAATATAAAAATGTGCCGGCAACATATGTACGTATGTAAAATATAACACATATGTACACGCATGTATGTATTGTATATGTTTTTTTAGCATATTTTACACACGCATCGCGATTGTATGCCAGAGGGCCTGTCTCCCTTCTGTGGAACAGTACGCGGGCAGGGTGCTTGATCAACCCATCACCACAAACAAGTGATCACTCACAAATTGGGTAGAAAAGTATGAACAGTAACTTCATGGTTTGGTACCAACGAACATGGTGGTTTATTGATTTAAAATTTACTGCCATCTGATTTTGTTAGTATGAAGTATAAGTTTGAATTCCTTATAATGCTTTAGTTAAAAAATTGGGTTATATTATATTAATGATGTTAATACTGAATACTAAATACTGATTATTCAAAAATTGTGCAGCAAAATGTGAGTAATTAAATTGTCCCTACTCTTATCTTTTTCTTCTATCTTATAAAAAAAATGACTCTTTGAGTTTGAGACCATTTAGTCTTTCTATTTTACATTTTTAAATAAGAATTGTATTTTAGAATTAAATAGGGAGTTGAGAAAGATGAAATTTCTCGTCACTAAATTAAAACTGATTCCTCTTATTTTTACATTAACAAAAACTCTATTTTCTTTTATTATTATCGGGTAATATCTCTTTTTCTCGATTATACGAAGGAAATTATCAGTAAGAAAAAAGACAAGGGCATAAGAACACACAACCAGGCCTTCATCATACGAACTCAACGGGAGTCTGTGTTCACCCTTCCTTGGGGGCGACTGTTTTGACTCTTTTTACTTCTCGGGGAAATGGTTCCGCAAATAGTGGTGAACCGGTCGTCCGCAATTAGGACAAGTCGCATCCGGCAAGGCTGGCAGGCGACATTTTAAAGTGCTTCCCATAAATAAACAATTTGATTGGGGTCCCCACCCATCACCGATGAAAGTAACTGTGCCCGTCGGTCATCTCTCAGCGGGTAAGCACTTGTTAATTACCTCATCTGACAGGTTTCTTTTCGGATCTTGACACACTCAGGAAGTCAATTATGGCCACAAAGAATGGTGAGGCTTCCACCATTTGTGATCTGTAAGTGCGCCTGGCATTGTTCATATTATAAATTAGGCAAATAAATCACTCGGGCATTCTACCAGGAGACTTGATCAAATTGACAAACTGTGCTCGCTGTAGCATATCTTATCTAAAACTTGAGTGTTTGAGACTCACTTGAATCAACTTGTTCCAGTTCCAGGCACAACTAAGGCCTGAAAGTATACTATGATGTGACTCCATGTCTACAGAAAAGGAAGGGAAAAATACCCAAGAATTATGTCATTTAAAAATGAATTTGAGAAATTTATTTAAAAATAAAATATAATAGAAGAGAGATTACCACTGTTTAAATTTATTGTATACTTTATTAATTTACTAAAGTTACTTGTAAATGATTGAAATGAAGCAAATCTGCCCCATCCGTACACGTACGTTTTCTTGGCCAACCTGGACATGTTCTACTTGATAATGTAGACACGAAAATGTACGATTGCGCGATTGCTCCTTTTTTTATTATTTATTTTTACAGTGTTGTAACTGCTGCTTAGCTTTTCAAGTGCAAAGTCAACGGGAAAACCCTAGTTTGACTTCTTACTCGGGTTGATGCAGACGCCCTAGGAGAGAATATATGAGCTGGTGCAAGCTTGGCAAGAAATAGAAATTTTCTTATAAAAAATGGGGACCGCAAAATGGGAATCTATTTTATAGGTCAGTCAGCAAGGATTGTCTGCTCGAGCAGTAGTTAGTAGCTAGAAACACTGATGCACAAAATGGTGCATTACTTTGGACTCTGTGAGGAAGGGTCTACTGTAACTTTGGGATAAGTTTCTTCCTCCCAACACAAGACGTATACCTCCTGGAAGAGTACTCTCTTGAAAAGTCGTTCATTCCTCTGGTCGATCCGGCAAAAATTAATATCCAAATATGCTCTTCTTCATTTTGGAGCTTCTTTCCCGAGTGTAAGATACTATTTCTTTAATTGAAATAATTTTTTTAAGATTTAGTCCAACGTACATTTTGTTTATCTCGAAATAATATATAATACAAATTAAAAAAAAGTTTTTTATGATTAATATATTAATTAAATAAGAACTTTGATTATTTTTTTAAAGTTTAACACAAACTTTTTTGTATATTCTAATTAGGCATAAATTATGTGTCGTCAATTAAATTCAAAATGACGTTTATTTTTTTATCAAGTTATCTTATGTGACATTATACCACGTAAGATTCGTTAGTTATGTTATTTAAATTAATGTGTTACGTACTAATGATTTAATGAAAAATAAATAGCATAATATTTGATCGAAATATAAAAGTATTTGTGCTCAATTTTAAAAAATGGGCAAAATATGTACTTAATTAAGATATTAATACTCTGTTTTTTTAATCTACAAGACTAAGTTCAGTAAATTAATCTTCGATGTGTCAAAGTCAATTAACGTTATAATATGTCGTAGTCGAGTCACCATATACAAACACATGTGTGCATGTAGCTCCTCTGTCAATCTCAGTTGTAGTTGTAGTTTTTCCTTCTCTTTTTGTTTTTTGGACTGAATAGTGATGTCACCTTCTTCTTCCAAGTCCTCCAAAACAAAGCTCAGTAGAATGGAGGAAGGGAAAATGTTCAAAAAAGAGAGAACAATTCGTACGATGACAGTGAAGGTATCTTCTGCAACACATATTTTTAATCAATAAACAAAAATCGCAAATAAACCTTACAAATTCCCGATAAATTCTTTTTTTAAATTAAATTTCAAGTTTAACAAAAAAAATTAAAATTAGATGACGAGATATCACCCAACAATCATAATTATATTACCACGGTATAAGTATTGCGTCGGAGTGACTTGGTAGAATTTCACTTACAAGAAAATTGAGTTTTTTTTGCTGTTCTTACTTAGATTTATAAAAGAAATTAGCTTGATATTATGGTAATATAAGTATTTTTTTAATTTTAAATTTGATAAAATGTAAATTCATATAATAATTTATTTTGACATCATATAAAATTTTATTAAACTTAAAAAAATATATTCATTTCTAATAAAAAAATTTCTGACAAGATAGATATCATCTCCATGTGAAGACGTCGTTCCACATGCAAAAGACAAGTCTTATGCATCTTTGAATTATGTCCCGGTAAATCTTCTTTTTTTTCCTTTTAATAAGAAATTACGCTGAACGGTTCTAGAGAAACAGTTCATAATCCATCGTCGCCATTCAACGGTGCCCAAATACCCTCGAGCCACTTGTTTCAGTTCATAATTATTTGCACATTTAAGATACAGGATGATTAGACAGATGGGGTTTCCACTGTTTACTTCAAGAATCGAGATCTAACTATGCTTTTGTTGGTCGTGGAGCATCTTTCTAGGGTGTAAGATACCTATTTTCAATCGGCAATAATGTTTTCTTAGTGGATTTTTTTCAATCTTACGCCCTTCGAGCATATGATAAGAGATAATAATACTTACCAGAATTGATCAAATGATCATTGATAAACTAATCTTTAATTTTTTGAATACCTGACGTACCGTACCCTTTACTCAATTTTGGAAATAATTTGTATATAATTAAATGTATCTTACTACATATAAAAACTTAATTTCAAATAAAATTTTAAAAACATAATTATAGAAAGTCTCTACTATTAGAGTTCTTAGAATTTTCACAATTTAATTTTAGGGTTTTGTGAATTATTTATGATTTTT
>CXYZ01007921.1:118251-137845 GCA_900006705.1 Sonneratia caseolaris
TTAGTAAAAAATTAATGAAATATATTAAAATATAATATATTTTAAAAAAATATATTATAGAGTTATGTTTTAAAATTTTTATACAAAACTATTAAGTTTTATACTAACTGTAATTTACCCGACTTAAAAATGAACCGTGTAATTTACCTTTAATCTCCCGCTGTTATTCTGGCGTAAGAGAGAACTGTCCATCTCCCTTCGTCTGCCTCTCTGCCGCTCACGCCGACTTCTCTACCGCTTGAGAATGGAGTGAAACGACGGCAGAAAAAGGGCAAACGTTCAGCTACTCGAGGAATAGGCAAGCGTCCCATCAAGGTAGCTCGTCTATTGAGACGTAGATCCTTCTCCGTTCCTCTCATTTCTTGCGGTTTCGCAATATTTTATCGTTCTTCTGTAGCCATCTCGTTAGATATCTATGAAGCTCCGACTAAAAAAATATGAGGCTTGTCCTTTTCTTGTTATTTAGATTTTTTTTGTGGGGTCAGTGTGTTTTCGTTCCTGTAGGAGAAGAACAATGGACGTGAAGCCGATGTTGCTCGAATGTGATTATCGTTTTAAGCAAAATAAGATCTGCAGTAGTGATGATGATGGAGACTGAGTTCATTGGCGTTTTATATCTTTAACTTGCTCTTGTTGCTGTTACTTGGGCTACAGTTCTGTAAATTCTGGTCTGTGCCATGGTGGCTTCAAGGCTACAGCCCGGCATTCTCTGGGAACTAGAGGTTAACTTTGCAAATCGGCTTTCCTTTTGATCTCTCGTTGACTAGACATGGATGGTTCTGGGAATAGCCTTTTTCCCCTAAGAATTTGGGAATAAATTTTTCCTTTTGCATTTTTAACTTGTAAATGGAAATAGATCTTTCCATTGTGCTTGGATTCCTTAACTTGTTTGATAATGCTAAGTCACAAGTTTTCATTACCCATTTTGTGGAGACGGTGTTTTCAGCCTAATTTATGGGCAGAGCTTGTAACTCATTTTCTACTAGAAGTCTATGGCTTGCTTGTGATCTTTGTTTCAACTTTTGCAGAACATGCCGATTGATCCTGCTCAGCTGCTTGCTGCCGTCAAGAGGAAATCCGAGGCCTCAGAGAGGAACTCTGAGAATTCGAATCAACTCCTCCATATATTGCAAAAGAAAAGGAGATCTCAGCGTCTGAGTCCTTTGCTTGACAAGGAGAGCCTTCCACATGAAGAAGGGAATGGTGTTGAAGTCCCATTGGAAGGTTCCAAGGATGCAGGGGGCTCCACTCCAATGGAATCCCTTTTAGCTGCTATTGATGAGCTCAGATCTCAGTCCTCCTTACAGTCTGTAATGGGCAGGGACAATCTGGTCTCACGTTCTGAATTGAGCATCAACTCCATGTCTGGGTCTTGCGGTCAATCATCTGCATTGGAAGAAACCAGTCAGCCGTCAAGGAATAAGCTGGAAGATCAGTTTCAAAGAGATCTCAGTTGGGTGAGTTTGCAGGCTCTCTTTATCGAGCTATATTGATAAATCTTTTCTATTTGAGTTCATTTTGTTTAAACTTGTTCCTACTCTGTGTTGTATGTCTAATCCTACTATCAGGAGATAGACCAGTTGCTTGGTAAAATCTTTGAAGCTCAGTCTGCAGCCAAGAAAGCGCTGAGACAGTCAGAAGAGAACACAAGGGCGTCTGTGAAGAAAAGGGAGGAGTTGGAGCTGGTGGCTCGAGCCCAACAAACCAAGATTTCTGAGCTTTTCGCATCATTGAACAGGAAGGATGCAGAATTAGCAGAGGTATGTGTTGCCTCTTGGGCATTCAAGGAGCGCATCTGGGAGCTCGAGTTAGATCTCAAAGCTAAGGATTCCTGGCTGGAGTGCCTTTCTGCTGAGGTAAAGGAGCTTAGAGGAGAACTTGCCCAAGCTAAGAAGGAAGCTTCCGAGGAGAAGCTCCACAATCTCGCCATTGAGTCTGCTGAAGAAGCATTCTCCGCTTGTCTAAATCAGATCAAGGTTTGCTACCCTGAGCTAGACCTGAGCTTCTCTGACCTCGGGGCTGCCCTTGAAGCTTGGGCAGCAACGAGGGCAAGTCAATAGAAGCAGCTTCAGGTGGATTCTAACATTGACCTGGACTCCAACCATCAAAATCTGCTGATTATCAAGCCTCGAAGGAACAGGTTTTGGTTAGTTCTTCACCACAAAGTCCATCGCCAGGTTGCAGCATTTTGCCCACCTAATGGGACCGTCAGCCTCTCTCCATTACTAACATATATGGTCAACATTTTGAGGACATAGAACTGTAGAACAGTACCCTTCCTCATTCTGCTGTGCTGAAATTCACGTCAGATGATCAATAGAGTTTTAAGCATCAATGGGCTTATGGTGCATATAGCTTTTTGTTACTAGGTTGAGATTTTGATGACTTGCCATTTTGGAAGAGATGTGTATGAACAATACATCTTACTTTCTTGGGTTTGCCGATTGAAATGGAGTCCTATTTCACTGAAAAGGGAGCTCCCATGGTCATTGAATATTCCCTCGACATAAATGAGAAATTGTTGGACTGCGACTCATAGATACATGTAATGATGGAAGCTACAAATCGTCCTTTTCCTAGTAACAGTTTGATAGCTAGAAAGTATCATCAAATACCAAGTCCGGGCAGCTTACTTGTAGCCTCTTTCTTGTCCTCGACTCAAACAGGTAAAACTGATGCCCATTTCATGAGAAGTTGATAGTGCAGTTATTCCTGTTGCCACAAATGGCAAAAAATTGTTCTACCCAACAGTTGCTGGCACAGCTCAAGCTCGAAAGCCACATTTATGTACACATCAAAACACGTAGGCATTATGGTGCAATTGATCTGTAAACCATTGGCATATGCTATTTACGATGAAATTTCATATGACAAATTTTGAGGGTGCTGCTTCGGCCTGGTCCTTCACAGCATCATCTGCAACGGAAATCTAGTATTATCACCTAGAAGAGTAAACCATGTAAACAGGAATGGATATGGAGCTTTTTATGTTTGATGACCACAAAAGAAATAAAATTGCAGAGGAAACCCCGAGCGCAGAAATAAAATGAGTCATATAAATTATTTACTCTGATCTTTCCAAAATCATATTAATCATTCCATGTTAACCAATTCTATTTCGCATTTACAAAGGTCCTTGATCATTGTTGGGCAGCGTAGGGTGATCTTTATCAAATAAATATATCCAAAAAACAGAATCTAAAAGATTACTTTTCACAAAATCCAATCCAAATACTGTCAACCAATTTACCAACTCAAAAAAATCAGAGTCCAAATACAATTAATGTGTATAGCTAATCAAATTATCACGTAATTCCTTTCTGTCCAAAATAGCCTCATGCATCAAAACCTAGAGCATGCAGGCGTTTCTTTTCTTTCTTTCTTTCTTTCCCTTTTTTTTTAATATAGCTGTTGTTATTGTCTAGCAGCTTGCTATCTACATCACCATTCCAAAATCATACACTCAAAGTAAACATATACATAAAAAAATATACAAAGTGGGTACCTATTTGAGGAGCAGGGGACTCCCCATAGATGACCTTGAGTCTAGAGAGAGGTACAAGAGCAGACTCAGATGAGGCCTCGGCAAAGAGTTGCTGCTTCCAGTCCCACATGGCCTTCTTCATGTCCTTGTTGGACTTGATGAGTGTGTTCTTCTCTGCCTCCATGGCTTCGATGTCCTTCTGCTGCTTGACCGATCTATAACACAGAGCCAAGAAAGAGCCAACGAGACAAATGTCAATCACAGTGTTGTTGTTGGTTGCTTTCATGAGTGCTCCTACCAGTCTGCTTGCGGACTCCATCAGTAACTTGAGGAGCTTGTCACCTGATTCTTAATTATTTTGCCCTGGCAGAAAGATGAATATAGTGTTACTTCACAGTCATGTTTTTGCAAGATCATTTCACAGTTGGCCTGTGAGTGGAGAATGTAAACTGCAAATACAGGCGATTGACAGCGTGGTTCACTTACTTAAATGAGCAAGCATTACAAGGCTCGTAAGCCCAAGTATCAGATTTTAACGAGACACCTAGATGAGCATACTACATAATACACCCTTGGGTCTTATCAGAGGAAAAGGTGAATAAGAATGAATTAAAGCAGCTACACATCTTTGATTTTATGGACAAGTTACCAATCATAACTCATGCAGATACAGGCTTGACATTGTAACATTCAATTGTCTACTATCTGAGCAAAACTCATCTTGGCAGAGAGAGGAATGCAGATATGCACGACTATACAGGAAAGAAGATATCACCCAGCAAAACAAGTTGAGAATACAGCATGGCATCTTGTTTAAGGATGAATAAATGTCATTGGACTCAGAAGTGCGAACCTAACCAATTGCTTTTGATCTTATGAAGAACTAAAGTACACACCCCACACGATTAGCACACTATCCCGTGGGAGGGCACAAAACCACAAATAAACCCCACAAGATTGGGCAATATTTTCAATTAAGAGTTACAATGTACTAATGGAACAAGCAAAAAGTTCATTTCCACTGCAATGGAATCTTTTAGCAACTGCGGCCATTCTATACGCATCTAATTGCCTAGTCACACTCCATTCGAGTCCAAGACCGATAGTAATTCAATGTTGCTCGATTTTGACGTCTCGAGATATTCAAGCCGTCAAGTTCAAAATGAGTCGACAGCATCAATATATTAATTAATTTCATGCAGCGCAGATCCAGTTCCTCAATTACTACATATTCGAGGGTTCAACCTCGAAGCTTTACGGGGTTAACTACTTGATCAAAAGGTGCCCATAAAGAACATATTTGATATGACTCAGAGAAGGAAGCCAGTGCACAGCTAACTCACCTTCTTGAGAAGCACTGCAGCCGCCAATTTCGACTATATTGAGATTCGCTGCGCCGTCCCTCAGTTGACAGCTTAGGTGGAGTAGACGAGACGAGGGATGCACGTTGCAGGGAGACGAGAGTAGGGAGACAATACAGGGCGATAATTTCATGTAATTGCGGGAAGACCCTTTTCTTTTCATTTCCCTTCATAAATATCCCCGAGGTTTGCGTCATATCAAAATAGACCCTCACACTTGCAAGTATTTTCACAGGCATGTTTGTATCCGAGAAAATTGTAACAGAAGTGATATAAATTTGTTTATATATATATATATATATCGAGTATTAAATATCTCAAATTTGTTGAATTAGTTCTAAAATATTAATCAAGCTTCATGATTTAATTCATCTTGTAATAAATTATTAATTGACAATGATATAACACTAATTAATATCACTATCTAGTACTGTTTACTTATATAAAAAAATCACCTAATGTCACATATATCTATCATGTCATATTATATCTTTCATCAATATGCCATATAAGATTAAAATGCAATGAATCAGCAATACCTTATGTGATCATGCCCACTCATGATCTATCAAATGGTCAGCACATCACCTCGAAGAGAGGCAGAGGTATGCCTATTCAACGATCTATATGATATTTTAGGCTTGTGTAAGTAATAAAATAAAAAGTTTAGAACGAATAAGTTTAACAATAAAACCACGACACCCAATGTGAAAAAACTGATAATACTTTTAAGAAATTCATGAAAAACTATCCGGTAGAGTGATGATAATACAGAACTTATGAAACCATATGTAATTTGTAGTCTGAAATTGGACCATAATTTTTAAAATTGAATCATATCGAGAATGAATTCATAGATTAAAATGTATACTTAATAAATAATAATAATATAATTAATAATAATATTTAAAAATATCATACACGGAACACAAATTTATAATTTCAAAATGTAAAATATCATCATAATATTTAAATTTAATAATAAAATATAATTTAAGTCTAACAAAAATAAAATAAAATATTAATTTTTTAAAAAAATAGATATAGAATGATTAGATTTTTTAAATAATTTTAATTCATTTAATTTGACAATTGGTTCAGTT
The DNA here is from genome assembly GCA_900006705.1 of Sonneratia caseolaris. NCBI lineage: Eukaryota > Viridiplantae > Streptophyta > Magnoliopsida > Myrtales > Lythraceae > Sonneratia > Sonneratia caseolaris. The sequence continues at coordinate 124,200 of CXYZ01007921.1, forward strand.
GAATTTGGCAGTCAATCATGAAACTAATTGATTTAGATGAAATAGACTGAATTTAGAGTGCATAGGTTAATTAAGTAAATTGAATGGGGGTGGTTGCCTCAGTTGAGCCGGACCAACCAGCCAGCCAGTCCGGTTTCAAAACTATGAATTGGGCAAATTGGTTGGGCTAATGCCATCACTGAACCGAGGAAGACGACGATACAAGTTCATAGCCGTACAACAATATATGTTATCTCATCTTTGGCATGCATCTGAATCCCAATGGACCAAGAAAGTGAAATCCCTTGTCAAGAACAAGAAGGATTGGATTGCACACGATACGGTGTACTTTACTCATCCAGATCCGTGGCAACACGGAGCATATCCGTGTTCTGTGGAACTCCATGGATCCAGACCTACGTAGAAATTATGGCACTACATTAGCCGAAAATACTATGCCGGAAATTCCCTCCCAAAATGTAGCAAACTAAGTCCTAGTGTGCAAGACGGAAACTTACTTCTCTTGACAGAATGAATCACCGGATTAGTTTCCAGGATTGCAACTTACCGATCTCAACCAAGATCGGGGACGGTGAACTGTTCGTCATCATTCACAATAAACATCATCCTTCGCTTCTTTATGGGCATGCTGGACTCAGAGGCTTGATAAGGATCACGGTTTTGTGATTTTCGCAGAGGAAGCTGAGGAACTTCTCTGGCTGCTGGGGCCTCCTGGAGGATCCGATCATCAAATTGAGCCACATCTGCTATCAAATCTAACTCTCCAAACTGAAACTGCTCTTCCTGCCAAGAGGAGGAAGAAAAGGTCAAACATCAGAAACCATTAGTCCTAAAAATACTCTGATGTGGACCAGCCACAAAAATGTTCTGATGTAAATAACGACATAGAAAATGTAAAGATCAAGCTCCAATATAAAGCTTGCTGAGGCACCACGAGAAGTGCCGAACAGTGGAGAAAAATTGCCCCCTGACTGTTTTATTAATCGGCTGCTGTAATCGCACTGGATGTCAGTATGGTAGTCCGACGTCAGCCACATCTTGAAAACTACTGCTGGTTTTAAAACTTGTTCAACCATAGAATTGTGTGAAAAAGAGATCTGATAAACAGCAAAACAACCGAGGACAAACATTGGCAATTACCTGCAATACCTTATTAGACGACTCAAAATCGTGGCACTCCAATGGCTTATCCATCACCACCGACGAGGCTGAGGACCTTGGACGCTGCTGCTGTTGGGGAGTTTTCATGATTGGTTCTGGCCCTTTCTTGATCAGCGGTTCCCAGGACTTCTTGGTGTTCTTTCTGCAGCTGCTTGATGACCTAAAGTTCATATCAATTCCAGTGGAAAGGAACTGCTGGTGGTTTGAAGAGATGCTGCTTGACGATTGAATTGGCTCAAGTGGAGCAGCTTCATCCAAAGAGCTATTATTCTGCGATCTATTATGAGATAAATCATTTGCACCCAAATCAAGCCATTTTAACTCATTTTCCAGATATCCAGGACACCCACAAATGTGCGAATTTCGAACCATAATCAGTCTAAGCCTTTTCATTTTTCTTAAGGCTTTTGTGGTCATATGATTCTTCTCGGGCTCTAACAGGTCCAGCCTTATGCCTTCAATTGCATCTGTTCCCTGGCAAACCGAAGAAGAATATTTCATAAATGCATCACATGAAGCTGAATATAATGAATGTAATTCTTCATTTAATCTTGAGTTCATAATACAAGGTAACCGTGAAGCACATCAGGATCTATGCGACAATAAGCCAGCATTAGGAGTTAAGAGCATGCTGAAACTTGACAAGACCTTCAAAGGTACTTACAGATTTTTCATGCAATACTCGGACAACGTCCTTGGAATCCCAAATCCTGCTTCTTGCTGAGGGATTGTCAGGAGATTCTTGATGTACAATTTCTCTACCCATGCACTGTAGCAACCCGTGCATCCATATCTTGTTCGATCCGACAGTTATAAGCGATTTTTCCACAAGAATCTTGAGTGCGCTCTCAGGATAAAATTGACAGCGATGGAACAGCTTGGTGGCGTAATCCTTGTCTGCTCCATTGAAGAAGCAGGCAATGTCCAGAAAAATAGACTTCTCATGAGGTTCTAGATCCTCAAAGCTAATTCGTAGTATCCTGTCGACCAGTGTCAGAGGAGATTCCTTCAGTTGACTCAACGCTCGATCCCACCCCTGAATAGTTTTACCATGTAACAAGGAACCCAGTACTATAACAGCAAGCGGAAGTCCTTCAGTAAAATTGACAAGGCTAAGTGAGAGAGGCTTGTAATTTTCCAGAGGGATGTCTTGCTTGAATGCAGTCTGACATAATAGTTTAAGAGCGTCATCTTGACTCAATGCCCGGACATCGTAAGTCTCAGCACGGCAAGTACGTAAAATTTCTCTATCTTTAGTTGTTACAATGATTCGACTCCCCAAACCAACCCAATGTCCCATCCCAGTTAAATCTTCCAACTGATCCGTGCAATCAACATCATCAAGAACCAGCAGAACCCTTTTGTTTTGGAGGTTATCCTCCAGCAAATGTCTCCCAGTATGATCGTATCCCACCTTCACATTTTCATTCCTAAGCACATCAATGAGAAGAGCATCTTGCAGTTTCATGATACCGTCTTGTTTTGAAGTTTCACTGACATTTGCAAGAAAGCTACTGCCTTCAAATTGATCAGCGATTTGATTGTAAAGAGCTTTTGCTATTGTAGTCTTGCCTACTCCGCCGACCCCACAGATCCCAACAATGCGAACATCATTAACCTGCATAGACAATAACTTGATCATGGCTTGTGTATGCGGATCCAGGCCAACTGGATTGGAAGCAACAGCGAAGTATGTGCGGTGTAGTTTGCTTGAGACTTCTCCTACAATATTCTGGACTAGCTCTGATTCGACCCTGCCATTACCAACCAACACTGCTGTTAATAGTCAACCGCGATATGAAAGATGTTCTTGCTCCCCTTGAAGTTTTGAGAATCCCAAGGAAGCCCCATCGCTCTCAGCGATAATGGATTTGCAATTAAGAGTGAACAAAAATTCCATTACCCATTGTCTAAGTGCCGCCCCGATAAATTAGCTGCTTGGTGAAGGGCTGATGACCACTTCCATAGCTTCTCTGCACTTACACGATCTTCTTTATGCCTCCTCAACATTCTATCATAGCAACCGTTCTTTCTTCGCATCTCCGAAGGGCTCACATGAAAGAAAACCGGGAGAACCATCTGTCCCTTCAACTCCCTGCACTCAATGATCTTCTGTAACTCGTCCAAGCACCATGTGGAGGACGCAAAATTCTGTGAAAAAACGATGATCGCGATCCTTGATCCCTCAATTGCTTCAATGAGCTCGCTCGAGATCTCCTCCCCTCTGCGGAGGTGGTCGTCAACGAAGGTATTGATCCCCTTCTGGGTCAGCGCGTAATGGAGGTGGCTGATGAAGTTTTTTCGGACATCTTCACCTCTGAAGCATAGGAAGACATCATACTTCCACCAATCGAAAGCCGATGAAGAAGCAGCAGTTGCTCTCTGAGTGGCCATGGGAGATGGCAACCAGGAATAGTTCTGAGCTTAGTGCTTAATCTACCACAGTGGTCTCCGGCCAGCATGAAAGGATAAAACTAAGATAGAGAGGAGACAGACTCAGCAGCCACTAAAATGATGTTGAGTGGAAACAATCAAGAGGAAAAAATGCACCCTATAAAATATTTTGATAATATAATAATTTGGTATAAAATTTTTTAAATATAATTCTATAATATATATATATTTAGATATATTATATTTTAGTATATTCTATAAATTTTTTACTAATGTCCTTAATATTTGATGATGTGAACGGTCTACGTGGCGCTCATTTATGATGCGACTTCATATTTTAAATATGTGTATTTTCACATAACACATGGTGAGACTCACTATTTTTTTATTACTTTCTCTCTCCACACCTCTTTCTCTCAACTCTCTCTCACTCGGCTCTCTCTCCCTCTCTCTCTCTCCCACTCAGCTCTCTCTCTTTCTATCTCTCGGCTCTCTCTCTCTCCCTCTCTCACTCGGCTCTCTCTCTCTCTCTCTCGCTCGTACGCTCTCTCTTTCTCAATTTTTATGTAGGGGGCTTCACGATTTGGAGAGAATTAAAATTAGATAAAAAGAGAAGAGTGAGAATGTTCAATTAATTGTTAGAAAATTTTAACGCGAGAGAGATCAAGAAAATATTTAGTACTAATTTTATTATCTTATTACCAAATTTTAACTTCTTTTGAAAATTTTCTAACAATTAATTGAACTTTTTCATTCTTCTCTTCTCATCTAATTTTAATTTTCCCAAATCATGAAGCCCCCTACATAAAAATTGAGAAAGAGAGAGAGAGAGCATACAAGCGAGAGAGAGGGAGAGAGAGTCAAGCAAGAGAGAAAGAGAGGGAGAGGGGGAGGGAGAGAGAGCTAAGCCAGAGAGAGAGAGCTGAGAGAGAGAGAAAGAGGGAGAGAGAGAATTGAGAGAGAGAAAGAGAGCGAGAGCCGAGAGAGAGAGAGATGGAGAGAGAGTTGAGAGTGAGAGAGAGAGAGAGGGAGAGGGAGAGGGAGAGAGAGTAGAGAGAGAGAGAGGTGTGGAGAGATAAAGGAATAAAAAAATAGTGTGTCTCACTATGTGCCACATGACAATCCATATATTTAAAACATGAAACCACGTCATCAATGAGCGTCACGTAGACCGTCCACGTCATCAAAAATTAACAGCGTTAGTAAAAAACTAATGGAATGTACTAAAATATAGTATATTTAAAAGAAAATGTATCACATAGTTATATTTTAAAAATTTTGTACTAATGTATTACATTATCAAAACATTTTATACCAACTGTACAATTTTCCCTCACTATGTTTGAGTAACGCAATTGCCGTGGTAGAGCAAGGCACTGCCTGTGAGTGACTAACCTCACACCCTATGGATGACTGTGGGCTGTCTCCATGGTTGACTAAGGCATTGCCCATGGTAGAGCAAGGCATAGCCTGTGGTCGACCAATCCATCACTTGTGGCAGAGTAAGGCACAGATCGATATTGAGCAAGGCACAGCTTGTGGTGGAGCAAAGCATCGCTAGAGTTAGAGTGGTGGAGCAAGGCATCGCACGTGGTAGGCCATGGCATTGCCTGTGATAGACTGAGTGCACAACCCATGGTCGACCGATGGCTGTCTTCATGGTCGACCAAGCCATCGCCCGTGGTAGAGCAAGGCACAGCTTGTGGTCGGCCAAGTGATTGCCTATGGTAGACCAAGGCACAACCTATCACCGAGCAAGGCATCACACATGGTAGGGCAAGGCACTGCCCATGAGTAACCTAGTGCATAGCTTGTGGTCGACTAAGGGCTATCTCCATGGTTGACCAAGCCATTGCTCGTGGTAGAGTGAGGCACACTAGTGGTCAAACATGCCATTGCCCTTGGTAGTGCAAGGCACAATCTGTGGTTGAGCAAGGCGTCGCCTAGGGTAGAGCAAGGTATAGCCCTTGGTAGTGCAAGGCACAGCCCGAGGTAGAGCCAGGCATCGCTTGTGAGCAACCAAGCGCACTACCTGTGGTCAACTAGGGGTTGTCTCCATGGTAGACCAACCCATCGCCGGTGGTAGAGCAAGGCACAACCCATGGTTGGGCATGGCATTGCTTGTGGTAGAGCTACCCACAGCCCAAGTTCAACCAAGCCCTCTAGCACCGGCATTGGGGTTGTCCTAACCCAGCAGGGCCATCTAATCGCATACATTAGTCGGGCCCTCTCTCCCAAATGCTGTAGCTATTTGGCTTACAAGCGGGAGATGTATGCAATCTTGTTTGCTAATGTGTAAAAAAAATATTTTATCATTTGCACCTTCATAATAACTTATCTATACATATGTGTGTGTCTGGGGTGTGCATATCTGCACATGAGCTAAAGAAAGCAACATCTTCTTTGCGACCATCAACCATGGATATTGAAGTGAAGCTCATCTCCAGGGAAACCATCAAGCCCTCCTCACCCACTCCCCACCACCTGAGGAAATTCCCCCTCTCAATCATAGACCAACTCCATCCTGCATCTTATACCCGAATGATCCTCTTCTATGCTGCTACTGGCGGATTGTCCGGCTCCGACGATGCCAATGCCACGAGCTTGATTCTCTCCAAGCTCAAGTGTGCCATCTCTCAAACTCTTGCCCACTTCTACCCGCTCGCTGGCGGCCACGGGGACAGCCTTCAAATTGTGTGCGATGACAGAGGCCTCTCGTTTGTGGAGAGTCGGGTGACAAACTGCGACCTGTCAACCTTTCTGGAGCGGCCGGATCTCCGTCGAATGTTTGATCATCTCTTTTCAAGCCATAACAATGCTTCGGATCCTGCCTGTGAGAGGGAGACTTTCCAAGTTCTCTCAGCTCACTTGAATCAGTTGTGCTCTCACCCATTGCAGAACATTATTGTAGGGATATTTTTTGACGAGCTTAATCACTGTCAAATATAAACAATCTCCCTTTTCAAATAGCATATATATGTCACGTAAGGATGCAGAGAATATATATATATATATATATAAGGTGATCACCTTATTTAAAGTTACCACTGAACTGATGATTTACAGCTTATAGACAGAAGCTTTTCAGCATTTTGGTCAAGGTACACACTACATGACATACATCTTTCCATATTCTACAACTAATTTGTAGCAGGTTCTTGTTCAAGTCAACATTTTCTTGTGTGGCGGGATTGCACTTGCTGTCTCTTTTCTGCACAAAGTTGCCGATGGCGTTCTGATAAATCAGTTTCCCAGGAAATGGGCTTCTTTTTTCACAAGAATAGACGATGATCACGATAAGTCGGATCGTGCTTCAGATAACAGAAATGCAACTCATGTACCTGCCTCCGTTCTGTTCCCCGGTAGAGGGACCCTACCTTCGAATGCAAATGTGTGGGCTGGAAGACCTTTGACAGGCGAGGTAAAGATAAGGGGGCGACGGTTCGTTTTTTATGCGAAAGCAATTGCGTCTTTGAGGGAAAAAGCTGCGAGTGAGAGGTACAGAACCCGACTCTTTTTGAAACAGTCTCGGGATTCATCTGGAAATGTATGATGAAAGCTTCAAGGGCTAAGTCAGGTATTGGTCATTCTCGATCTACCCATCATACGCTTTGGCTTTTTCAAGCAAAAATGATAACTCAAGAAATTATATTGAGTAAAAGCCTGTTTATAGGCTTAGAGAAGAAATGAAATAATTAAAAATATTAAAATAATATCAAATAGATATCATAATATTTAAACGATAGTGACCGACATATCCAATTGATACTATCTTATCTCTAATAATGTGTTCAATACCTTGCCGAATAGCTACCAATAAATCGGCCTTGATGTCCCGTTCGGTGAAAATAAGACCGAGGATGGAGCCACCATTTCCCAAAGACACCGTCGGGAACCTCTTGTGGAAGACGGTGGCTCCATATGAATGCAGATCGCCCGCTGAGTCTGAGGAGCCTGAGCTCCTGGCCGTGGTAAAGCCTGCTGAGGAAATCGTTCCCTGAGGTGAACAGCAGCTATGTGGAGAAACTCAAGGGGGAGGGAGGGCTGGAGGGGATCTCGAGGTGGCTCGATGAGGTTGAGAAGCGGTACTCAGATGAGGGAGTCGAGGCGTATTCACTAAACAGCTGGTGCCAGATGGGATTCAACGAGGTCGACTTCGTGTGGGGAAGGGCCGTTTGGGTGTCCCCTGGGGGGTCGCTGAATGCTCAACCCACCAGAGGGATGCTGTTGGTGGACGCCAGACGGTGAGAGGAAGGAGAGGTCGAGGCCTGGGTGCACATGGAGGAGAGGATGGAGATCCTAATGCAAGACCCCGAGTTCCTTGCATTTGCTTCGCCGAATCCAACCATCTCGGTCTGTCTTAACTAGACACCTAGAACCGCAAAAACTTCATGAAGTCATGCCAGATCGATATGTGAACAATTGCATCTGCAATAAGGTTGGTGATTATAGCATCCGATCATATCTTCTCATTTCCTTTTGAAAGTTCATTTGTTAATAATGACAGAAATATCCTGACAAATTGCCACTTACCTTTTCTCGCATGAAGATCAATGTCATTCTCCCTTCCAAAATTTGTGTAATAAATTAGGGTTATAATGAGCTTGGTGCTCTACATCGAAGCGCACAACAAACCAGTCGAGCCTTTCTTACTGCAAATTGGAGTTCAGACAGGGTACACGGCCCAGGATCAAACTATTTCCACAACGTTCACTATTATGGTCAAAACTTTAAGGCTTTCATTATTTCGAAGATTAAGACTGCCAACACAATGCATACTTCCACAGACACACTGGGCAGTTCCTCAACAAATTCCCATCTTTTCAAGCCACTAATCCAATAAACTTATGGCTTTAGTTAGTAGTAACACTGCTAGAAGATGAAAAGATGGTCCAAACACACAGATGCCATGACGATACTTAACTAGGTGCACTTTCCCCTTTCCCTTGGTAGACCACCTCCAAACATTCCTTTGCCCTGTGAACCTTTGACTGAAGATAGAAGCTACCGTTCTTGGCATTCCTCTCAAACAGCACATCATATTTCTGCGAGAAAAATCATGACAAACCTCAGATACAGTTATTCCTACGAATATGAGAAAGAAAAAAGAGAGGCAGGCGGCCCATCAAAATAGAAATTCAGATTCAACGGGGATACAAGTTCTGAACCTTCAGTATCTCTTCCCAAGCAGTTCCCTCTTCTATACCAAGAATCTGCCTAGCCTCTTGCTCTGTCATAGCCTTGCTAGCTCGACGGATAGTGTTCTGCATTGCTTCTTGTGCAGCACCAGTTTTTGAGGCATCTAGAACCAAAATAAACAATCATTTCAGATTGGAAGCACCAATCCAAGTCAGTGTTATATGTGTGCTAAAATAAGATGTCATAAGAGTGATTTTTCTTTGAAAACTAGGCATATTATATGACCGGTGAGGAACACACCAATGTTTTAAAGTATTATTCGTAGCAAGGAAAGGAAAAGCTGTGTGAATTATACATTGATTAAAAATGAAATCCCAAACTTCAGGAGAGGTGACGATTAAATATATGCACGACATATCAAACCAAGTCCTCATCTGACAGCTCGGAGAACACAGCAGAGGTGGCACATGGACACAGATGTAGAACCCAAGAAACCTAAATCTAAAGAACTTTTACCAGACTAAAAAAACTCCAGCCCAGGATAAAAAGCATGGTTGAGATCATCGTGGCAACTCAGATGGTGAATGATATTGTTGTCATTAAAGAGAGAAAAACATTTAACTAAAGAAAATAACAATAGATTATACATTACAGGCAGAAAAGAAAATAGATGGTACATTAAACAGCTCGATCATGAGAAATCCTCCCTGATTCTGATTTTTGCCAAGGAAAGGACCCCCTAAGAGAATTATGATATACATCAAAAGCCAACCAGTCATAATCACCAGACACTATATCTATATTAACCAAGGAAGGCTATGCAAGACCAAGAAACTACCAATTTTCATACTCAATGGTACTTTCAGGTATCATTTTCGAAATTCTTCTACTCTGTGTGTCTATAGTAATAAACTACTAACTTGCATATATAGATGTAAATATAAAACCAGCCTTTTGGTTAACATCCCTACAAATGAATCTACCTTCATTGATTAGTTGTGCTATTACATGGAGATATCTCAAGCAGGATTCAAGAAACTTCTTAATATGCCCAATGTTCGACAGAAGATAACACTACAATACAAAAAGTAGGCATAGAAAAAAGATCAGAAGCAAAGTCCGCTTTTCTGTAAATAATTCATGGCCTCAAACAGACATTTAATGCCTTCAGATGGAGATATTTCCACGACTGACTTACTGGCAAGTGCCTGCCGATAAGCTTGAACAAATGCTCTGGCTAGAATACCACCGCCCATAACAATCAAGTTGGCAAGAATTTTAGCAGCCTGAATAAAAACACATAAGATATTTAGCTTTGTTTTACAAAAGAAGGGTGAACAAAATATACATACAGAGAAGAAAAGATAAGAAAGGTAACCACTCATGAACAAAGAAAAAATGAGGCTTCTATTTGAAAAGAAGAAAAGCAGCTAGCAGAGTCCATCATCCCCTTTTAACAAGAAATGATCACTCAATATGAAGGGCACATCCTTATCACTATTGCACTATCCATTTCAAACAGGAGAAGTTGCAAAAGGAAAAGATAATAAAGAAAAACAACTGATTATCTCATTGTTCGTCTCTTCTAGAGTTGAAGAAGGGCCTCTACTTCTCCTACTCTCCCTAAGCAACGGTCTACAGAGATCTGCAACGTGTCTGAGATCCAGGTAAACATTCCAAGTGAGTATGATAAACCTGTTTAAAATCCTCTTTTTTTATATTTATCTATTTGATGCGCAAAATTGCTAGTCAAAAGGCCAGCATATAATATCTAGTATGCGTCCATTAACAAACGAAAATCCCAGAAGTTGCTTCAAGATGAAGGACATTTTCCTTGCTGACCCACTTTAATTCTTCCATAAAGGAATTGCCTAGTGCCTAAAGCTGGAAAACTTCAGATTTTTCTTATCTCTTTTTAAGAGAAACAATTTTGTGAAGCTAACATATACTCCATCACAGATAAGAGAAGGGCAAAATTTTAAAGGAATATCAGAATATCAAGAGCTGCAGCTAAATTAAAACAAATATATACAATATTACTGAACATGTCCTTAAAACCAAGTTGATCAAAGAGAAAACGCCATAGGAATGCACTCTGAGCTTCCTATACACCTACACTTTAAGAGATATCACCAATCGTAAATAGAACTATTGCAAATAACTATTAATTCAATTGCAAATTCTACTGCGCAGAGGCCAATGATACCAAACATCATAAGACCCGATCATTACGTTACCCAGGTAACGTCTCTAAGCAAACAAAATAACATGAACATGTAGATGAGTATAAATACCACAGCAATTGAAAACGCGTGGGCGCAGGGACAAGATAATCAAAACCCTACCCGCTAAAGAAAAGAGGAACGAAGAACGCCATCGAAGAAAGTCGGGTCGCATGTACAGCGGCGTAACGGATTTTCAAGAGCAAGAGGATAACAGAATCGAATTGATGGAGACGCGGCGTACCATAGCCAGGGATTACAAAGGGGCTCCTGCGCACAACAATAGTCCTTCTACTATATCCGAGCTTTTCGATCAATCAAATGGTAGAAAAGGGCAGCAAATATCTCAGTAATTTGGGGCCCGATTGTTGATTAGGTCTTCTACGTTGGAAGGGGAAATTGAAAGTGAGGTAACGATGGTTCCCGTCCTAGCCGTAAATACAGAGACGGCTTAATAGCATTTGAAAAAAAAAATCCATAAAAGGGGTAAGTTCGCTGCATAACATGCGGCAGAATAAGTTTGGTATTTAAAATTTTACGGTAGCCTTCGAAGGATTTCAGATTTTATAATAAATCATCTTAATAAAAGAGGAAAAAGTTGCCGCCAGCCAACTCCACAAAAATATACAGGCTAGGGAGTGTCTTCTTGATCTTTCACCCTATTTACACAGGTTCTTTTTTTGGGCTGGATAGTTGTGGATCTAGCCAATGTGATCTTATGGTTTCTTGACTGTAGTGTAGTGATGGTTTCCCAGAGCATTAGAGTAGAAAATAACCCTCTTCCAAATATAATCAATGGCGACTGTGGAAGCCACGAGGAAGGTACATGCTTCTGCTTCCGAGGGTGAATCTAAGCTTCTCCTGGTCGGGACTTGAAACATGCTCCTCCGTTGAAAATAAAGCCTTTTCACTAATATGGTGCCACAAGTCTGTGTCGATATATAATATCACCATTTGCCACCTAGGTGAGGTTAATATGTCACATTAGCATTTTTAATTAAAAAAAAAAAGTAGATACCGTATCAAATATAGTAAAAATCTTAAATTTATGTGCTTTTAAATTAGAGAAAAATGTTAAGTATCAAAATTGTAAAAGGCCTTAAAATTTGTGTTATTTCAAATATTAACCCTTAATTATAATATAAGTATCATTGTATTTTTCTTATCGATTATCTGGCAAACACTAAAGTAATAGTTTATCTTTTTTTGTAGGAGAAATTGCCACAAGCATTGAGAGAAATTGAGGTGGAAGAAGAGCTCGAAGGGGCATAAACCGATCCAGCAGTGAAGAAGGCCATCATTGAAGTATGTACGGAAGAAGGCAACCGGCGAGAGAAAGAAGGGGCACATATATGGATTGGGTATGATAAAGGAGGAGTTGATTATGAGGCCGTCGGAGAATATCGATCTTCAGAGGTATGGGAAGCACATATTCAAGGGATGCAACGCACCATAACATGGATGAATCAAGGGCGACAAGCATGACAGGTGAAGACGTGAGTTATAAAGCAACTTTGGATGGATATGTTCATTCACGATGACAGGACAATAAACAAGCAAGACACGGTAGACATCACATGGATGAGGGTACTGACTCTCCATATTAATTACTTGTATTTATGGGGTTATGAGGGACATTTTTGGCTTGTAGATTTTTTAGATGTGAATGACCATCAAGTTATATGAATTAGAAGATTACATTGTGGTTTGTACGCTTGTGCAGTTAATTCGGTGTTGTTTTGTTTTAAATCTGTATATTCATTAAAAAGAGGCTATGTATTGACTGAATATAGCTGGTTGGTTGTATAACGGACGGAAATCTGAAATTGACTGAAATTCGTCAACGCTCCGTCAAAATACAATATGAATCTACAACAGAAAATTTTGTCGGAAAACATTTAGATGAGATGTCTGACGGTCGATTACATCGTAAATTAATCGGCAATTTACCACGCTTCTGTTGAAAACATTTGCGATTGACTAGCGGTGGGGCGATCTGACGGAGATTTGCATGAGACCGTCGGACGGAAACTCTCTCGCTATTCCAGCATATTTCCGAGAGATTCTGGAAATACCAAGAAGAAATTCACCGACACAACGCTTCTGGTGGAAATCACTGATTTCTGTGAGATTACCGTGACATCTCCTACTGCACCTACAACGAGAATATCCTTCTTGTATAGGGACTTTTTCGTCATTTTCTTTAACCAAGATCTCACTCATGCTATTCTATGCAGTCTTGTCTCTCGGAAACTAATGTTTATTCAGTTTGAAATTTTCCTCATTTTACATTATTATTATTTTTTCCTGGGTATTCTGACGGATCAACAACGAAACTATAAATTGCATTTCTTGTTTCACCACTCACTCAATGTACCATTTACCTTGTGCAAAAACTGTCGCATTTTGATATATAATAAAAAAAATTATAGTTGAAATTCGTAATATAATCTTAACATTGACAATCGGAACTAAATGAATATTCCTTATCATAATTATTCTCTATTTTTAGTGTATATTTTTAACTTCAAAATTTTAAATTATTAATATACGTCCTAAATCAATTCAGTATCCATTTTACATAATAATAACTGAATAATATGACAACAATTTTTTTTCCTCAATTCAATAAAATTATTTTTTATAAATGTAATTTTTTCAATAAAATGTGATTAATTCGATTAGTTTGCAATAAGGAATTGTTAAAAACTTGTATTTTAGTTTGAAGAG
>CXYZ01007921.1:138217-157486 GCA_900006705.1 Sonneratia caseolaris
CCCCCCCGAAAAAAAAGGTTGCACCCTAAAGTGTCGGTTCAGACAGTTTGATTATTCTCGACCCCGTTAGATTTGATTTTCGGTGTTTTTGCGAACAGCCCTAAAGTTCATACTGTCCAGTGCAGTTGCTCTAATCTCCTGTAGGACATTAGTGGGATTTTTTTTAGTGCTTTCATAACGAAAAGAGCATCCGAAACCATCTGGATTATTCCACTGCATTGATACTATCAGTGCATCTAAAAGGATTACTTGAGCTCCAATCTGTGGTGGGGACATTGCCCTGCATCCCTTTAACCATGATAGTCATCATCTATTGAAGTTCCTGCCGTATCTAGCAGCCTGGCTGGCTACGTCTGGTTGATGTTAGAGCAGCAACTCAGTTTCTTCTTCTACTCCCTATCTGTTACGATTAGTATACCTAATTAAAAACAATTGTATCTCGGGCTGAATAAAGCACCTTAGGGTCGGGTGATGAGCCAGCAGCAAATCGGGAAAATGGCAACAGAAAAGATGACACATTATTCAGAATGCAAAACTTCTAAAGATCTATATGGTAAAAGGAGACTGAAGAGCTTCATATTTGGAGGTATTGATATACCTAAGTTGAAAGTTGAAACTTTCGATGACAGTAGAAACTTGACCTACTGGTATAACATCGAACAAGGAACATATGAGAAGTATCCTAGAGCAACACTTCCTGTTACCTTCATCAAGGACTATAAGTAATATCAGGCATTGTTCGTTATCGGACAATCTTCATGCTTCATTGAAGAAGATGAAGAACCCTCATATGTAAAGTCGCCAACCCACCAAGGTTCCACTCTCAACGACCAAGCACCTGTTCACCTCAATGCTGTACCTTGTCAACCAACATGACAAAAGGCACAAGAAAACCAGGTCAACCAAATGTTTAACTGAGAATTCAAGAATAAGCCACTTCAGAAAATCCTAGAAATATCACATCCTTCTGCATCAGTGACATTGATGATTCAGCAACCATGACATCGAGATCTCAAAACTGCAGTTTCAATCAAAAGGTGCAACTTCAAGATACTAGTCAAGAACAGAACCGAAAGCTCGCCAAATGCAAAGATTGGGATGAAGGATGGCCATTTTAAGCTTTACTTAGCTTCCATTTTGGCTCCACCATTGTCTCAACGTTTAACCTTAGAACTTCAATCCCGTAAAGTCATCAATTTGCTGGCCCTCAAGGCAACTTGTCCATGTGAAGAAGATGGGTTGGTCTGTACAAGGCAGCTATTCTATTCATGATTCTTGGACTGAACCGTTACGCTCCCAAACTCTTCTTCAAATTGAAACAGTTTTAGATAACCACTCATCATCTAAAGAATCGAAACAAAGCGAGAGATTTACAAGGAGAAATCAGAAATTTACTAGAAATGATGCTTCAAATCAATGAACTGAGCAAGTAATTGCTTTCAATACAAAAGAGTAGCAAATTCCTCCTCCTCCTCCTTTCATTTTTCCTTTCACTGAATGAGGAAATATACATTCAAATAAACGGAAATGTGTGGCATCACAGCTCGATACTGCAAGTAGATTGCTTCTGCGTAAAGTAACTGCGTCTTCTTCCCAGGTTTTCTGGGCTCCTCTATCAATCGAATGGGCCGACATGAGCAGTGACTCTAATATTGTCTCGATCAAAATTTTCTTGGGCCCAAAATTGTCTCGATTAAATTCGCATTAACGCTCGATATGGTCTTCCATTTGGGAGCGGAGCTGGGCAAGAAACTCTCTCTTTCCTTTTTTCTTTTGTTTGGTTCAATCTAATATTTTCTTCAGTGAAGTCGTGTCATATAATTGCCTCTTCAATATTGATATGGGTATGCTTCTGAGCGGGGAAATGTATTTCACCTCTCCCATAAACACCCCACAAATTTTATTAATCTTACCATTCCCTCACGCTTGGTGCCAATGAGCTTTTTAAGGGAAGAAAACAATGTATTTGCCTTATAAAACATGAATATTAACTAATAATAGCATGGCACTTGGAATTCGATATGAATTTTTTTTAATGATAGGTTTATTAAGCTTGAGTAAGTACATGCATATGAAATCTCACCAAAAGTCACACAAATGAGGAGAAACTGATATGTAAATCCTATCCACTTGAGCTGATTATTGGGTTGTTGTGGTGAAATTATATATATATATATATATATATGGCAATGAGTTTATTTATCTTGGACCATGAAACAGCCCGCAAGCCAAGTTATCATATAATTCCACGTGTAAACTCGTGTGAATAAACTCATCAAGTATTCCATCTGGATGTGAGTGGAAATAATTCTTCCCTATATTATCCAATTAAGATTTATACATGATTTACATTTTTTATGGATTATAATTAATTTAACAGTAAGAAGCTAAAGGGGAAAAGATCTCGGTACCCTTCTCAATGAGTTATGGCGGTAACAACAATCAACAAACGATTAAAGTACCAATCTCAATTGTTTTTGAAGTTTGAAAGCCTTCTAAGAGTACTTTAGATTATGGATAAATTGTGGAACAGAAGAGAATTAATCTCGAACCCAATAGATAAAGAGCGCCCATAATTTCTCCGAGAAACTAATGGACGAGCCGTCAGGAGAAGTCATTGCCTGTACGTGTTAGTTGCAACTGCTCCAAAAAGCAATTTTCTGATTGGTTGATTTTTTTTTTCTTGAACTTGGTTTGTTTGGTCAACCCCTTGTCGGATGAATTTCAAGACTCTTTATTTCTAATGTAATATAATCTTGTGGCACAAAACACAAGAGGGTCGGATACAAGAAAAGGAAACAAATTTACTCTTAACAAATCACAGACCAACCCCTCCATAGTACACTATACAAATAATAAATTAAGACAATGCACCTCAAGGATAAATCTGACAGTAAAATAAAAGCATAGAGAACATAGGGGGCATCCATGCATCTGCAAACCTCCCCAGCTACTTGCTTTTGCTTTTCTTTCTAGTTGAGAAGAAAGCCTTGGAGCCATTGGTCATGAGACTTGACGAGACAATCATAAGGTGCAATATGACCACAAGACAAGAAGAAGAAGCAAAAGCAATATCTCGATCCGGTTTTGAAATGTTGTGTCGGAAGAAAATGCTCGGATCCTTATTTTGCGAATCTACATTGTCATTATTCTCTTCCATGGAGCCCCTCTTTATTGACATATTCTTCAAACTAAAACCTGCAAGAATATGGAGATACCGATCAGCAATTGATTGCTTATATATAAGGTTCACTGTTCAAAATAATGAGTTTAAATTGATGTGTGAATTTTATAAGAAATTAATAACTTACATGACTGATGTTGACTTGCGGGTAAACTTCTCGAGCTTAGTAGTGCGTCGGAGGTGGAGGCGATGCATAGATGTAGACAGGGGGAGGAGGAGATTTCATGGGTGGCGGAGGTGATGAGTAGAGGTAGGGAGGAGGTGGTGACGGTGAGGGGGGTGGTGGTGACTTGTAGTGGTATGGTGGTGGAGGAGATGGTGAAGGAGGTGGTGGGGATAGATAGTGGTAAGGAGGTGGCGGTGATGGTGAAGGTGGTGGTGGTGATTTGTACATGTATGGAGGATGTGGCGATGGGGATGGGGGTGGTGGTGACTTGTACATGTATGGAGGATGCGGCAAAGGGGATGGTGGTGGTGGGGGTGGTGACTTGTACATGTACGGAGGATGTGGCATTGGGGATGGTGGAGGTGGAGGCTTGTATACGTAAGGTGGAGGAGGAGATGGGGATGGTGGTGGTGGGGACTTGTACATGTATGGAGGATGCGGCATTGGGGATGGTGGAGGTGGTGACTTGTACATGTATGGAGGATGCGGCAATGGGGATGGTGGTGGTGGGGGTGGTGACTTGTACATGTACGGAGGATGTGGCAATGGGGATGGCGGTGGCGGAGATTTGTAGATGTATGGAGGAGGAGGTGACGGTGAGGGAGGTGGTGGAGATTTGTAGTAGTATGGTGGTGGTGGAGAAGGAGATGGTGGCGGTGGGGACTTGTAGATGTAGGGAGGATGTGGTAAAGGAGATGGGGGAGGCGGCGACTTGTAGTAGTATGGTGGTGGTGGAGACGGTGATGGAGGTGGAGGAGATTTGTAATAGTAAGGCGGCGGAGGAGATTTCATGGGTGGTGGAGGTGACTTGTAGTAATATGGCGGAGGTGGGGATGGTGATGGGGGTGGAGGAGATTTGTAGTAGTACGGTGGTGGAGGAGATGGAGATGGTGGTGGTGGGGATTTGTAGTAGTATGGAGGCATTGGAGATGGGGAAGGCGGAGGGGGGGACTTGTAGTAGTATGGTGGTGCAGGAGACTTCATCGGTGGAGGGGGCGACTTGTAATAGTATGGAGGAGGCGGTGATGGAGATGGAGGAGGAGGTGATTTGTAGTAGTATGGTGGTGGCGGGGATGGAGATGGGGGTGGTGGAGACTTGTAGACATATGGGGGTGGAGGAGGGGACTTATAGATGTAAGTCGGTGAAGGTGGTGGTGGAGGAGACTTGTAGATATATGGGTGCGGAGGAGGAGACTTGTAAATGTACGTGGGTGGAGGTGGAGATTTGTACATATACGGCGGTGGAGGCGGGGACTTGTACATGTACGGAGGTGGAGGAGGCGATTTATAGATGTAGGTGGGCGGTGGCGGTGGAGGGGACTTGTACATGTACGGCGGTGGAGGAGGTGATTTATAGATGTAGGTGGGTGGTGGCGGAGGAGGGGACTTGTACATGTACGGTGGTGGAGGAGGGGACTTATATACATAAGTCGGTGGTGGTGGTGGTGGCGACTTGTACATGTAAGGCGGCGGCGGTGGGGATTTGTAGACATATGGTGGAGGTGGAGGCGGCGACTTGTAGATGTAAGTGTGTGGTGGAGGCGGCGGTGAGGTGTAGTAGTAGGGAGCCGGCGGCATCGGCTTTGGCTTCGGCTTCTTGCACTCTTCGTATGGAGTCTTGGGAGCGTAGGCAAACGACTTGGCGTATAGGACAACCTCATACTTGTCCTTGGACTTCACCTTCAGGGATGCTCCCTTCTTGCCCCAGTGCAAATTCGTTGCAATGTTGCAAGGGGAGCCCTTCGGTGGTGCGTGAAGCTTTGCCTTGCAGGCCTCGGCTCCGTACTTCCCATAGTGGAAGCCCTCCACTGTGATGCTGTACTTCCCGTTGATCTTGGTCTTGCCGTAGGCCTTGATCTTCTTCTCACCCGTCTTGCAAGTAACTTCCACGACGGCTCCTGCGTGCAGTAAACCAAATCGAATCAATTGTGTACTATTGAGTTTAATTGTGAAAAATATGGAATAGGGGTTGAATTGAAAGACTTTCATTTTAGAGGACTGAAGGTAGATTTTACAATTTAGCCCTTGTACAATCCAAGCTAGAAAGCACATGTCCTTGAACAGTTGCCGTTACCTAATAGAATAAATAACTGATTTTTATGTCTTCCTCCCACTTATGTCATAACTATTTTATTTTTGTCGACAAGAGTGTCTCTCATGAACAAAAGGAATCATCCGATTATTTTTCCCAACTTTAAATAATAGCAATAATAAAAAAAATTAAGTCTGATTAACAAGCATATTCTATGCATGGGTTTCAGCATGTGTTTCAGTGCAGCACAGCAGGAAAGACGCCACCACTGCAATCAATATTTAGTCGATATAATCAAACATGGGAAACAGCAAGTTTTTGATTTTATTAAAATAGTGTTATTAAAAAGAAAATAACATTTTTTTTCTTCCAACATGTCTTTTTCCCTTATTATGATGATAAATGATATCAAAATATTGACGGGTTCCTTATGAATTGAAAAGCGAGGTAAGTAAAAATTATTTTGATGCAATATTAAATTAAAATTTTATAATTTTAATTAAAAAAATGATATTTTATCCATTTTCACCGTCCAATTCACGCTGTCATGAGAGAAATTTCAAATCTACCAATATCTACTGTAACTCTAAAAGCTATTTATTGATAATTTAAAAATCTTAAAGAACAAAAATTATCATATTTTTACTTAATATTCTTAACAAGAAAAATGAGTCTAACACAACAAAATTGGGATGGAAAATGGGCAACAGCGTTCTAATAATATATTCTAATATTTGACGTACCTTTGAGGTGCTTCTTGTCGTGAGACATCTTAGGATGCTCCCAGTCGTAGCATCTGTAGCAATACACCTTTCCGACTACCTTGACAACCATGTGATGGTGATGAGGGACATGCGGTGGTGGAGTGTGATAATAGGGAGGAGGAAGAGACTTTGGTGGTGGAGGTGGGGACATGTAGTAGTACGGTGACGGGGCTGGAGACTTCTTCGGGGGTGGTGGCGACGGGTAGTAGTAGGGTGGATGAGGAGAGTGTTTTGGTGGGGGTGGAGATGAGTAGTAGTATGGCGGATGAGGAGAGGGTGAAGGTGGTGGTGGAGATTTGTAGTAGTAAGGTGGTGGGGGTGAAGGAGACGGCGGTGGGGGAGATTTGTAATAGTAGGGCGGTGGAGGAGATGGCGATGGTGGTGGCGGCGACTTGTAGTAATATGGTGGAGGCGGAGATGGTGAAGGAGGTGGTGGAGATTTGTAATAGTATGGTGGCGGAAGAGAGTGCTTGGGTGGCGGTGGCGAGGAATAGTAGTAAGGTGGTGGAGGAGAAGGTGAAGGCGGAGGGGGTGACTTGTAATAATAAGGTGGTGGAGACTTGTAGTAATAGGCCGGCGGTGGAAGAGACTTCACTGGTGGTGGTGGTGGAGACTCATAGTGGTATGGTGGTGGTGGGGATGGAGAGGGAGGTGGCGGAGACTTGTAAACATAAGGTGGTAGCGGCGATGGAGGGGGTGGTGGAGGTGACTTATAAACATATGGAGGATGTGGTGAAGGCGATGGGGGTGGGGGAGACTTGTAGAGATAAGGAGGTGGCGGTGGTGACTTGTATGCATATGGAGGTGGGGGAGGGGACTTGTAGACATAAGGAGGCAGGTGTGATGGTGGCGGAGGCGGTGGCGATTTATACTCATACGGTGGTGGAGGAGACGGAGATGGCGGCGGCGGCGACTTGTACTCGTACGGCGGTGGAGGAGATGGTGACGGTGGTGGGGGTGACTTGTACTCATACGGCGGTGGAGGAGAAGGAGACGGAGGCGGTGGCGACTTATATTCATAGGGCGGATGAGGAGATGGAGATGGTGGGGGTGGTGATTTGTACTCGTAAGGCGGTGGTGGGGACGGCGAAGGAGGTGGGGGCGATTTGTACACGTAGGGCGGTGGAGGAGAATAGTACGGATACCCATCGGCAGAGGCCGGGCCAACACTACCGGAGACTACTGCCAGGGCCAACGCCATGGCCAATGTAGACCATCGGCGGTCTCGAGGCCGGTGGCCGCCCCCAGAGGGCTTCATGCTCAGCAGCTGCAGTGGTCGCCGGAGACTACCCCGCCAATGCTTCCCCTGGATTATGTCTCCCTCTGTCAAAATTCGGGAGAGCTGAAAGGAGAAGTCCCGGTGGGGGACTTGGGAATAGGAGGAGGGTGTTTTGGCTGTGGTGGGACTGAGAGCTCCTGCATTTGGCAGGGAATATTTATAGCTAAAGTAGTCGTTATAGTATAGCTGTCACTTTAGACTTATTCAAATATCCAATCTCTTACCAACTCGGAGCGTCTCCAAGTTATTCCCCCATAATCTCTACTTTATTTAAGATTTTATATTAGAATTTCATTAGAGGAAACAGTGTATAATTGATTGAAGGATTGAATTGTTTTATTGATTTAAATTTGAATTAATTAAATTAGAATAACATAAAATTTATGCTAAATAAATATTAAATTTCTTTCCTATGGTAGAAAAAGGGGAAAAACAATAACCCAACATCATCTTTCTTTCTTTCCTTCCTTCTTTTTTTTTTTAAATTCGGCAAATTAGGTTTGTCTAGCTGGCCCTCACATTTTTATGAGGGACTGTTTCGAGGATTATTAATTAATTTGACAACTGACGTGCATTTCGTTTTCAGCCGGGGGAACCGGTAAGGACATTATATGAAAACGCACAGCTTTAATGCGATGGATAATCTGTTATATTTTTAATATCTTTTAGGACAATGAGTTTTTTTAAACGAAAAAAAATATTGATGGTAAAATTTTTTAGTGATTCGTTTTTAATATGCAAATTGATTTAATTTTGTGTAAAATAAAAAAAATATA
The DNA here is from genome assembly GCA_900006705.1 of Sonneratia caseolaris. Lineage (NCBI taxonomy): Eukaryota > Viridiplantae > Streptophyta > Magnoliopsida > Myrtales > Lythraceae > Sonneratia > Sonneratia caseolaris. The sequence goes on from CXYZ01007921.1 coordinate 146,419, forward strand.
TTCGATATAATAATATTGTAATTGATATAAAATTAAGAAACTCTTGCTCTAATAAATATTTATAAAATTTTCTATATTCATTTATTTTTGAACTTTTTTATTTCCCTTTTAGACGAATGGACCTCCTCTGTAATCGAAAAAAGTGAACAAATAGAATGTACATATGATTGCAACTCCCAAAAGCATAAGATTTGATCTTCAAAGAAGAGTCTTGAGGTAGAAACATGAGCAGTCATGTACCAAACATTCACTGGGCCAAATCGAAATGGTTTCAATTTTCATATGATGCACGATTGATCGCATTGTCTGAAATCATGTCGTTGGAGGGTTTCGAAAACTAAAACTCATAATTAACCGGTGATTACTATCACAAACACACAAAAAAAGAATGGAAAATAATTAAACATCTTTGAAATAATAATATGAAGTATTTAAATACATGTTAGATCAGAAACTATATTTTATCGCCCTTTGGACTTTGAGGGCGGGAGTTGGTACACACATTCATTGCATAATATTTCATTAATGGCAGTGATTTATATATATATATATATATACACATATCTATCTATCATTGATTGAAATTTTATTATTTCTGGTTTTTTTTCTTTTTTTCTTTTTTTGAAAACTAATCTCAACTGATAATTTCACATAAATGGTACTGCACGTCCTATAGCTCCCAGGAGAAGTACAACTACAGGTAATACTCGGTGGCTCTATGGTTCCCTGAAAGTACATCCCCAAGTTTGATCTAACATCGGCCGCTTAATATGTAAATTTTATAATTAAAAGAATTTTACTGTTAATTTAAATTTAAATTAGTTAAAGTTAATTCAATTCTTTTATATTAAGTAGATATATAGAAAGGATAATTATTCATCCGTACTTGTATGTATATATATTAACGCATACATGATAGTTAATTAATCTAATGATGGCCACTCTTCCTACGCGAGGAAAGACTCAGATTTGATTTTAATTATTGTCTTCCTCCTTTTTTTTAAATAAATAATTCTTGGGCTGAATATATCATTGTTTTTTAGCTAAATGCATGTGGGAGTTCTCAATAATGAGGGATTGGCACATGTGAATATTCACTCAATTGAGGCTGCAGCCTTTTTGCTGGGAAATTTTTTTTTTTTTGAAGCGCCCTCAAAAAGAATCCAATAAAGGAAAAAAATGCAAAAGTAAAAGGAGGAAATTTTGGAATTATAAAAAAATAGAAATAGAAAATCATTTTCTTCTAAGTTTTCCTTACAAGGAAGATAAATTATTATTATTATTATTATTATTATTATTATTATGCTTTAACCAAAAAATAAAATTAATGACTATTCTTGCTAAGGTTGCTTTTATTGCTTTGCTTGAACCAAAGCGGAGGACCCATCAGCAAAAATAGGATCCTTTTACTTTTGCGTTTGCCTTTTGGACCACCCGTGACCTTCATTATCTTGATCGACATTAGCAAAAATAGACGCCAAGCAGCCACAGCAGTCCTCGGCGGACCTTCTTTATCTCGATCAACTAATGGTTTTGATGATCGATCTCCCGTATGTTGATCGAAAGAAAACAGTTTCTAGTCGCGAAACAGTGGAGCTCTCGGAGAAGAACACCACATCAACCGACCCACCATACGATTTGTGATCCCTTGTACAACCTGTCGGTGGGTAGTCTGTCTGTACGGGCAAAGTATAAGTTGGATTCGTCGATCGAATTAAGATTGAGTTTAGAGTCAGCCTGTAAAATGACAGCGTGCATGATCAATTCGATACTAATTCCATGCTTGTGTGTTGAGAGGGAGACGATGGGGGTCATCGGTCATCGGCGATCAATAATTACCTTCCTGACCTGGAATCAGCTAGGCCTCAATTGGTCAACCTAAACGTGCCAATCACCACCAGGGCACGCCTTTAATTCGACCAAACCCCTTTGAAAAGTATTGATTCCCCACCTCCAAATATTTCCTAAAGCAAAAATACAAATGAACAGGCTTTCTTCCACCTTCAGCCCCTTTCATGGGGCCTGCTCAACACTTTCTGATAATCAGATAAACGTTACCAAAAATTATTTAAAAAGGGTAAATATGTCATATAATTGGTTCAATATATGTATATATATACATAATTACACATATTTCTTTCTAGAAGCATGTGTGAGACAATAATAAAATCCAAACGAGGGCAGCAGCCCCTCGGGCTAAAGCCCTAGACAGTACGCCATACAATATGCCATGTGCCCCGAAAAAGTCCAACATGGCTTGAGCTTCCTGAGATGGGTCGATCACGAATTATCGGTATAAGTCATGTCTCTAATCGGTCTATTCTTTCTCGTTCGAACTCAATCTGTCATACTGGGCGTATACATATGCTGTCGATTCATGCGGTTCCTGCGAGTAAACCGGATATCTTCATATTGTTAACTAGGGCTGACAGCGACAGAAGGTGAAAGTTCGATGGGTTGTCGGTGTTACCAAACTTACGAGATGAAACAGCCATGTCCTGTTTTTTTCTAACATGGTTGGTATAAGTCAATTAATGTGCCATGCTAATCACACCATAACCCAGAATAGTTTTAGCTAATTGATCCATCATTTATGAAAATTTCATTCCTTTGTCAGACACCCCACTCGGCTACGACAGCAGTAGCTCCAATAACAGTAACCTCCTCCGACGATGATAGTTACTGCAAAATCTGCTGTCCTGTGAGTCAATGGCGTGTGATCCCGAGATGGGCCGTGAAGGTTCTGCGTAGGTAGTGGCGGGGGGAGGGGATAAAAATAATAAGGTTGTTGGGGGGCACATATAGTTTAGTCAATAAATTTAGGAAANAAGGTGATAAAAATAATAAGGTTGTTGGGTGGCACATATAGTTTAGTCAATAAATTTAGGAAACCCCCTTTGGCTTACGTTTGATTGATTACTATATCTCACTGACTTACTCGTCAGAGCAAGAGAAATACGCGGAAAAATTGCAAGTGCATAACATATAAATACGTACCGTACATGATACGTACAGTGAGAGCTAGCTAGCTAGGGTTAGAAGCCTCGAGTTTGCTCATTTGTAGCCTTGTTCAAGTACATGAATACATAATTACAGCCAAAATTTTATTAATTTAATGTGTCTTATGAGTTATAGAAGAAGGGCGAATGTTGCATTAGATTATGAACCCAATGATTTTACCAACAGCAACATAATCTCTATTACATAAGATTAATTAATCAAGTAATGGTATGTACAATTACAGTGAAAACTCAAAAAAAATTTAATATACAAAGAAAACTGTACTTATTATCCTATGACGGTATCTTACACAATGAAGTTATTGTGTATTACTGGATGAATATGTTAAGGGGAAACCATGGAACTTAATAAGTAGCTAATTTTTTCATGAATTGCTCCGCCTTTGAGTAGCCCATTCACTACTTTAAGGTCTACCAACCTGCAGAGAGGACCACAGAGATTCCGAAGAGCCAAAACTTCAATCAGGATTGTGTAGGTGAAGCGGATGATGGCTTGTCTATTTGGACCAGAAGAACTTTTACATGTCCTCCTCACCCAACAGTTCCTGCAACAAAACATGGAATCTTCGGGTGAAACTTACACAGCAAGTTTGTCCGACCGGGAAATCTCTCGGAAAGTAATTTCACACTTTGCATGACAGTTTTCGAGAAATTTCCTTGGAAAAATTTCTCACGTACCATTCAACTCGGGAGGCTAGTTAGTCATAAGGGGTCTTACTGTGGAATCCCCGATTTCATCTATCGATTTGCCTAGATAAATCACCTCATATGAACCGGTCCGGGTTGTGAAGTGGAAGTGGTTCCGGTCCGCGAGGTTTGATTGACTGGTCCTAGCAGGTCCAGAAATCAACCTTTTTTTTTCCCAAATGCACTGACCTACATACGTATATATATTTGTAATTTTGTGCCTCCCTTTCTTCTGCAGGAAAAAAAGGAATGTCGTGTGATTTCTTGATCCGTCTGAACGAGCATGAATGATTTCCACGAACGACCGAGAAGCCATCATCATCAAATATATAAATTATATATATATATTCGGTTGTCGTCGTGTCTGCTGTGCACCGGTCCTGATTCTACTGGGTTTTTAACGTGTAGTAGGTTGAGAAATGAGCACATCATGGGAAATTGCGAAGAAATTTAAAAATAAAATATATAAAAGAAAGATATTAGATGCAGAAACATGTCAATGTGTTGTAAGTCACAAGTTAAACTCATTGGATTTTTTACTTGGCTGAAATGAATAAATTAGCCATTTTCTTATGAATTTATGGTACAACTTGACCGAAAAAACCAACCGAATCGAAGCGAAGATATCCTAATAATATCATCTTAATATCGAAAAATCTCAAAGGCATCAACTTATTTATTTGATACCATTGTTCTTCTCACGATGTTCTATTGCATTATTCCTCGAAGTGGCTCCCCCGTCCCGTCTCAGTGACATAAGCTATAAGCACGAACGTTCGCACTTTTGATTCTTTGATAAATATATATATATATGTATGTATATAACATAAAAGGCAGCCATAGGCGCCTTCTGCTACATAATTATGTTTTGGCTTTTACGTTCGATTATAAATTTATCAAATCAATCGAACAATGAGCGTTTAGTGCTATCCCATCGGTGTCTAGGTTAAAAAAAAAGGAACCGTACCGTTTAATCGAATAGCAAATTGATTCTCCAATTGGGTGTTATTTTGTCAAGAATAGTTTTTTTAAATATTTTTGTAAAAAAAAATTTGGTGTAATTGCACAAATTCCAATTTAATAATAAAAAAATTATATTTTCGATTCTAACCGTGAAATTTTTTATATACTTTTATTCTCTCCCTACTATTATTATCCCATTCTACACCTATAAATATTGCATTTAATAAAAAAAATTAGCTGATAATTAAATAAAAGAAAAAAAACTAGAATCTCTAGAATGAAAGCAACGATTTGATAATAATTGTATAGCATTTAAACTCGATTCTTCATAACGGTTATACTAATATAGCAACTATCTATTGGTAGGTCAAATTCTATACTGATGTGATGAAAAATATGATAACATAGTATCAAGCTGCTAATATATCACACCACATTAGTATGTCATGTCTATTATATCAGTATTAATTAATGGTAATTTGCATATATCATCTAAGATTTGAACTTAATGATATAATGGACTTGAATAATTGGATCTGAGTAATAGATTTTGAAAATATATGGAGCCATTACAAAAGCTGGACAAACTTATAGGATTTACGCTATAAATCTTCCAATTATATTTGATAAAACAGTGTTACTTCTAGAGGAATGGACAACAAGTTAGATGAACTGCAAGGGCGATTCCATATAGTTGAATAAGTTTGAACCGAGCAAATTCTGATATCTACTTTGATTCAGTACTGAATCATTTTTCAGATCAAACCGACTAATGCCGGCCCCTAACTGGTGAATGGACCAGAGAAAGAGTGGACGAATGGATTGAGAGTCGAGCATTTTCATTGCATTTTGTCCGCAAGTGAATTGTCCCCAGAATACTTTTGCCTCGTGAAGGTTGATGTCCCCGTAGACCTTTTTGCTTCTTGAAGGTTAAGCAAATCATCCATTGTTGTCTTCCTTCTCATACACTTCGACCACGAACATTGTGGGGAAAAAAATCATATGCCTTTCTTTCCATTGCTGACAATTTTTCCGAAAATTAGTCATAGTGTGTCGACACACGCGATTGATCTGCAAAGAGAATGAGACCGAAGCGCATGCATCGTTTGGACATACTTCTGATATCAGATGTCGCATGCTGATCCTTGATTATATATTTACGTACATTACGTGAAAAGAAGTTTCTAATTGAATGTGGTTAAGAGGGTAATTTTTATTGTACTGAACAATTGAAACTCTCTCGTAACCTTACAAATGTTCCCACATGCTCGAGATATGTGCACTCAAGTTCCTCTTTTGGCATGCCAATGTTTCAAGAAAAAAATGAAGCTCTGGTTTTGGCCACAGAAGTTAATATTAACCAATTTGCGGGCACGCGCAACCCAAATTTTGAAAAGTTTAATGAAATTTAATCAATCCAAATTCAATTGGATAGTCAATTTAAAGGATACTGGATATCATTTCCACCATATGGATCTCCTAAATTAATTGTTTTAAATTTGAATTCAAAATTTTATTTAAAAATAAAATAAGAATGCAAAATAACCCTAATTTGAGTATTTTTATTATTTGGTAAGTGTATGAGTAGTGACCAAATTGCCTGCCAGTATTTGGCCATGCTGGAAAAGGCAAAATGTACACATAATGTCTGGATCTTTGTTGCCATCTGAATAGGAGCGTAACATGTAGACATAATTGTTTACCCAAAAAATTAGGTATAATGTATGCCGCAACGAGTCGCGTTAGGCCGGTGATGGTGGGGTTACGTGGAAGTCTCACCCCCTGTCCCATCCTCTTGACTCTTGACCAATCATCTCGACTGGCTCGTCCATCACGTGACCCACAAATTACTCCTCTCAAATTATTACTCTGATGTGTCAAAATAATTAAATTATTTAAATTATAATAAGAAATTTTCAAAAGTTACAATAAAAATGTTAATTAATTAAACATATTGTATATGCGAGTTGGGCAGACGAGCCAAACATGAGTTGTTTGCAGGACGGGAACCCGCCCGCCCGAACCTGTTTATGGGTCAAGTTCATGTGACGCGAACCCTACTCGAGTAAGCAAACGTAGCCAGGACTAATGAAGACGTCCTTTCAGTGTCATCGGTCGGTCTCTGTCCCCGTCATGAACTAAATTATATAAGCGGAAATAACCTTTACGATTACGTAGGGTACGGCTACATGAGTAGAGAAAATGTCGAGTAAAACCTTGTGAAACGGTTAGTTCCGGTTTTGAGAAACGGAACATTTAGACCTGTCAATTTGGACTGATTCCATGATTTCGGACCATGATACTGCCTAATATCTTGATCAGCCTAGGAAATCCGGTTCAGATATTAATATTTCTTGTTTCCATCGGTACCCCTTGAATTGAATCACACTAAGGCCATTTTTTTAAAAAAATAATATTTTAATATTTTAAAATAAAATTTTATATNGCTACCGAACCATTAGATACTTTGTCGAGTGAAGCCACACGATAAAGGGGAACGATAAACAGTGGGAGATGGATGATGAAGACCGAGTTCCAAAGCCGACATAGAGATCACCGAATCTTAACGGCCACATCAACTGCGAGATCGGATGCGTCTCGGGTACCACCTCTTTTTCAGATTTGTGCGAATTTTGCCAAATTCTCTGCCATATACATATTTTTCTCCCCATGTCAATTCTATTGATATTTATGAATCAGAATAAAATAATTATTAAAATATATAATTATTTACGCATATCATCTATTAAAAAAATATATTTTTTATTATAAATATGTATTTTTTTACTTTCAAACAAAACGGTACGATTTCTCTGCCTAATTCAAAATTTTTAACATAAACATGATTTTTTCATACTGGGTGATTACCGTAATTTATAGTTGAATCAGTTTTTCTACTGTCCTAAGGACTGTTCAGCATAATTTATTTGAATCATTTACGTATCAACCATAAATTATTCTATAAATTTTCGCTCTGCTCTTGACATATTTGCCATGCATATTTGCAAGATTTATTGTGCCTGAAGGATTCAGGTAACCAGAAGCCTTCAGACAAACTTCCAACATAAAGAATATTTCCTTAAAATTAACTGTAAAACATGAAGTAGACTGTCAAGAGGTAGAAAATTCATGCTTAATTCAACAATTAAATATATTATAAAAAAATAATGAAACCAGCTTCGATATGATGCCCTAAAACGTGTGGTATAGTACAGGTTCCACGCGAAATCTGATTCCTACGGTGCAATCAATCATACATGGAGAGGTCAAGGAGGATGAGATGTGATCATCACTGATCGACGGAGTAAGAGATTTAAGAGCGTGAAACAACAGGAGTCCGAGTTCATACCCGTGTAGGAGATCTATAGTTATCACATCTGTTCGTTATTAAAAGGTTAATCAAGTTAGATAATCACTGATTCTCGTTAATTATAAACTAATAAATTGATATTACGATTTTTTTTTACTTTTAAAAATACCCATTACCATCTTTGTTCTTATATATATATAAAAAAAAGATCGAGAAATCGCCATCCCTTTCAATCAATCAGTGTCATTAACGAAGAAAATTATTTGTCCATGACTTCTCACGTTGGAAAGAGGACGCGAAGAAAAGTCTACGATCATTTCGTGCACAATGATTTTCTCGCCATACCTGTTTGAATATTCGGATATTCTCAAGACACGAGATCAGATCAGGCACGTTATAGGAGCATACAATATTGCATTAAAATATAATAGATAAATAAAATTATCATTTTCTTTTGACTTAAATAATTTGATATTTAAAAATTTATTAAATTATAATTAATTTATATTTAAGAGAGATTAAATATAAGATTTTATTTTAAAAAAGATATTAAATTATGTAAGTGAACTAAGTTTTGTGATAAATTGGTTGTTGGTATGCTATACGGGGAGGTGGGTCACACGAAGTAAGTGCTTTGTATCCAAGGTAATTAAGGGACAGGCCCACCCACCCATTGCATTAATTATTCAAGAATACGGCACGATTGTCATCCTAGTCTTCTGTTGAAATTTGCAATTATCTTGCTGGTGCAATGTCCACATCAAAAACGCTCCATAAATTAAGTTTCATTATCTCTAACAGCTGGAACATTGGAAAAACATGCGTTCCTTCCCTTGAAGGTAACTATGCACCTCATGTGTACTCAACCTAGACCTGCAAATCAAGACACATGTGAAGGTCTTTGTAACAATGTGCTTGAGACGAGAGATTCCAGGATTGTCGGGTGCCCAAGAAAGACGAGGAAATTGTGAAGTACGAACGAGTGATATCGGATGTTTCTGGTAAAATGCCCCGGACCGAGGGAAACGTTCAAGGATGCAATCCGAGATTCCTCTGATCATGAGAAATAGATCAGAACCGGAGACCACGTTCATGAATCCAGGCCTACGACACCCAACTTCACCTAGATGAGTCACCAAATGATATCTATAAATTTCATAAAACTTATTTGAACATTATGATATATGTTATGAATATTCTTTAAACAAATAAACAAATCATCAACTTATTCCACCGATCACATCTCTGAAGATCCAATCAAATTCGAGTAGTCTCGAGCCAAAGATGTCGGCAGATGCAACTTGAACACAAATATCCATACGCCAATAAAATGCTGTACGACATTGACAAACGAGGGGACGGGGAGACTATTTATTGCATTCCCGTGCGAATAATCTCCCTGTAATTCCTAAAATTACTTTTACGTGTATATATATATATATATATATGATCTCCTTTGGTTGGTCAAGGACGACAGCTACGATTACTTGTTTGACTTTTCACATGAAAATCACTGCTCGCGACAGGCCCCATAGCCGCCTCCCACATGAGAAAGAATCGAAAGGTTGTTCTCAACCACGAAGAGGGTGCCCCATTTTGCCTGTCATTCTGAAGGAGAACAAGTTTGATTGCCCTTGCTTCCATGGATATTAAATCAAAACAATGACAAACTACAGGGACATGGCTCTGCGATGGATTCGGACAGATTTTATCTGCAGTATGCTAAGACTATAGTGTGTCCTCGAGTAATTTGCACAAGATGGCGATATATTACCTGCTCCTCGTCCTTTCCCCTTTTTCTCCTTTTGACAGTTCGTTTTCTCTATCCTCCTCCTGTCTTCTGCGTGATGATGAATAATTTTGAATGAGACAACGATACCTTAACCCTACGTAAAGGCCGATTATCTGAGCATCCAAGATAAGGGTCACTTTCAGTCGATCTCATTATATAGACGATTGGAACGATGGACAGGCTAACAGTCCTTTGAGGTGTGTGATCGTAAGAACCCCATCTCCGTGAAACAATTATTGGCCTTAATTAATATTTGAGGAATAATGGCCTAAGCTATAACGATACCATTAGTTTGCAGCGTCAATCGTTGATCATGGCGATGAATTGAACAACGTACCGAAGTATTTGGACATCAAGGATCCTGCACCATACCATGTCGATTATTGAATTCATTAATTTTTGGGCCAGTCACGATCGAATGCTCCACGACTTCGTTAATTTTCTGCATACCTTATTCTTGTTCGCTCATCTGATTCAACTAAAATTGGGATAACTCGTGAAAGTTCATGCAAGTACAAGGGACGATGAAGGGCCATTTCAACAGAGACGAAAAACTTTGGGGATTAGATTGAAATTATCCATGCGTATGCGGTCCGGCACATATTCGCACGTGGGTGGCCGGATAACGAGGACAAATGGTCGGGAACAAGCACGTACAGGCATTGTAATTATTGCATTTATAATTTATTGTAAATAAATGTTTTGGCCGACAAAATGCTCATAATTTACTCCAATATTTTGTACTCGTATGAATATGCACAATCTCTCCATCAATTATTTTGCATTTTTTTTATAACAGGCGTGGCTTTCAATGTGTGTTTGTCTGCGTGCGTGTTGATATTCTCTGCATTTTTGAGGATCAAAGAGATTTTCCCTCTTTTTGCACGAAAAGTTGTGGTGACAATGTATCGAGACCACGTCTAATTGACCTATGGGGCCTCATTTCATTTTCATATATATATGTATGTATGTATGTATACACACACTACAAACTAAACACGTGATATATATTATCTCTCAAATGAAATTTATTCAGATTTGTTGATTTGAGCTGTATTTAAATCATAGTTTTAAAAATCGAATTAGACTGGTCAGTTCAACACCACTCACCCTAATTCGGTTCCTATAAAAGACCCAATTGTACTTTCAACGAGGTTAACTCCAGTTGAACCGACTGATTCCCGGTCTGACCAGTGAACCTAATTGAACAAGTAAAAAAACTAATTAAGTTAAATTAAAAAATAAATACACATTATAATATACATATTTTATTTTACTAAACTTATATTTATATTT
>CXYZ01007921.1:157513-187398 GCA_900006705.1 Sonneratia caseolaris
AATTATTTTTACTATAAATTATATTCAAATTATGATATTATGTAAATTTATTAGTAATATTATATTATTAATATTATTTATTAAATATACGATTCAACTCATTAAATCTTCAGTCGGACTTATGAACCTATACCTATATTGGATTCTGGTCCAATTTTAGAAACTATGATTTAAATAGTTAAATATGATTTCTTGTAGAAGTGAATGGGATAAAATTTAGAAACGTAATTTAGATTGATTTTTAAAATAAGAATAGGTAATTTGAACGTAGAAGATAAAAAATGAAATATAGAATTAATTATGATTTTGAAATGGTAGTTATAATTTTAATGGTAATATTACAATTTAATCCTTATGTCCCTTTTTTAATCAGCCAAATTAATAATTATGAATGAGATTTTAAGAAATAAAAAAATATAGCACCAACTACTTCCCATGTTTGCTGAAATAATATATGTGTATATATATATATATATATATATGATAACCAAGATGCTTTAAAATGGGTTATAAGATAGGAAGAACATATATAACTGTCATAGAAGTGTCAAGATTGTCATAGGGAGAGGAATTCTATCCTCTCGCGACTGGCTATGCAATTCCTGTGTTCGTCCAGGACGCCCAAACCATAATATAACCGTTCGCTTAACCATGACCTTTTGCTCCATTTCTATTTCTTTTACTTACATATGTTCCTTTCATTTTAGTCCATTCAGTCCTTAAACTCATACTCCATCACGCAAGTGAGTTCTAAATGTAATGAGCCATTAAATATAGGATAATAGTATTAATTCTTACTGATGTGACATACCAATACAGTGACTTAGTTCAATATGACACTGTCGTTTCGTTATTTTAATGCAAAATTATTATGACATTTCATTATCACGTTAGATCACAACTACCATGTTAGTAAGAACTAATGCCGTTATCCTTTATTTAACGGTTTATTATCTTTAGGGCTTATTTGAGTTACGAAATAAGATATAAACTAAACTTTTTAGAGTTGATGGAGTTAATAAAGTTAAAGTTTTAGGATTTACCGGAAAAAGAGAATCAAAGTTTTATAACTTTTTTCGTAATTCTCTCTTAAATCAATCAGTGAGCAAGATCTTCAACAATTTACACAACACGTTGACTGGCATTAGTGGCCTGAGATGAAGAATGCCGTTTGGTTAGGAGGAACCTCAGAGACCACTAAGTTCTGCTTTCTGTGTAATTCAGATTTGCGTTGTAGGTGACTTCGGCAGTGAGGCGAAGCGAAATGGACCCCTTATTACTATGCCAGGAAGAGGGATATCTCCGAGATTGGCGCAATAGCGCGCAACAGCATCATTATGGGAGAGCATAGTTATGGCAGGGAGCCAGACGAAAAGTCCAAGGGATGAGAGTCCGGTGCTCTTTATGTTATTGGGATAACACAAGGACAGTTGCATAGTGCGATGAAGTCATGGGCCTACCACAAGCGCAATGACAACTTGATGAATTCGGGTGATGTATGAGGTCGTATGTATCGAGTTCCTTCCACGTGGAGCTCACAGTAGTGCGTGTCCCGGCTGGAGTAGCTTTTCATCTTAACCTCACAAAGTTACCAGAGGTCAGCTCGCCGTCTGAATGATGAGCATGAATCCGTAACCGGAAATCAGGAGCATTTGGAGCTAGAGGGGCGGAGCGTACCAGCTCTAACCTCACGACGGGCCTTGATTCCTAGAGGAAAGTTGAGTGGGAACCATGATTCCTCATATTGAGACGCTGGCATTAGTGGATTCGAGTTCTTAAGCTCTTGGATAGCAAGGATTTCCCTATATTCCTTGTCCAATATAGGATGAATCCTTAAGAAACTGGTCGAGAAAGACGTATGAGAAAGAAGCAACGAAGGGTTGACAAGTTTCATTTCAGAATCTCTGTGCTACTGTATCAGGCCATTTTTTGCTCCACCCGACCTTATTTTCTCTGATCCCTTTTTTTTTTGTCTGATAGGGGAAGTTATGATACTAAAACGATATGGTCAAGGATATGCTTGATTCTTGGACGAAGATAATTCCATTGTGCCAAGGCCTATGACTCCGTATTTTCTCGTACCAAACTATTAATTAATTAGACAGGTAAGATTTCGTTGGGTTTGGTTAGGTATGAACCTTCCATTTTTGTAAGGATTCTGCATTTGTCGTGCTTCAATCATTGTAGGATTCTCACGACATTAGTCACATTACAAATAATTGCCATTAGACCCGTAATATGTCCGTGTATACCATCCCTACGTCCACGGGCAAACGAGGGGCAGCCAACCTTCACCATCAGCAACAATCGTGGTAGAGTCACAAGTGAAACCCTAACCCAACCCAAAATTATCATGCGATCCCATCTCTCTCTGTTTTCTAGGGGAAAAAAGAAACAGAGTGACCCAAATATAGAACAAGACGTCAAACGGTTCAAGATACGCACATCAAAGCGGGTTGCCAGTGGCCTGAGTGCCTGGCTCCGACACATCTGTGACTTGAAATCTTCGAATTGGAGTTGTGCAATGTTTAATCAAGGTTCGAGGTAACTAACATTCATCGCTTTGTTCTTTGTTTTTTCTTAACTTAAATAACCGGGTAGGATTACCTAATACAAGAATCATTGAACATGCATCATGACAAGGCAACCTACTACCTAGGGATGTCAAAAGTTGAAAAAGAGAATGTGTTGAACGTAAATAATATGGTCATTGACTAGAACTCGAGATACTGCATGGTTGATTCTGAAATTTTAGAAGCCGGTGCTTCGTTTCTGATGTAAAACATCACATCCAACCCGACTAGAAAACATGTGGGTCGACTCATCCGCCCCAGCTTTCACTTAGGGATGTCAGGAGTTGGGAAGTCCATGTATGATCCCATCGCCTTGGTGAGTGGGGTATCTGAAACCTTTCCACCCACCCTCTCTCACTCTCATAATTATTCTGTCTTCACTGTCCTCGATCCTTCACCCTTGACTAGGGCATCGACGAATAAAGGGTCGATCTAGCCCACCAACCCCAGGCTCGACTTCATCGTACATTCTCAGCTAACATCCTTGGAGGACAGACCCAAAGACCAGCTCTGGAGCTTGAGAACTTAAGGATCTACAGAGAGATCTCTTAATTAAGGAAAGGAAAATTTATACCGTAAAATTTAAAAATTTATTTATTTTTATAATTAAATTATAAAAATATTATATTCGATCATAAATATTCGATTATGATATATTATAAAATTATTTCTATCCATTGTTATTAAATATGTACAAGTTACTGTTTATTAATGCCTACGTTACACGATACAATGACATCAACTCGGTGCCATGCATCATACCACATTAGCAAATGTTGTTATGCCATCGCATTAGATCATCATATTTCCACCAACATAGAAATTGCCACATCATCGTACAGTCGCCAAGTTAGCACGGATAAAACTTAACGTTATAGTTAAACTAAACATATACCACTGATGAATAGAACATGTTGAAACTTTCGGGGCTTAATCACAAAATTGGATAAATTTTTTAAAAATTTTCTGTAATTTTATCGTTTTTGAGAATTACAATCCCAGATCTCTAAAATCTTCCTTACGATGTAATCAGTCTGACTCATGGTTTTGGAAGCCACATAGGAAATGACTCTGTCGCGGTACCTTGGCCGGTCAAGGGACAAAGGCGGTGGACATAAATTGATAATGACTTCTTCTTGTATATATTAATTGGAAAATATACGTACGTACTCACGAAATGCTAAAGATAACAGATGATTATGACTGAGGAACTACTTCATCGGATGAGGCCACATGGATGAATCGAAACGGATTACACACTCGGACGGACATGGTCAACTGATAGGCGCAATAAATCATCCTTCCCTGTTTGTTCCTCCTGGTTGCCTTACAATTTTTTAAGTACATTAAATAAAATTTGTATGTGAATGTGAATTTAGTATAATGATATTGTTAACAAAATCTAATAATAGGATAATATAAATTCGATTATCTACACGTTACTTATTCTTCTATTTTCTTATATTTTTTCTTGGATCATATGTCTTTTATATAATTATAAATATATGTGTATATATATAATTTTCTATCCCTGTGTAGAAAATTAATTGAATTATATTGAACGAAAAGATGCTAGACTTCTGAATTCACTTCCTTTTTTATCTTTCTTTATCCCTTTTTTACCCATTATGTGTTGTCAACCCTGGCATCTTTTATAATTGGAAAATCTTATAACACATGCAATGATAGCGTTGGTATTCACTTCTTTGGTATGTTGCACATGTTATCCGAGAATCAAATGCGCCAACTAGCTCAAGTTCATGTCCCGTTAAACAAAAATATATAAACATATCTCAATTACAAGTATTTCTCCATTTATAAAACCTAAATAGGGTATATTGTCATGAAAATTAACCATTGAATTGCTGATATCAAAGTTATGCAAGTAAATTTGCCTTGTTGTTTTCCCATCCCGCCCTTGGGCTCCCCCAATGAAATGATACATCTTAAAGAAGATCATTTGACATGTTATAGTAATTTTTGTACCTCTTCGACAGCTCAAGTATTCAACCGGAAAAGTTCCCTTATTTTAAAAGGTGTCTCCATCTCGTGCCTTGGATTCCTTGTATGACAGCTAGCCATGATTGCGGAGTAGTCACGATTATCGACGACCTGATGTTGTCGTAAGAAATTTCTTCTGCACGTCCTCAATCCATTTAAAATGATAATTACAAAATGGTCCTTTGACTTACCAATTAGTAAAATGCGGATAAATTTTAATCTTCCAGCTAAAAATAAATAAAAACGCGTCGATCTGTCCATGTGGGTACCTCGTGCATCGAACGTCCATACTAGTCTATCACGATATCACTAGATAATCTATACAAATATATCGAGAGAAGTGGGCAGAGGCATAATTGAGCTTCAACAAGTATTCTAATGGGGACTAATAAAGATTAGTTAGAGTGGTTGGTTAATTATTTATCTTAAGTAATGTCTTGAATTTGATTTTACTAATGGAGAAAATCATCGATAATAAGAATTGCTTTTAGCAAGTGAGCTTAACCCCTACTCAAATTTAATCAATATTTATTGGACGGTGACACCAAATCGGTCAACACTATTACAATAATAAGATAATTTATCCGTGACGGTGTGACCTTTCAATAGTGAAAATCATCCAAGAATCTCCCCCTGCCATCTGCTGCATCTAAAGATATATATATATATATACCTATACACGCACACACACACAAATCTACCTCACATTAGATGATTCTTCTCTCTGAAATTAAAAATAATTTTAAAAAAGGTCAATGGATAATAATTAAATGATGGCTACTGCTCTCACCGAAAGAAATATTGACTAGTGAATATGAACTTCTCAGTTATCCATGTCAACTGGAGTTACTTTTCCCTCTGTGCTGTAGCTCAACACTTCAATTAGATCCATCACCTGTGAAATGATTGGATAATGACTCGTAACTTCGGTCATTCATTCTCTTATGTCAACCGAATGCTGGCATCTGAGTCTAACCATCCTGAAACACCGCGTGCCAAGATTGAGGTTTCACAACCTTCGACATATTTGAGTCGGTTTTTGAAATCTTATTAGAAAAATAAAACAAAATATCCTAATCTGTAAGAGATCGAATACTGTTATTCTAAAATCTTAAAATTTTGAATTAAATATGGGTCACTTATTCTTATAGGCCAAAAGCTCAATAGACATGAGTTTGGTCTCTTATGTACTGGTTGGAAAAATAATCATAACATGGTGTAAGAGCAAGTTATTATATGGGCTCACATCTCGCAGAGACTCGAGACCATGAAAAGGCTAGATATCAGTTGTTGACAAGCTCGAATCCGGAAGAGAAATGTCTAGCTCGTGGTAATTGTTGAAACCAACAGCCCAATTGGCTATTGGGTTGGTTGATCCCCTTGTTCGAGCATGAAAGAGAATGCCTAGCTCATGAATAGTTGTTGAGGGAGGGTATTAAATGGGACGTGGCACATGTAACCTGTGAGAGCGGGTGTTGATAAATAAAATTTCATGTAAAAAAATAAGGCTAAATATCCTAATATATAAGAGATCGAATATCATTATTGTATCAGTTCAACTGTTTTTATTATATATATCTCCATTACCCTTATAAGAACAAGCTAATATCTAAAAGCACTACGTCGCTCCAAGAATGATCTCACTATCACAAAGTGGAGCGCATTTTGTGTTAATGAACGTGGGGAATATCCTTTTCTTGATGCGCCCTCCTCTCCTTCAAATAAAAATCCTTGCAATTATAAGAGGAGAGACGATTGGTGAAGTTGTAGCCGGTGGAACCATAATAATTGGTTCATTAACACATTAGGATGGGTCATCATACATTTCTTTTTTAAAAAACACTATAAATGAGGAAAAAATCATGATGCGAAGAGAATTTCACCACCTAGTGGATTGATCATACTTGACATAAATAAGTTAAAATTCACTGAATTTCTAGGTATTCTGTGATATATATATATATATGTATATATAAAAAAACATATGTAATTGGTATGATAAGGGGTCACTTGTTTACTAGCACTCAAGTGGGCAGCAATCATTTGACATTTAAGATTAGGTAGAGAAACTTGTGATTGAATATATGAGACAGTTAAGAAATGTGATGTCACATTGAACTTTCAGTGGCACAATAGACTACAATTTTTGTAATGAGCAGGTAATTAGTTGCGCCTAGCACTTTTGTCCCCATCCCACGGTCTTCTATAATGCGTCATCAGTTCACGAGTTCCTTTTTTTATGAATGGTAAGCTTCATTAATGACCAAGTCAAATGCTCAAAATGCACATCATGTACACAACAAGGACATCAACAGAGACCAGAAGTTACAATTGATCATTCTCCACAAAAGCCTTCAACGAGGGGCAGCAGGGTAACTTGATTTCCAAAGAAGGGGGAGACTGGATTCGAGATCTCATCGGCAACAAGATAGATCTTTTTACTACTTAGCAGTGCTTGTGAAACTTGTCGGAAAATTCTATGATTCCTCTCCTTCCAAGTTAAAATAGATAAAGTAAGTGAAGGCCAATCTTAAGAAGAGTGAGATTCCGGATATCCTTCTAGTAGCTGCAATGATCCAGTCGATTTCGAGAGACCAGTCAGCAACTAACTACTTTTGATATTCCTAGCTTAGATAAAACTCCAACCCAAATGATTTTTGTAAATGGACGGGAGAAGAAAAGATAGCATCTGATTTCTGGTGCAGAGGAGCAGAGCAGACATGTGGAATGTGTAGATAGTCCCCACTGTCCCAATCTGTCATGGGTGGACAAATGATTTAAAATGGCCAACCAGTTGATGAATGAAGCACGAGGGATGTAGCCAATGAACCATAACATCCTGTGCCATTGAACTTTAGGTTTTTTTGGTCTAATGGCTTCCCAAAAATCTGATAGCCTGATAGAGGTTCAAAGATTCCAGCAGGGAGTGTCCTGAGCTGCCAAAGTGATGGAGTTTTGGACAGTAATAAGTTGATCATTAATGTCTGATACACTGGCTTGTGGCCTCCCCTAAAGACTGCAGAGAGTTTTGCTGAAGCTAGTAAAGCCAGAAAGATTTGCTCACCTCTTCGAAAATAGGAACAAAGGGGCCCAACTGAAGCCCATGGTCTAACACTTTTGGTTCGAACACGAATTTCCTGTACTTTGAACCACCTAAGCCCAATCCAAATCAATCACAAACAATTTTTTTAAAAAATAATTTAATATTTTAAAATAAAATTTGATGATTATGATTAATTTAACCATTATATTAATTAAAATAATAATAAAATAATTATTAAAATATAATTAGTTATATATATTTAATTATTTTTAAAATTTTAGTCATAATTTTTTTTATAATAAACATTTTTTAATGCTTTCAACCGGGGATGCATGATTTGTTTTCATAGTTCAATATTTTTTAATTACCCGAAAATTTTGATCCAAATATAATTTTTTTGTGTCTGCCATTTTTTACAGATCTAAGGAAAGTTTCAAAAAATAGATGATGTGTTCCCGGTTGAAAATGGGACAAAAATTTGAACCTGTTTTGGAAATGGAATTTTTTCTGACTATATTAATCCAGCAAAGTCACGGCTTGATAATTGTAATGGCAGCGTCGGCCCGGCTTATAAGCCCAAGTACGGTGTCATCGAGCCATGCAGAAAATTGCCATGATCAAAGTTTCCTCCCTCTAGAACAGTAACTCCCAGCAGAATCTGAGTCTCCTCGACCTTATCACGGTCTGTCCGAGCCCGCAAGTCACGGTTTGCCATAGGGGAGAGAGAGATCGATGATTCCACTCTGTTCTTCAGACTAATTTCTTCCTCTGCTAACAGTCGAGCGCGATCAGTTTAGCGCACCCAAGCTAACAACCGGCTCAAGCCACCCGTGCCGCTTGTAACTTTCTTCCAGTTTGTGTTCGCTGAATGCCTAATTTGCTGTTTCTTTGAGCATTTATGAGTTTTCTTGGTGCAATTTTCGATTTGAATGGACTGAATGCGATTCGTTGCTGTCGCCTGCTTCTTCGATCAAATGTTCAAACTCTAATTCCTTGAGTTTGAGTTGCAAGAGCTTCAGATTTTGTGTCTACTTCAGATATTGGATGGAAATCGACGTGCAATGTATCTAAACGCTTGAATTTGACTCCTCGTGATGATTGTAATTAGTGCAGTTCTCTCTCGTATACTTTTTTGCTTGATCTTGGCCTCGTGAGTAATTACTTAGCATTACTTTGTAATGGCTCGGGTTTGAGATAAGTAACCTTTGGAATCCAACCAACATAAATCGGATAGAAATTTGTTAAATTCGTGCACTCATAATTGCTTAAATGGAAGTAATTACTATACGTTGTTGAAGTGGATACAGTCCTCTCTGTTGGATTGAAAGCTCTTTGAATGGTCCATTTATTGCTTCATTGGTCAGATCGTGGCGTGCTTTCCTTAATTGCAGTCTACCGGTGTGTTGTCGTTAACTTCCGGCATCGAAGCCTTCTGCATCAATTAAAGATGGCTTATGAGATAAATGAGCAAAAGAGTAAGCCTTTTATGATGAATATATGCATCTAGATTTTTTTAATAAAGTACATCTCTATGTATATTTATGGACTAGTCTGTGCTCTGTATATTCTAGTTTATTGATTTTTATTCCTGGGCCACTTCTTGTGTGCTTTTGAATGCATTATGACTGTCATTGATCTGCTTGCATTGCATGGATATGTATATTCTGTTCATTTGAAGTATCATATTTAGTCATGGTAATGCTGTGTATGTTTATTCTGTCTTTCAGAGGCAGTCTACTAATAGGAAATAGGTTGTTTTATTAGTGCATTTACAAGGCTGTTAGTTCAATTGTTTTTGCTGCAATCTAGAGGACGTACAAATTGCAATCATGTTTGAGAGTCATCATCAAGAATGCATTTGTTACTATTTTGCTGGGAAGATCACATGATTCTTCCCACTTAACATGGCAAAATGACCACAATCAATTTCTGTGAGAATTCTGTATTTGCTTATATGTACGACATCTGATGTTGCCCTTGGATTTTCATCTTTGTAAAACTGAGGTTCTTTACATTCCAAATGATGAAATAGGATGGCTCGGTGGTGGACCTGATAATTCTCAACAGATCAGAACAATGTTTTTCATTAGCAGAATTGGAGTATATTGAGTTGAAAGTTAGGATTTAATTTAAAGGATGATGGGAGTATATTATTCTAATTCATACACAAGCTTTCTCTGGTTTTCATTTTATCTTCTCAATATCAGGGTTATTCTTATGCATATTTAGGACGTGTTAGAGCATAGTCTGTGAAAGTTCCATAGATGTGAAATCCAAACTGAAATGCAGGAAACTTTTGGCTGCATTTGGACTGGAAAATTTGAATTCATGTCATTAGACTGATTTTTGGGATGGTGCTACTCTCCAATTGAATCAAAACCCATGCTTGGTACTTCTACTCTTCAAAAGACATTTTGGTAGGCATCTTCTTAAAGCAGGCTTAGTAAAATAGAGTTGCTGGGCATCTCAAAATGCATTTTGTTGGACTTGGAATTTCGTTTTTTTTTTTAATGTGCAATTTGTGTGATCCGCACATGTATAATAGAGTTCCTTTTTGTGATACAGCACTTAATCTTCATGAATATCTCCAAATCAGTGAAAAATCAGCTCTTGTAATTTTATTTGTAAATTAACTACGATTTTGCCCATACTCAGTCTCTCTCTGTTTCGTCCCTCTCTCTGAGTATGTAACTATTGTATTTTGACTTGAACTTGCAGAGGTTGGTTTAGGACTTATCGGTTTTAGCATCTTCTTCTCTTTCCTTGGCATAGTCCTCTTCTTTGATAGGGGCTTGCTTGCTCTGGGAAATGTAAGGCTCTTCAAAATGCCTGAAACTCTCTAGGCATTCTATGAGAATGCAATAAAAATCTCCTCTGAAATACTAATTTTTCATAGTGTTAGATCTTTTTCTTAGCAGGGGTTGCCATTCTACTCGGTTGGTATTCAACATGGAAGCTTTTCACAAACAGAGCAAACTACAAGGTATCAAACTTTTGAGTGCTTGAACTTCTGGAGGCTCATACTTCTTTCCATACATGTTATTCACACCTGACAGTAAACTTCATGCACCCAAGACTTGGAGATTATCAATAGTTAGAAGGAATCTCAATAACTACCATTATTGAAGCAAACTTCTCTATGCAAGACAACACTGAAAAAAATCCAAACTCAGGCCTAGCTACAAAGGAATTAAGGGCACAGTGATAAAAACTTATTCAATAGAATGTCTAGATGTTAGCTAAGTGTTTGTTAATAGCTTTTAGGGGAAGAGAAGGGTCCGAAGGTTGAAGAGTGTAGAGCGCCAATTAGGTCCCAAATCACTTATTAATTGCATTTACTTCATGACTGTACTGAATTGAAGCTTTAAATCTCTCAGCCTTCTCTTCGTCTCTCTTCGACCCACTCCATTTGTTTCGGTTTATAAATAATTGCTGGTTGATTTGTAGCGTTACATCTTTATGTTAAACACATGCAAGCTGACTGTGGTTCTCTCAACTAGGCCAGACTGTGAGTGAGAATGAAAACTGCTATTTTCAGGGTTTCACCAAGATTTAAGAGGATTCATTTGCTGTATAAAGGGACATTACTTGCTGGTTTTTGCACTGTCAGGCAGGAAATCACCCTGACCTTTCCTTTGCTCTGTAGGGTTCAGCTTCATTTCTTCTGGGGCTGTTCTTAATATTTGTTCGCTGGCCTATATGTGGAATCATCTTACAAATTTATGGTTGCATCATTCTCTTTGGGTTTGTTTCAAAAACTCAACTATGTTGATTAAAGTCCATAAACTTCATGAAGAAAAGCCTCCTCTATTGCTGCCAAAATTCTCATTTTGGATGCTTTCTTATTTGTTCACAGAGGTTTTTGGCCTTCAGTCAAGATGTTTCTCTACCATGTTCCGGTAGTTGGATGGATCCTACGGTTATTTCATTCTGGTAACTGCTCTTGCTACTTTACAGTAGGCCTTTTTTCTTCAGAAAGTTAATGCTTTATCTCACATTTTTTTGGTTCTTCCATGTCATCAAGATGTATGTCAGGATCACTCTCGCAAAGCATGACCGGCTGTATTGCATGACGTCAAATATCACATGATAAAATGCTGATTGGAACTAAATTTATTGTGAAATGACTCCCTCATTTGCAAACTTCATTCAAGAAAAGTGAATTTATAGAATTCAAGAAAATTGTGTCTTGTTCACTGTCAGTTTAACGAGATTCAAATATCAACTTTCTCCACAGAAACCAAATTTGTGATGCAAGAGTCTTAAGACTTTTGAAGTAAGACTATACTATTATATGGGTCAAGTAAGTGCCACAGGCAAGTAAGATATGCAACTTTAGCTAGAAGATTCTTTCTCAAAAGTTTTGTTTTTGGTTGTATTGAGCCCTGATATATGTAAAAAATTATTGAACTTGAAGCGTACTGCTAGTGAACTTCTTGTTCATTCTTCTGGTCACCTGTGTCTCACAGTGATGAACCATTTTTCCCACGAAACAGTCAGAGCTTTATGCTTCAAATGGAAATTTGCATCCTATGCAAGAGTATGAAAGAATTTTAGTTCCAATTCTTAGGCTATGTAATTCAGCTCTTTATGAAATTGCTGAAGTTTTACTTCCTTTTGCTGGAGTTGCTCGATATTCAGTTGTCATTCATATTAAATTATTTTGCTGCTGCAGCTTCTTGATTGCAGGTGATGTGATGGGGCTTTGTTCGATCGCTTCTTAGCCACCTGTAGTTGTATCTTCTTTCTTCGATCTTTGGGTTGTGGATGTATCAATGATCTTTCACTAACATCTAAGCGGAAGTGTGGATTTCTGGACAATGTGTTGAGACAGGAAGACTATAGTACAGACTTTTTGGCTACCCTCTCAATACATTGATATGTTTCATGGTTGGTGAGCACAAATTTAAGCTGTGATGTGGTAGAATTAGGAACACAACAGTTTCCCCCCTTCATTTTTTGGGGTTAATAATAGAGGTGGAGGACTGTTCTACATTTCCAATTCCAGTGAAGAGGTTAACACGTTTGGTCAGTGCACTAGTGCTTGTAGCTCTAACTTCTTGGAAAAGAAATTAAGCAAAGGAGATGGTCTGGCTAGTCTACGAGTATCATATATTACAGCAAGACCACTTGTCCGAAGGTTGATCTTCCTTTTTCCTTTGTCATAATTTCAAATCCTGCAATTAGCGATGCCGTTTCGTGAGACATTGTTAGGCCATTTTACATTGTCACGTGCACAATGAAACATTAGCCAAATTATTATAAATGGGTAAACGGGTATTAATTATCCGAGTGATTATTGTAATTATTGCTAATTATAGTAGCTTTATTGGCCTTTTTCACACTACACAATAAAATCTATTCGTATTTGTCGAAATCATAGGAGGTAGTTGTTAATCAATCTCTGAAGGTATAGATACATTTTATAACGAGGAATTTTCTATTATGTGCCATTGAACACAGGATAAGCAATGATTTATTTTCATATATAACTAAATGATCATTAAATATATCAATTACAATTTTTTTGAATGTTTGATACACTTCTTAATTAATTTTGGAAACAATTTATTTTTAATTAATTTTTTTCTTGCAAAATACAAAGATTACCATTATTGTTTTATTGAAAAAGAAGATTTAGATATTTTAAGCCGTTGATCATAGAAAGTTTAAAATAATTAGTTTCTATATTTTGTGATTGATCTTTTAGGGTTTTATATATCCTTTTAAGCTCCATTAAGTTTTGAAGGGTTTAATTTTTTTCTGAATTTAGAATTTTTAGAATTTGAAATCTGTTAGGTTCTTAGATTTTAAAGATTTTCTTAGGATATTAAAATTTAGGGTCTTTTAGAATATTAATCTTGTGTATATAACGTAAAGTTCATTATGACAGGACTTATAATCCACATTTTTTTAGATTTCCTGGGATTCCCAACACCGAAAACTGAAGAGGCTGCGTGTCTCCCATTGAAGGCCTTTCCTGGGCTCCGAAATCTGAAGGCCCAAGCCTACAGTCACATCTTAAAAAACCCTAGCTTCTATTTTACTCCCTCCCACTGAAGCCCTAGCATCCTCCGCCGCACAGAAGACACACAGAGAGACCGGGAGGGAGAGAGGGAGAGCCAGCGAAAATGGTGAAGTTCCTGAAGCCGAACAAGGCAGTGATCGTGCTCCAGGGCCGCTACGCCGGCAGGAAGGCGGTGATTGTACGCTCCGTCGACGATGGCACGAGGGACCGACCCTACGGCCACTGCCTGGTGGCCGGGATCAAGAAGTACCCGAGCAAGGTGATCAGGAAGGACTCGTCGAAGAAGACGGCGAAGAAGTCGCGCGTCAAGTGCTTCGTCAAGGTCGTCAACTACCGCCACCTGATGCCCACCCGTTACACCCTCGACGTCGATCTCAAGGACGTCATCACCGCCGACTGCCTACAGAGCAAGGACAAGAAGGTGAACGCCGCCAAGGAGACTAAGAAGCGCTTCGAGGAGCGTTTTAAGACAGGCAAGAACAGATGGTTCTTCACTAAGCTCAGGTTCTGAGATCTTAGATCGAAAATCCCGTTATGGGGCATTTTGTCCTTTCTTCCCCCTGCATTCCTGCTATTTGTAGTGCCTTTTATTGTCCGAGGATTTGGATCTGCTTGAAAATTTTAGTTGCTTTAAGAAGTATTAACAACTTAATTTCTGGTATTACAGTTTGTTGGATTTTCCTTCTTGGTAAATGGAGGTTTTATATTGTCGTTTCTTGGGATTCCTTAGCATTGGAGGTTCTCTATCCTCTCTACATCTGAATTATCTACCCTGTACCATATTTATGTTATGCAAGTCGGACAGCAATAGAAAGAAAAACGCCATTTTTATGTTGTAAATGAACGACTCTTATTAAGAGGTCTGTAACATGATGGGATAATCACGACAGACTGAAATGTCTCTGAAATTTAATTATTGTGGACATGGTACTGGGACAAATAACTCGGGGTGGATAGTCGTGCTTAGTTTCTTCCTATCTGTTCGCGCTTTCTGGTAACTGTATGGTTTGGTCCTAGTATAATTCTTTTATTTCTTTTTGGCTGTTGAGCTTTGGGTTGAATAATCTCTGTTGGTAAATTGGATGTGTTTGAAACAAGAATTGGCGGACTCCAGATAGTACACTTTTCCTGCTGATTCATGTGCATTCTGCCAGTCTTCAGAAAATGGATTGGAACTGGCATGAGTCAGATGGTTGATATATTGTGGAAACTGGAGACGTAGCAGAATCCTGGTTGTGTGTATTTTTACATGCCCGTTTTAGGTTCAGTATTTGATCTGCTGTTTGTGTCACTGTTTTCTTTGATTTGTCTGTAAACTGTTTTCTATCATTATAGGATCCTTGTCTTATTTATGTAGAAATTAGATATAGCGGCTGCTGGCCTCATAAATATCATTGTATGAAGGAAGGTTGAAGGTTTTACTAGTTACTGTCTAGTTCCCTATTGATCCTCCCGAGCATACAGAGTTCCTCTTCAAGAAATCACATGGGAACAACAGTTCTGGGTTCTTTGTTGCACCTTTGACGTATACACATCTGAAATCTATTTCTGTTGTGGCATTAGAAGATCTTGTTTTCTTTTATTTGCTTTTGATTCAGAGCATGTGATATTTAATCACCCTCATTCTTGTGATCCTGAAAACTCTTTATGCTAGTGCTTATTTGGTTTCTTGCTCTCTGATTGTCTTTCTTTTCTCGAGTGCTTCATTGGTTCTGTTTTGAGAATTGCTAAGGCGTCCATGTTACTTCAGTTCTTTCAGATGATGGCATAAATCATTCTGTTTGTGTTTTTGAAACGCCATATTTACCATTTAGAAATTTCTGATCGTACATGATGTTCTTGACTCTTAATCTGGATGTCTTATGATTACATTAGTAATTGTGGATTCCATTATAGACAGAAAATGACTGTTCTCTGTGATAGCATGTGCTATAGAAACATTTCCTCCTTGGGCTCGATATGAGTCTTTAAACTAGTTGGTATGGATTAAAGTGTACCTTCTAGGAATGGATGAGACATCCGGGTATGTCATTCGTGGGATTTTACGATCACACATCGGTTCAATTTTGAATGCCAAACATAAGTTGACCGGTTTACTATTTCAATGAAGAATTGATGTGATGTGAGGATGGCATCATCTTATTTCCCTTCATAGACTCCTCCATCGCTCTGCCTTCTCTTCACTCCTACAGATGTGCTCTCTTTCACCCTTTTCTCCCTGAAGTTTTCACACTGTCGAGCTCCATGGTTGCACTTACGTTCGACAGCCCTCTACCACACAGCATACTCTTTTTATCTCCCTGGCCACTCTTCTACGACCATGACAACTTTTGCCCATCGCGATGGCTGGAATCAGTATAGTGAGGGGACCTCGACAGCTATGGTAGTGATTAATTATCAGTTGAGAAGGGGTATCATAACCTGACTCAAGCCCGATCATTTCATTTGGATATCTTGACGTGTCCCCACAGTATTAAACTCCAACCTTATCAATGGGAGCCCTCATGGTTTTTACCACAAGGCTCCTAATCTAGGGAAAGAACTGTTCTCTCCTCGGTAGAGGCCAACTTTACGGATTAATACATTTCCAAAGCAACCCCCATGCTGTGGGTGATGGTTGAACTTCGTTTTCAGCTTCAGATTCTTCTGTACAAGCCCCAAGTTTAGACTCTACAAGCAATCTTTCCCTCACCCGTCCCACGTGCTCTTTGACATGAAAAATTGGATTCGAATCAAAGCCTTACAAGCATAGGCAGCTTGATTGCTCACTCCTCAGAGGGTCTTGGAAGTAATTGACTTCAGAAGGCAAGATCTCTATGAAATATTGAATTGAGCTACAAACCGGCTTTTCCAGTAAATCCCTTGAACCACAATCTTTGAAGTGTATAATATCTTGTTTTGGGTTGAATACCAAGCACTAGATCCCAGTTTTGCCATGTCCAAAATGTTGGATATGAAATTCTATAGTAGAGTTCTAGTCCTTCACATTCATGAAAAAAAAAAAAAAGGTCATAAGTCGGGTTTGCAATTTCTTCTGCAATCTTTCACCTTTGGAAGAGGCCAGTTTTCTCTCGAGAAATAGATTGAGCTGCTGCTTCATAATTCCATACCCTACTCAGGATTTATCATGACACTGTCCCTCTTTGTGTAGAGCATCTCCTTTCCCGGAAGAGCGGGTAGGAATAGTGAAATATAGCAATTTATAAAAAAAAAAAAAAGATAACAGAGAGAGATAAGAGTATCTCTGAATCTCAACAGGAGGTTGAGTTCTATGTGGTATACGGAAGAATGCAACTATATGCTCGGAGAGGAGAGATCCTGATCCACCCTGTTCTCCTGGCACTTCTTGAGAAGGTATAGCTGCCTTCTTAGATACAGCACCTGCCAAGAACGTGATTAGAAGCGTTAGAACAAGAAGCTGCACTACCAACAATCTGTTTGGAAGTCCAATGAAATTGCTCATTCTTGAGAATATGACACTCAATTATCCCTACATACAGGCTTTGATCTTGTCTTGACATCCTTGTCATTCGAATGACAAGTTACCACATTGTTGATGTGACTTTTTTATCATCAGATGACACGGCAAGGCATCCCAGGTCGCACTCAGCCTTACAAATAAGTTTCAGACAGTGGAAATCAAAATGCTTAACAATATGTTCATGGGTTCAAATAAGAGTTCTACGGGGTGTGTCCAGTTCACAGAAAAAAACAAGTATGAAACCAGAAGCCATTTGAAAATAGAAATTGCAGAACAAAGCTTATATAAAGGGACCTGCTAAAGCAGTTCCCTAAGAACCAGTAGCTTGATTGGATAGTTCTGGGCAAGGTTTGGCAAGTTGAATGAGTCCACTTCCACATCATATTTTCTCCTAGAACTGAATAGGGAAAGAGTCTATTTACTAATCCTGCCCAAGAGAACAATTCAACATAGGTTCTAAAGTGAAGGTACAATGTGCTTATGTGGGATCCACAAGTGTGAGCAGCTCAGTGTTGCTTCTTTATTTGCAAAGGCAAGAGAATTATGCTAATGTTTTTCCCCAAAATTGAAGAGTCCACAGTGGTTATCTTAAAAAACTTGGACACACACATGACAAGATTAGTTGAGACAGACAATGGCCAGAGAAGCTAATCACCTCTTCCTGAAGCAAAGTTGGGAGATTGTCAGTGGAAACAAGCCCATTCATCTCCCGCAAAATCTCTTCATCTTTGATCCCAGACCATGTCTCAGAAGGCAAGGCAAGCAAAAGAGCAGTCAAAATGTTACTTCCTGATGGTTGCCGCAACTTAATACACCCCCCACCTATGTTGTTGGAGTTGCCACATCCAACTTTCACTAGAGAGGGAGGAACAAGCACATCAACCTTCTCTTCATTTTGACCATTCATTACCGTGGCACTTAAAACTGCAATTGGTTTATTATCATTCTCATCAGCCTTCAAACACTTGATGCAGGTTTCCCTACAGCAAGAGCACTCTGCTGAACCACCTTTCCCTGTCAGAATCTGTGCCCCTTGGCAGCAGACACTAGCGGCAATTTTCTGAAAATTATCATTGTCAGTGAGAGATGGGACTCTTCTACAAGTTGATGAGGACAAGAAATTGAGTACATATTTGTGGAGATCAGTCTCCTGCACTTGCTTTAGCACCTCATCCTGCAACAGAAGAAGAAACCCATACGGTCTGTCTGCTATATCAATTTGACATGTTGTGACATATAGAATGAAAGAACCAATCGGTGGGAATTTGTCCATGAATGATTCAATCAGCCTAATTCTGATCGGCTTTTTGCATCTCATTTTAATGCCAAGAACTTGAATGGTAGCATATCCCACAATCAAGTTGAAATGAATGAATTCAAAACTTGCTTGACATAATTGAGCCAAAATATAAACTCTTGAAGACTGGAATCGATATAGTATAGCCTGAAACAGGCCATATAAACTACTCAGTAACATCTTCCTCTTCAGGATCTTAAGGCTATCTTTTCATGAAATGACAGTTCTTGCCAAATTAATGTTTCCAATTGTCAAACTGACTGACAAAGCATTTCACTCCAACATACCTTCATAGCTAACCTTCCTTTCTCCTCTTGGCTTATACTTGTGCCACCATCGTCTGCTCTACGAACTTCAGCAACCCAATGAATGAATTTTCCAAAATCAGATGGGAGAGACGTGCAAACAATACCAATAACCTTTCTAATATCTTTCACATCCTGAGTCTTCAAGAGAAGAGGGACATCATCCACTAAGTACTTCGCGATAACATTCCAGCTCTCATTTCTACAACTCTGCAGGAATATGTTCCGCATTGAGTACTTATTCAATACTGAAGTACTCATTAAGTAGAAGATCTGGCCTCTAACTGTTTAATTTACAAGAAAACAAAGCAAACAAAGTAACCAAGACCAATCACAAGCAAATCAGATTATAAAAGTTGTATAGCATTCAGGGTGAATCAAAATAGTGAGAATACAAATCTTAACTTTTTGCAAAATAGACTTTTTTTTTTTGGTGTAAATTGCAAGATAGGCTTTATCATGTATAACAGGCTCCTTAACATGATTTTGGAACATCTTATTTTGTAGGTCTAAAGACAAAGCGTGCTCATTCTGTAACACATTTTTGTTGAACGTCCAATGGTACAAATAAATGTCAAGTTCATCAATACTTCAGCTAGTTAAAAATGCATCAAACTGGGAAAATAAAGAACAAAACTGAGAAAAGAAATGAAAGCTATAGAGTACAGATATGCTGGTAATGAATTGCAAGCACATCCCAGAACAGTAGTTTCTCTGACATGTACCAGTGTATAAAGGAGTCCTGGGTCCCTCTGGGGCCTAGATATCATCATAAACCTAGTAAAAGGGTCAGATGATAGAGTTAATAGATATTCATGAACCCCTTCAACAGCAGTATACAGTATCTGTAACTCAGAGAACAGGACAAGTTTAGGAATCTGCCAACTCAAAAATATTGAAAGTTTATTTATGTAAATGGAGTGAGCAAGTCTAAATCTGCAACAACATCGGAAAAACTTGATTTTGGGCTGATAAGCAGCACTGACTTCAGCTGACACGCAAGAGGTAAATATTTTTTCTTCGGTTGCTCTACAAAGATTTTCTAAAAGGTTCTTTACCCCTTCAGTTCTTAAATGAATCACTAACACTCAGAACTTCTATCCAGTGTACAAAAAGTTAAAACAAAAAGAGGAAGAATTCAAACAAAATTCCAGGAACTGCCTGCAGAATAGTACTACAAGCAACTCAAACATGAACAATAAGACATGAACCCTTGCAGGGAAGCTCCAACATCTAATATTGAAATATGACTAATAATGCTGATGTAGCTCCATAATGAAATTAAAGATGTGCATGAGTAACAGCATTTGATTAACTAAAGTAGATGTTACCCTCTCTGTTGTTCAGTTCTCTCATCAGTGGTATCCATGGCTTCCCAAAGAAGAGTAAGAGGCACCCAGTGTGGAGGATACTTGAATCGTGCCACATCCAGTATCAGCACCATGTCACTTTCCGCATGATAACCACCAATAGGTGAAAAATGACCGGTACCTGTCTGCAATCAAAGTACTAAATGTAGTAATCAAGCACTCACTAGGGCAACCATATATATCAATATGTGTGCATCTATCATATTTGTTTTTACCTGTTTAAAAGTGGCTCTGTGATAAGATGAAACCACATGACAACCATCTGAAGTAGAGCATCTCTTTACAAACTGACGGAATTGATCAACAGTAGTTTGAGTAGTGCGGAAAGCTTGAACTTCAGCTCCAGCACATTGAGCCAGACACACAAGCTTTCCAAAGGAGATGCCTTCAGCTTTTACTTTTTCTAGAGGCTCGCAGCAATCCAGCATTGACTCGTCAAACCATCTCCACGGACCTAAGAGAGTTTACATAGAAAAATAAATGAGCGAGATATGAAAAAGTAACCAACAGACTAAGAATGTGTAAAAGGATCAGCACAATCCTGGACACCAAGATTATTACTTCTGTTTATTGACACAAACTTAAGAAATAGAAAGAAGAGATTCAGCCCAGTAAAAAAATGAAAAGAAAATAAACAAAAAGAAGAGAGCCCCAATGTCAACCTATGCCTCTTTAGAACACTTAAGTGAACCACAGGACTGCTTATCAAGGATAGAAAAAAACATCCGTCCACTTTAATCAGTTTATCAAGGTCCAGTTTGACTACATTCAAAACCAACACATATTCTGACAAAATCTAGCCGAGTCTGCGAAATCTCATAACAAGAATAAAACACTGCAACTAACAAAAATGCAGATTCCTATGCTGACCCCTCTACAAAACCGGGTGGGAGGGGGGTTGGGGTTGTGGTGGGGTGGTGTGGAGGGGTTCGGTGTTGAAGGCGACCTCATTATGATGAAGGTGTAGACTTACTGGTTTTATTAATTTAAAACAGCTAGCTTCTCGTGTCATCAAATTATATCCCACCCCAAAGTTTAAAGAACCACACTCAAATGGAAATAGCTGTAACTTCAGCAAAATTTTATATAAATTTAACGGATAACATGACAGCGAATACCTTTCCATTTTCTTCTGGGGTCAATGGCAAGCGCATTCAAGACCATCGACAGAGTAGCTAATCCACAATACGCTGGCTCTGACTGCGTCTGGAAATATGATATTAACTTATAGAACCCTTCCATAGTTCCAGCTTGAATGGCATCAATGAACAGCTTCTGCAATGCAAAAAAGGGCAAAACTAACTCTTCATACACAGAGCGATATTTTAACGCAAGGTCAAAAATCCTATTTATCTCGCAAATTTAATTCCCTGGTCGTCAACTGCTGCTTCACAACAATCTTCCGCTTAAAATAATGAGCAACCTTAATCTTGAGAGGGAAAAATGAAAAACTATCCCAACAAATTTATCATAATTTACAATCCCTTCTTCTTCTCCGACGGTGTGATCACCACAATGATTTTACTGACCTCCAAATAGAGACAGAAACATAAAGCAGCACAGTACCTTCCCTTCACTGGAGGCGAAGTCAATCGCTGGAGGAGAAGGAAGGACCCGCCTGTACAGACCCGCCATCGCCATAATCCTCCGTTGGTATTTCCAAGGAGGTTTTGCAGCCAAATCAATTTCAATGCCCTTGAATTCAACAATGAGCAACTCCGCTTGTTCTTCTGCGATGAATTTCAGCCAAGAAATCCAACTCCACACGTCACTGACTCTACAAAAGCAATATGAAGAAGCAGAATCGGCTCCCGATTTAGAGAGAAGTGAAACGTACTTTAAGCTTATGCTCCTTTACTAGTTGCTAGATTCTATGGCTTGAAAAAAGAAACAGATTCTACGGAGATGAATGGCGGTGGTTAGAGATGTTAAACGGGCCGTGATGGCCCGGAATCGGCCCATATAGCCCATAATCCGGCCTGTTGAACCGTAATCGGTTCAGATCATTATTCTAATGAACCGGTCCGGAATCTTTGTAAAATCGGACCGGACCGGCCAATACAGTTAAAATCCTGCCAATTAACCGTTGAATTTTATTGGATCAATTTAAAAAATAAAAAAGATAAATGGTTCACAAGTCAGACTGACTTGAACCGTGAATCGGCTACTTATAAATAGTTCTGAACTAGTTTATGTATACCTAAATCGTGATTCATAATCAGACCAGTTCGTTAAGCAAACATGCCTAATGATTCTAAACCTGTTTTGAACATGCCCGGACCACCCGTTTTAACAACATTAGTGGTATTGGTTCATGCTTCAAATACAAATTGAGTAAGTACAAATTTTGGTGCATCAAACATCAATTCCATCTTCGCCAGTTTTAACAACACTAGTAGTATTGGTTCCTGCTTCAAATACAAATTGAGTAAGTACAAATTTTGGTACATCAAACATCAATTTCGTCTTACTTATATATTTTTTTATCAATATCATTTTTTTAGTATTAATTAAGTCCTCTTAATATCAATCAGTTCAATCTGAACATTAATTAGATATTTTTTAGCCTTTCAAGCATCGATTGCCTCTTCCGAACGTCAATTTTATCTGTTGCGAACATTAATCTCGTCCTTTTAAGCATCACTTGGGTCCCCTAATTAGTTTTCTTATTAATCCTTGTAAATTTTGAACGTGCTTCATTGAGCATCATTCAGGTCCCTCCGTCAAGTTACATTGCATTATCAATTAATTCACTTCTTATTAGTTAGGTCTCTACTAAATTTGATCGCTTCATATCTGTCTCTCTTAAATACTCATAGCCGGGCCCTCCTCCTCCTACACTTTGTTAATTCCGGTTGTGCACTATCTTGGCCAAGCTAAAAACCCTGATCTATAACACGAATATTTTATGTTTCAAGTTGCTTGTCCCAACTCAAATTAAACAAAATTATTTTGTTAAAAAATAAATTTTAATAATTTAATATTTCAATATAAATTNTTAATTTAAAAAATATTAAAATAATTATTTATACATAATTAGTTATTTTTTATTTTTCCCATAAATATTTTTTTATACTTTTAAACCCACACTCTTAAACAGCCCAAAAATCACAACTCAGGCATAAAAACTATGCCTTACCTTTGGCTTGGACCAAATTTTGACACGTCTACCTCCTCCTCTCTCTCGTGTTCTGCTTCCTCCTGCGAACTTAAACTTTCTTCATCTTCTTCTTCCTCTACCTCTCTCTTTCTCATCCTCCGACAAATCTGACCCTCATCCTCTTCTTATTCTTCTTCCTATTTTTATTTCTTCAGCTAAAATCTCGCGTTGCACCTACTCGTATTTCTTGTCTAAGCCTCGCAGTGGGAGACCTCAATGTCAGCATCCAGTGGGCCGTTCAAGACTGAGGTAATCACTAGAGCATCGGACACATTGGGAATAATATTATGGAGCTTAGCGCTGCCACAGCAGCAAAGGACGGCTGCAAGAATGCTATAGAAGAATTTTTGGAGCCATTTATGCGGACATTGGCTGACGCTTCAGAGGGTTGTCAATGGTGAGTATAAGGTCTTGGACATGGATTTGGGTTTGAGAATGGAGTATTGAAGAGGGGAATGGGGGGCAATACATATTGGGTTGTGTCTTGAGAAAAAAGGTACATCTTAGGGCCAAGACGGAAGATCATTCAAAAAATTAGGGTAAGCAAGACAAATTCATGTATGACTTTCAACAACTGTTAAATACTTTTCTAAATGTTTATTTTTACGGAATATGTGAATTGTGATAGATGTCGAGGAAAATTGAAAATCTCCAACTATTTTAGTCAAATTTGATGTTTTGTGATAAAGTTGAGAAAACCGTATAACTGGTGCACCAACAACTCATTTACCTTGAATTTATTGAATCTTTGTAATGTATTATTTAGTCAATTTAAACTTTTTTATAAATATTAATTTTCGGCATTTTATAAATTCACAAGGGTTTTTGGAAATATATGATATATTTGTGAACTTTTTCTTTTCTTTTTTTTAAGAAAAATATTTATCATATGAATGTTCATTTCTTCAATTTCCCTTTTTTTTTGTAAATTTCATTCATCCGGGGATATTATTGAAGCTTACAAATTATTTCTGTGAATTATACCAATTTTATAAATAAAAATAAATGGTATATGCGAATTGATATTAGAAATATGGTATAAGAGGAGGCCAATGTATAAACTCAACCTCAAACATAAAATAGAAATTAGAAAGTGTTTATGCCACCAATATTCTACAAAATCTACCTTAATTAGGTCATAGATAAATCAATCTTGACAATAGAACTACACATATCATTTATCCGAAATGGTCCTATTGTTGACACCACATTATCAAATAAAAATTTGAGAAAATTGTTAAAATGATCACCTAATTTTTTGTCAGCTACCAATTCAGTCCTTCAATTAATATAGCCACTATTTCAATCCAATATTTTTCAAATACCCATCAAAATCGTTCTCCCGTCAATGGTGTGACATGAACCGTAAAGGAAATTTAACTAGGTAGTCTAGGTTGCATAACACTGTCTAATCCTCACATAAACAACGTTATTTTTTTGTTGAAAAGTAATGATAAAAATACCGTATTTTGGGTGAAAATTAGATGGTGTTAGGCTACAAAGATTGTGATGTTAGATTTCCGTCATAATGCATGTCATACCATTGAAGAGGGGACCATTTTGATGGAGATTTGAAAAATGTTGAAACGAAATGGTGACTAAATTAATTGAAGGACTAAATTGGTAGTTGGCAAAAAATTGAATGACCATTTTGATAATTTTCTCTAAAAAATTTATCTAGCTCGATAAATGACAATGATACATAAGATAAATATAACGAAGTAAGTACATGTTAACATCTCCATTAAGTTTAGTAATTAAACGAACTTAACCAAGGAAAACATTTATGTCTTATTTGTTCATTTTAAAACTTATAAGATTTACTTATTAAAAATTTAAAATATAAAGTAACTCCAACTAAATTTTCTCATATATATATATATATATATATATATTTACATCTCAAACTCAAGCAACTAATGTAATTGAGATCATAAAGTGATGCACTAAAAATAAGAGTGCGAAAATTTTTTTATATAAATTATTTGATATTTAGGAAATTATTGAATTCTTACAAATCTATATTTGAGTGAGTCAATCCATAAAGTGGCAAAATTTTATGAATATAAAATTTTTTTCATTCCTAGTATTTGAACAAGAAATTTTATGAAAAATAAATAAATGTTGAACCAATTCAGTCAATTTAAGCCGATGTGTGTTCAAAATTTTACAATTTATGAGAATCTATCCGACATAATTGTTTATAAAAAAAAGTCCAATAAAATTGGATCGAGGTCCAACAAGAAATTAAGGAACCGGTAAATTTTGATTGAGGTTTCATCAAATTGAGTCTCCTCGAACAAAAATCATAATTGGAAATATACCATGTATGTGTATATAAAATCATGAGGCTTTATAAAACAAAATAATTTTGTCATTCTCTGAACTCTAAACTTTCATTTCCTTTTTCTTTCTGTATTATCATGCTTATTCCTAACTCTCTCTAACTTAATGACTAAATTTATAGCTTGAGAACTAAAAGTTAGGCTCTTTTTCACATTAAACCCTAAAACTTTGACTTTGAATGAATTGTTTTGAAAATTCTTATTCTGTAACTTATATAAGTTCTAAATCTCATAAGCTATGACATTGTCGCATGATTTAATACCATGTTGCATTGCATTTATCATGTCATGATGCTTTATTATCGAGATTTAACACTGTAATACTTTATCTGGTGGTTTGTGATATTAAGGACTTACATAAGTTATACAATTAAGACTCAATAAGTCACTAAATAGAATTTTTATGCTGATTGAAGTAATTTTAAAATTTTAGGAATTAATATCATTAATAAGAGCCAAAATTTAAGAATTCCAATTATAATTTCATCCTAACTAACTTATTAAATAACATAGTTTGTTAGGCCAGAAAGCTCACCTAGTTATGGTTTATTCATGCTTTGGATTGTCTGATTTGATATAAACTATGCAAAATATTTATTTTAAAAAATAAATCTAAATAACCAATTAATCTTTTAATTTTTTTGTTAATATAAAAAATGTTGAAATAAATATTAAAATATAAGTACATTTGACATAATTAACTAATAGTAAAATTACAGTAAAAGTCCTAAAAATTATATATTTGATTTCATTATAACATCATGTCCTATTCATTAATCTCCACAAAGGATATGTTGATGTGGTGGTTATCTACTAATGTAACAATGTCTATGTTGACATGTGATGTTGATGTGGTGAAAATATGATGATGTGATGTTATGGTGTGATAAATTTTGTAATTGACTGTTTGATGTGGCACCAAGTTATTAACACATCTCTTGATGTATATACCATGTAAGTAATAATAAACAACATTTTGCACATGGCTAATAATGATTGATGGATAGGATCTAACGATATAACGAAACCAAACATTTATGATTAAATAGAATGTTTGAAAACTTTTAAGGTTCATTTACAAAAACGAATGAATTTTTAGAATTTCTAGTGTAATTTTTCTTTTTTTTTTTTGCAAATTTTCTTATAATTTTTCATGTTTTGAGCTAGCATGAAAATTATTAGACTTAGGTGTACCGAAAGCCTTGACCCAAGCACATCCTTTTTATGCCATGATTGGGCCCGTGCGATTTTTTGACTAGTCTACTTTGGTGGTCATAGGTTATGGAAGACACAAATAGGCATTGATCGTAAGCTCTTGAGGTATATTGGAGTTGAATCTTGTCCATCATTACTCATAGTCAATATCTTTTTTACTTTGTTGATGTGAGGCTCATATTTGTCAAGTTATTGACCCAAGAGACAAGGAGGAGAACCATCGTTTACTTGCGTGTGACACTAAAGTTAGGGAACAATCTTGTGTAGAGTATCATGACACTTCCCTTGAAGTGTTGTGGTATAAGAGAGTAGAATGCAATTGATATTATTGAGTGTCATAATATTTACGTCCACCATAATGGGACCGGAGAGTAGAAGCTACTAAGCATATGCAACACTACGGCACTCTTCATTAGTGCCATGACACTCTACCGAAAAAAGAAAATTCTAAACTTTTTGGGGTATTTATTGTTTCCTTGTTGGGTAAGATTCACTGTAATCAATATATATTTTGTATTTATATGTTATCCAAATACATAATATACACATTCAAGTCTTTTGAGTAGAGTGTGTGGTGTGAGGACAATGAAGGGTGTTGTTGTAAGAGGTCTCTCTTGCTCCACACAAAAAACAGTGAGATCACCAAGCAAGTCTCCTTAGCCTATAGAGTATGAACCACCATCGCTCAAAACCACACATATTGGGTGTGTAATTATCTTTTCCCTACTCTGTCAATCTATTATTTGTTGCTTGTCAAGTTTGATTCTCATTTAGACACTGGCCCCATGTTGCAACCAATTAATCCACTCACAACAAATAGGTATTAGAGCATGTTTCCCTGGTTACTGTTCAATCAACTCTCAAGTGTGACAACTGCAAGGAAGTTCGACATCGAGTAGTTTGATGGGGTCATGAATTTCAGTCTCTACTAGCATACATGCATGATTGATATTCTTGTTCAGAGCAGTCATGCATGAAGCAATGATTGAGGAGCATGATCCCTCCATGTTAGACGTTGAATAGAAGAAGCTAGATAGGAAGGCTTTGTCGATCATTCATTTATGCCTTAGTAATGATTTGATACAAGAGATTCACATATAAAAAGAAAACCATTGTTGATTTATAGAGAAAGTTGGAGCTTTATATCTATCAAAGTTAATTGCCAGCCAGCTCGTGTCAAAACAAGGGTTGTGTGATCTACGAATAGCTAACGGGACTACGATCAAGACCCACTTAGTGAGTTTGTCAACCTCATATATGATTCAAAGACCATCAATGCAAAGGTGGATGACTAGGATCAAGCCATTCGACTCCTATGTTCAATTGCATCCTCTTATAAGATGTTCAGGGAAACCATGATTTATAGGAGGACATTCCTAATGTTTGATAGTGTCAAACATAGCCTTTTAAGGAAAAGTTAGCTAGCAATTTCGAATGCAGTAGTCGATTCAATGGTCAAGTATTAGGCTTGACCATGAGGGGTAGATCTCAGAGCAAGCGTCTAGGCAAGGGCCGATCTAGGTTAAAGTTGTAAAACAATGAGAAGGTCTTCTACTATTGCAAGAAGAATGGACATATGATTTCCGAATGCTACAACTGGAAAAATCAAAACAACTCCAGTCAACGAAGACATAAAGGTAAGCAGCAAGAAGACACCACAAATGCTAGTGTCACTGAGAAGACAGAGGAATACACTATCTTTGTTGCCTATGATGGTAAGCCAAGTGATAAGGACAAATAGGTTTTAGATCCAAGCTGTTCTAGTGTTAAAGAATATAAAATGCGATGCCTTGAAACCAAGAAAATTATTTTTAGTTGCAATGTTGAATTCGATGAAGGACTTGTTCTTGCCTAAAAATGCAAGAAGACAAAGTGCTCATGAAAAAGTGGAGTA
This sequence comes from Sonneratia caseolaris, assembly GCA_900006705.1. NCBI lineage: Eukaryota > Viridiplantae > Streptophyta > Magnoliopsida > Myrtales > Lythraceae > Sonneratia > Sonneratia caseolaris. The sequence goes on from CXYZ01007921.1 coordinate 186,226, forward strand.
TGAGATTAGCGGTTCACCAATTCAATCAAAGGATTCCAACGCTAACAAGTTAGCAGAGAGAAGATGTTAAAAGAGAGATATATATATATATATAAATAAAGACAAATTTAATTTCTCACCTTGAGAATGATAAGTACTTAATGATTGAGTTACAAAGTTATTTAATAAATCTCGCTGGTAAACTCACAATATACAGTAGGTCAAATCTAAAATTCTAATATCTCGAGAATCGGTATTCATAATTTAATTAGCTGGTTCCAGACTATACAATATATTATCCGGTGAATTAGTCAATTGTTATACAGCCAAACACCACCGATATAAAACAAAAGTTTACAAAGTTTATGTATCAAATAAACATGAATGTTTAAATATTAGGGAATATTCTATTTTCTATACTTTCTTATTTTCTTTTGACCATAGATCCAACATTGTAATATATTTTATTTAGTTAACTAACAGATAATTACCTTTTACTGGGGCCAATTTGACAAAAGGCCACCACTTCTCCAACTCCAACTAAAATTCGTCATGATATATATCGCTTGTAAAGTTTGATGTATAATGGAACATCAAATATCAAATATTATCGCATCTTGCTTTTTGATCGAACTTGTCTTGAAGGTTAAGATTCAATATAAGCATTTTTCGATGCTATAAAAAGCATTGGGATTAGGTTTTTAGCCGGTCGGAAAGAATAGTTTGTTTCCCAAATCAACATAAAATAGGTTTTCATTGAATATCACATAAAGAATTCGTTATATAAAATTAATCTGACATAAACATATGTCCATTTTGAAGTTTTTAAAAACTTTAAATAAAAATAATCCTAATATATATATATATATATTTGTATGTGGTGTACTTGATTTTTATGCAACAACTTAATTAGGTAACACGTTGAATATTTATTCAGAAATATGAATATTAATATATTGGGGATATTTTATTTCATATGTTTTCTTTACTAACCATAGCCAAAGGGACTACTGTATTATTTGAGTTTATCGATAAAAAAAATTATTCTTTAATCCCATGAATTTGGCCATCGAGACCATAGTTTTTAAAACCGGATCGAGCCGGGAACCAGTCAAGGTATGGGTTCATGGGTCGGACTGAGGGTTCAATGGGTTGAACCGCATGTTTAATAAATAATATTAATAATATAATATT
>CXYZ01007921.1:187782-207478 GCA_900006705.1 Sonneratia caseolaris
TATATTTTTATTTTTATTTTTATTTTTAAATTATATTTATTAGTTCAAGTGAAAACCGGCCAATTCAATTGGATTTGACCTCATTTAAATAATAATTGGATTTTTTTGTGAGAACCGGACCGGGTGAGTGGCCGGTTCCCGATCAAACCGGCCGGCCCCGTCCCGTTTTAAAAACTATGATCGAGACACAAAATTTTCTTCTGTACCTCCCCTTTACTTCTCAACGTCATATTTATCGTATTTAGGTGCCAATTACTTGAAATAATTCGATCTAGTTTAAGCGAAGTGTAAGACAATTAATGATTTTTTTGGTATAATTCAATTAGTATTCAAAAATCATTTACCACCACTAATCAAATTCGAGACTTGGCCCATTCACAAGAAAATTTATTGTTAAGTGATTGTAAAACCTTATACATGATAGACAAATCAAATCAAAACATCACACTGCATTTCATCTCCACCATCAATATTATTATGACTCCACAGTAACAAACACATATTCGATTAACAGTGCGGAGGATGAGCGATATGGCACTTGTCTGGGATTTGGAGGGCAAGAGTGGGGTCGACTCCAAGGGAAGGCAGGATGGGGGAGTCTTTGTGGGAGTAGAGACAGCACAAGTCTGCGTCCTTCAGCGCGTCACAGCATTCTGGCGAGGGCGGTGGTGGGTTAGGTGGCTTGGCTGCTGGCAAACAGGACATGAGCCCCGGGATGGTCACCTTGCATATGGTCTGGGAGTCGGCCACGGTGGCCAGAACGACCACCAGTACGGACAGGATCACCACATAAGCACGGGACTCCATGTCGAGATTATTTGTTCTTCTCGATCTTTCAAATGCAGTGGCTTTATTCTGGCGATGTGTATTTAGGGATAGGGAGTGGTTTATATAGGAAGAGGATTCAGATAAGAACAAAACAACGTAGGCCTACCACGACTATGTCTCTCTAATATGTATCTTAAGACTATACGTTAAGTAATCATTTTGCTTACCATATATATATATATATATATCTTAATTTTATCATTGTGAATGAATTTTGATATTTTCAATATCATAGTTGTTAATTATCTGGATTTAGAACGGAATTCAATCGGCATTAATTTTATGTTTAAATTGGAAAAATGAAATTATAATAAATATGATTTTCAAATCCTAAAAAACTCTAAAATAAAATTAAAAGACCCTCAAAAGCATAAATTTTGAACTCTAAAAACCCCAAATGCCAAGTGTAAATTTTGAAAATCCTAACTTTTCATATATTTTTTATTATGGTTTTTAATTTTTTTAATTTCTTTTCTTTATTTTTACTTTTTTCACACAATTATGCTCAGAGTGGTATATTTCATATTGGGCAACAAGGAATTGATTAGATATCATTTTCAAAACCAATTGAATGGTGTATTAAGTGCTGAAAAAATCTAAATTAATTTATGAAATGGTAATTTGTTCCATATGAGTAAATGATTATATGCGAATTATATAAACGTATCTATTAAATTTATATAGAATTACTGATTCTCCTTTGTAATAGAAAAAAATCTATATAAAAAAAATATTTCCAAAGTGTCGTTTAAGTTCAACCCCCCTTCCCTCCCACATCTTTTTCTTCTACAATCCAAGAAAGGCATGCATATCCCTTCTCTTAAGTGTGGATAATGGATTCCTTTAATTGGTTGATGTGATCTTATCATCAATTAATCGGATTCAATTGATTGACAGATGTCATTCGCATGCGACTCCTCAGGGTATCTAAGCAAGCGTGTGCTCCCCAAGTGATCCCACATAATTAAAGGTAATCATCACCGATTCATTCATTCGCATGGAAGGCAATTGATGCACCTTTCCACGCTAATTTTCATTTTTATGGCAATGAACTACGACCATAATCGTCCTTAACAATCAGCTGTTGCAATTAACTCGTCATGGAAAGACCATTTTGCACCTACTTTAATTACCTTAAGGCCTTCTCTTCAAATTGCCCATCTCAAAGCCCATGGGATAAGTCTAACTTTATTACATGTACTTACGGAATGAGCATCATATAATCATACCCATGGGAACCGAGCATGCATATTATAGAGACAAAGATGTTGGTGCAATATCGTCATTTGACTAAGAGTTGGGAGTTCTTGGCTTTGACTTGCACAGATGGGAATCGAGATGGTCTCTATTCTCCCCTTTCTTCCGTACTTTCCAGATTTAGATCTGTGGAATATGCGTATCAATGTAAAAGATTCCATAAATTCAAGCCTATCCCGTTCTCGATGCTATTGAGAGCGAAAATCCAATTACATTGCCCGTCATGTTGGATAGCTATTCACATAAATGGATAAAAGCATAAGCCAATATTGTGCAATATTCCTCGATTTGATTTTATTCCTACTAAGAATTAGCATAATGGGTAATTTAAATAAATTATATAATTTAAATATTAGAAATTTTAATTTTATATCCATCATGTATATATATCCATTAGCTGTCAAGTTTTCCATTTCATTATTTCCTATCCTTTTTAACCTATAAATAGCTTAATTGGTTATTATAAATACAGACTAATCACTTAATAAAAAAATCTTTTTTTCAATATGATAGGATGGTCCACCACAATTTTTAAACGAGAGCAAAGGAGGATAGGATGGTCCTTAAACGAGAATGGGTGCGTCCAACCACAATTTTAAATAATAATAATACGATATAAAGGTAAATTATACAATAGCACGAGCTTTGCTAATTTCTTTGTCCACTCAGACATTTCATTAAAGCATTTTTTTATGGAAATTATTATGGACTATATCATCAAATTAAGAAGAAAACTCCAAATTCATTTCCAGGATTCATCATTTCCTCCGACTCTGTGCGATGCGACTTACTATCCTACTTCGCACACAACTCCCGAAGTCGAACACTCCTGCATCATCACCGTCGCCTTCTCCTTTTCCTTTCCCTTTCCGACCAGCCTCTAAGGCTGTCTTACTTACCTGGAAGCTCTCATGTCGACCCAATAAAATCCGAGCTCTCAGACACTCGAAAAACTGGTGGGATTTGGCGTATATGTATGTGTATATATATATATATATATATATGTATTGCCTGCAAAAAGCCTGTTGTTCTCTGGCACGAGCCCTTTATGAACACTCTCATGGAAATAAAGGATCCAACCCTCCATTCTTTCCTAGAGGAGTTCGGGGAGGGCTGGCAGATTAAATTAAAGCCGGATAATGAAGCTGGGGATAGGGACGAGGAACTTCTCCCACCAGCACGTTGGAAAGTTGGATACTATTATAAGAAAGTTGTGCTAAAATGATTGTAACTTCTCCACCTAGACAGCTAGGAACTTGAGTGTCTCTGAACAAAGGCTAGTGTCCTCCTCGGCAATTTCTGATCAAATTTTTTTATCCTGTGTCAATGGAGCGATTTCAATTCCGAATGTAATGAAACTGATACGTGGAGCCAGGTCTGTAGCTGAAAGTTTAATAGCTGAGACCGAGAGTTTCAAACCACAACTGTTAATCTCTTGAGGCAATTCTGAGACCTTTTCATGGGGCAAGATAGACTTGTCAGCAAAAAAATTTCCTTCGATTATGAAGTTGCTGATTGGATCATTCATCTTATATACAGTGTCTACTGTGAAATTTATCTGTAGATAACAGCCCAGAAATAAGCTTTTTCAGCCTTTCCACGCCTGGACCAGGCCTCAATTTGCCAAAATTTGCCGGCACGTACTTTGGATAGGTTGATGAGTTTGGGCCCTTTTCATCCCCAAGCCACCCACCACGTGAAAACTCGTTGAAACCACGACCCAGAAGCTCGGTGTCAATTCTATCGAGAACTGGTTCGTCCCTCCGGAACTTACGGGCAAATGGAGCACTGCTCTCTAACATCCTGGCGTAATCGTTCATGGTGAGGAAATGCGGGTGCTGCTTCGGCGGATTGTCCCATGAGATGAAGTGGAGGTCGTGGTTCAAGGTGGTGTTCTTGAACTCGTCAGAGTTGCATATGACGGTGTGGAAGTAGCCTTCGGGCGAAGAGAGGAAGTTGGAGTAGTACATCAGGGCGATCCTCGGAAGGTTGTCCCAACCCCACAAGCAATACTCGACAAAAGGCCGAGAAAGCATCATCCACGCAGAACCTGATGTACAACACAACCGAACCTTCAAATTCAGTTTAGCTACGTGGAACTTTCAGCAGATGGATAGCTTCTAATAATGATTTACGCAGCAACAAGCTGTGGGAATGACCAGATTGCATTGACCTGTGTTTACCACTTAGTCGATGCTTCACAAAACATAGCCGAATATAACTCTTGGAGCCCTTTATCGAGTCACCAAGAAAACATATTGCACCATATCAATGCAACGGTTTCCATCATGGCAAAGTCGCTCTCTAATGTACCGCTCTTATTTTGGTGTCTCATCTCATTGCAAGGTCCCAGCTATTTTGGTTTTACCTTCTTGGTGAATCAAAAGCTAATCATGGAAAACCAGGTAAAGACCAGTGGAGAAAATACCAGAAGATCCACGCAATCCTCCAGAACTATCACCTGTAAATAATCTGTAAGCAGTGGGCACTCGTCTTCTCTCTGGGGCCCAGAACATGTCCGACTTCTGTATTCTGTACAGCCCTGGATCAATTATAATAGGTCTGGCTCTGTGATATCTGTGCAGTCAGATCCAAGAGAAACTCATACTTGGTAAAGATCTCCAGCCACAATGAAATTATTCTTGAAAAGGAAACTAATGAAGTTAGGTAATTAACAGGTTTCAGTACTCTTTCCACCCAATGTCGCTGGTATGCTCGATGAAGTTGTAGTGTCTCGGAGTCCCAGACAAGATGTGAAGCAAATCTACAAAACAAGTTAGTTTTCTGAATCGGTTTTGAGAAGTTTGATGAAATCATTGATTAAGGAAAGACTAACTACAAAAATACCATCTTGTGTCACGAGGGGATAGTCCGAGGCGCTCAGGTTGATAAACCAGTCCCATTGCCCTCCTTCTTTCAACAGGATTGCGGCCCCATGGAGAGTGTTGGACACCATTGTCGGGCCCGGGTAGGTCACCAAGTTCGCCCTTGTCCTCATCCTGACGTTCCCGACTTTCACAAATATGGGATCATTTCTCAGGAAGCTTGCCAAGACGAGTCTCTCCTCTGCCGAGGCCTCCAGGTCTAAGTGCACGACGTATTGGTTCCGAGGATGGTAGATGGCTCTCAGCACCCTCTTAATGCTCTCTCCTGTAAAGAGAAGAGACGGTTATAAAAAAACTGACAGACGAAATAGAAAGAGCATTGACATCCCGGCAGATTTGAAGGGAAAGAATTCGAAGATAAACTTGATCAAAGATTTAAGTGTATTCCGAAAGTATAAAGGAGATCTCAGGAAATAAAAGACACTTCCAGCCTATCATGAAACTAGCAGAAACACCTAAAAACAATTCTCCTAGAACTTCCGCAGGCAAGATAATGGCAGTTTGCAAATTCATAAGTTGTGCAAGATGTCTTTACATGCTATCAAGTTTACCGAAGCTGTTCTAGCAACCCAACAACTCGAATGCCATACAAAACCAAGAGTCCTGCTCAATAGAATTCCCGGAATAGTGGTGGAAACTGGCAAGTACATTTAAAACAAGAAGTTTTCTATCCTGCCATTCACTTGTGACTTACCTGAACCACTAGAACCTGAAATCAGGTAAGCGAGCCTCGGGATCGGGTCGGTGGAAGTACGTGAGACCTTCACCTTGGACTCGACGAATCTGGGGAGAGACCTCTTCTCGACGTGGGCACGGTACAGCTTGTACTGAAGCGATGTCGAGGAATTGAGGATGGTGATAAGCAGAAGCAGGGTCGACAGCAGCAGAGTAAATGTTAGCAGAAGAAACCACTTCCGTCTCTTCTGCGGCTTACTGACGGGACCGCTCTCCATTGGATGGAACATAGCCAGAGAGAAGAACAACTTCAATGGTTTTTCAGTGAAATCTTGGAGCAGCGGTGAGTAACTGAGATCAACAAAGGGGATTTTTATTTTCTGGGCTTCTCGAGGAAATTATCTCTGTTTTTATGTTGGGGATTATATAATGTGTCCTGCTCTGTTCTACCCTGTTTCTCTCTCCCATTTCAGGTTACATCAGATATGCATTTTTTATAGAGTAAATTTTTCCCCAAAAAAAAAAGATTGTCCCCGTGCGTAGGCTGAATGTATAGGAATTAATAGATAAGTCTGTACGTATAGAATATATACATATACATTCATAGAAGCACACAGTGAGCTCCACATGCTAGATAATAGATGGTGGTTGTGGCGCCTTTTTGTGGGAGAGAGGGGAGGCTGTGGCAGTGTGAGGCGTGAGCTGAAGAAACTTTGAAGTTCTCTCTTCTTTTTCCCCACTATTTACTCCTGTGTGTCGGTTGTCACACATCAAGGCTCACTTTGGCAGTGTCTTCATAATTTTCACCATGGCGTGAAATGATTCTCATATCCTATTCAAGTTTTGATGTCAATGGCAAATCAAGATCTGGTCCCCAGTACTAGACAAGAAAACCCATCTGATGATATTTGTGGATTTACTAGGGAGAGAGCCGTAGAGAATATAGCCATAGAGCTGATTTACAAACTCATACTGATGATATTTCAAGTCCCATCTTGTCCCGCTCTGTGGCTAGCCGAGGGGATTAATCATCGAGCTCAGCCTCGGCTAGTTTGAATGTCTCATCTAGTCAAAGACAATAGGGCCAACGTGGTTTTTCACCTATGCAGTTCGAACTGAAAACAGTGCTTGAATGGGAGGTGTTAAACTCGAAGGAGGGGAAATACAGGCAGCTTGGTTCCAGAAGTGCCAAGCAGAGTTTCTTAGCTCTCTATTGACAGCTGCAGATACTGCGAGAGACACAGGATGATGGCTGAACACTTCCTTCCATACTGATGCGTAACTAGTAGTAGCCCCAGGCAGTTAGCAACCAAGAGAACTCCACCTTGGGATTGTAATTATATTCTGTTAGACATTTTGTTGTCTGCCGATTTGCTGAACACTTTGGTCCAGTAAATGGGTCAAAAGAGCCCCAAAACAGACTTGCACATTTTTCTTTTGGTTCACTAGATACAAGCCGCAGCTCCCATGTACTATGTTTTTACAGGGAAGTTTTGTTGATTTTAAGTCGAGACAAGTACCACTTACACCGAGTTCCATTTTTTAAATTGACAATTTATCTGCAGATGGAACATCATATGGACAAGTGAGATTACAGGGAATGATTCAACGGCTGATTCTTTTTGTCCCTCATCTCGGTTCCATTCAGAAATTCGATCGGATGATCTTCCACGACCATAAATCGAATCCCATATCTAGACCAGTCATCATGAGATGCCCTTCTGGGGCCTACCCGCATGATAAACTACAAAAGCTGACGGTACTTCCTCCAACGCATTTCCTCCACAGGTAGCATGTGGATCATAATACCACTACCCCCTCGTTCGGGCGACCATGACCTTGTCACAAATCGCTCGTGCCGAATACATTCAATTTTCTAACAGTTGAAGTCTCACTTGTAATTCTATTATTAGAATCGGTCCCTTTGCGATTGTTAGAGTTGCGATTGGATAAACCGAAATGTTTAATTTTATTTCTTGTTGAAAATACTCAGAGTGAAAGAAAATATTTTCGTTATGTCAAATTTGGAATAGATTGTGAGGAGTGATAGGATGTAGTCACCCGAATATCGAACATAGAAAAATTAATAATAAATTTTTTTATTAATTAACTCAAAAAATTATAGTGATGATATCAACTATTTATAAATTAAGACAAACTAAATTAAAGAAATATAAAATTTGTTAAAATAGAAATAATTATATAATACTTAAATTGTCAAATCTATTTAATATGGAAAAATTATTTCCTAATAATAAAAAATTATATTCCAACACTATCCTCAATATGGAGATAAAAGATGCACAAAATGAACGAAAGAACAATCAAATTTTAGATGTACCAGTTTTGTATAGTAAGATTTTTTTAGATGAAATGTAGTTAATTATTAAATTTAAATAGTTTAGTTAACATGTTCGAATTGTGAATCGCTTTTTTAATATATTTAAAATATTTTAGATATAGTTTTTTTATCATTGTATACGTTACTTTCCACAAATTCATTTCTAAATTTCATCCTAAATTGGTCAACTAGTCTTAATCTTGTATGTTTGGTTGTCTTTAATTAAAACTTCTATTATTTTTATGTTTTTCTTTTTGTTATTATTATATATTTCTTGATTTATTTGTGCTTCAATATAATTTTTGTTTAGTTTTATATTCAATTTGATAATTTTTATTATTTTTATAAAAAATGGTTCAAACTAGTAAATCAAACTACCAAACTAATTCGAAACAATTCGGTTCGATAAATATATAATAGTTATGATTTGAAAGTATAATGTTTACATAGTTAGAGAAAGTATTTTGTATAATTGTTATATCCTATCAATAAAATATTATTTTCTTTTTTTAATCTAGTTTACTAATTTCTTTTATAAGTGAACTTATAGATTCGCCTCTCATATTTAACGCAGTTAACACTATTGTTCATGTTGATTTTTTACCATCGAAATGCCCCAAATATTCAATCATTTTCCATCAAACTTGACCATAGGTCAAGAACGTTAATTTTTCCTATGTGACATCCGATGTGTCTAGTGACACATTGACAGTCACATAAAAATTTTTAACGAAAAAATTAATGTGATGGCAAAACAATGGATATTTGGGTAGAATTGGCGGAAAAAAAATTGCAACTAAATTGTTAGTTAGATAAAATATTAAGAATGAAATTGCAGGTTCTTCCTTTAGTGTTTATTTATTTATTTTATCTTTTTAATAATTAAAAAGTTCTTAATTTTTTATTAAACGATTATACAATATCAACAAACTATATGGTATAACCATTAAATAAGATACCTTATCCTTAAGATGAGCAAGCAATACCATGAAATGCTCGTCTTGAATCTTGATCATTATGGCAACTTCAATCCAAAGTAAACATTGAATGCAGGGCAATCAACACTAATGATCAAAATCATTTTATATATCGCTAGCAAAGCAATTCAAAACTCATTTTATATACCCTTCAAAATGATCATCGGCTTTTTTTATATCTCAACAACATAGTGGCCATATCCCTTTTCTATCCTATTGGTGTAGTAGTTATGCAAATCTTCAAAAGCTTGGGTTATACTTGAATCGTAACTTGTTCAATGGAGTGATTTTTTTGTAACAAAAATACAAGAATCAACATGCTCTTATATTATATTAAATTTAAAATAGATGGAGAGGAGGAGGATTGTGGAGAAAGGAGATAGGATGTGGTAGCCTAAAGGCATAACAGTAAACCATAAGTTCTTTATTGATTAAATCAAGAAATTACAATAGTCATTTCAACTATTTATAGGTTAAGAGACAAACAAAAATAAATAAATATAAACTTTACTAAAATAAAAATAATTGCAAACTATCAAACTGTCAAATTTACTAAATATCGAAATATTATATCCTAAATAACAAAAAAAAAATCATATTGAACACCTTACATTCTATGTTAGGGGCATAATGGGAACATTTATTCATAGCGGTGACAAATTTTAAGGGCATGAAGACACTCCCCTAACAAAAGATTAGAAACCCTAAAATATTAAGTTAATTTCGATCATCTTATCCATTTTCACTGAATTATCCTTAACTCCAACTACAATTATCATTTTACCCGAATTTGTTTTCATGTACGTACTCGATTCCTTGATCCGTCCTTGAATCAAAAAGCGACTTGGGAACACAATCGAGGTTCAGGGGTCCAAAGCCTTGAACTCATTTCTTTGGACCGTCCTCCTTGATCCATACATAAGTTCATGGTTTCGATCATGGAAGTCGTTTTCGACGGCTCTATGTAGGACTCACCCTGATTATGATCAAACACACACATATTTTAAAAAGAAAAAGAAAAAGATCTCTAGAAAGCAGCTCAAAAACACCAATTATTTAGTACTTACAGGATTTTGAGATCCATATTTGTTTTTCAGATGAAAAAGTGTATTTATTACCAACGATTGGATGATATTTATGATGATTTAATGAGAAATTATTATAATTCTTTTACGACAAAATGTTTATTATCCTTTATTCTATAAATACCTCAAAATCACATGAATTCAGGTAAGTCTCGTATAAACATATATGTGGATTGTCTTACCAACAATTATAAGCACGTAGGGTAATCGAACTAAGAACCACATGAACTATTTATAAAAATACATATAATCCAACCTTCCTAAACTATAAACAAATATATAATTATTGGGTTAATATTATAACTAAACACAAACTTTGACCTTTTTTATAGTTAATATGAATTTTTTTCGTGTTCCCTGATCATATATCAACTACAAACTGAGAGTACCATGATGTTCGCTTTTTCATGAAGTCGTCCTATGCGGTATCATACCATGTCAATGTTACATAAACTATCGCTATGTACATCGTCAAAATTAATATACTATATAGAGCTACCATATGGAAAAATAAATATAATGTTCAATTCAATAAATAACACATAATTTTGTTATGATAGAGATATATATAAATGCTAATGTTAAATTTGAAATTATTTTCAAAATTTGTGTTTGATTGTGAGGTTAACCCTCAATTTTTATTTATTCATTTGCATATCTTTTGAGGTTATCTTCATTCATCATCCAAGGATTTGACAGACTAAGACTTACATAGTGGAGAGGAATGTGGGGCATGGGATGGCTAATTTTTCACCAGCCAAGCATTATGATTTTGTGGGCAGCTGTCGCCTTAAGATTAGCGAAACAAGAGAGGGAATGCATCTGCCATTGTTGTCGGCAAGAGACTGAATGCATATACTATATATATATATATACATATATGGATGTAATGAGCATTCTTTGCAAGGAAATGTGCATGCCTACTAATGGCACTCATTAGGTGAGCAAATGGATTTCTTATTTGTACCATAATGCATCAATGCTAATCATTCCTTCTCCATAAACTCATCAATTATGAGAGTGCAGAACTAGCTAGCTAGATGGGAAATTTTACTTCTCATGATTCAAGATTCTCAATCAGCCTAATCTAATTAGAAAGACCTGTCTGCCGGTCGGTGAGCTATACAAATATCATGAGGTTAGTGGTGCTTGCTTACAAGAACGCCGTTGCCAATATAATAATGAACATTAGACATCAAATACTTTTAACTGAGCAGAAAAGAATAGAGAGAACTGTCATTTGATATTATCCCTTGGCCAGTTGGAATGAGGCCAAACGAGCAATGCAAGATTGCTTCCTCCCGTACCAAGAACTGACAACACTACCACTGGGGATGGATTTGGATGAGGCGTGGGGAGGGCGATTGACCTAAGCTTTAAGTGAATTTACGAAATATTATGTAAATTTTACTTACTTCTCTTTATATTTTGAATAATTAAGTCATTTCATCCCTCTTCATTTCGTACTCATATTCATATGCCGAAATTTACCTCTTAGACAAACTTTTTGAGTGGGTCCTTATACTGCCACCAAAAGCACAAGAAACGGCAATGGGGGCATCAATGCAAGCTGTAAACGAAGAGACAGGAAAAAAAAAATGATAAGCAAGGAATCTTTGTTTGATAATTCCGAGCTGGTGCCATCACATAAGCACCGATTGCTTCTGGCTTTTTATTATTATAAAGTTTTAGATTTTTTTAAAAAACAATTCTTAAAATTAAACATTATGTGTATATATATCTATATATATATATATATATATTATTGTACTACCTGGGAAGAGAGCTTTTACGACATTGTTATAAAATTAGAGAAACATACAAAATTAATCCAACTAATAATTTTATATCAAAATATCATAAGAATCAAAGATTCTATGTCTTTGCTCCCAATTTAGCCTAATTACGACCAAGAGTTTGGTGGTTGCAACTTGCAGTATTTTTTTGCTCTTGTGAAGTGTATTACATAGATAAAATTATAATTTAATATTCATTTTTTAGGAAAATATGCATATGCTTTAGTGATTGCATAATTCTTTTAATAAATATTCTCTTTCAAAAATGATACAAAATTGCACTGTGACTGACACAGAAGGGCCTACTTAATCGAGTAGTTATCTAAGATTATAAATTGGATAACAAAACGACAAACCTATTCGTTGCTTATTTATAATCCTTGAAAATGGAAAGAACTAAAATGTAGTAATTCAGCTTTTGAATAATTCGAACGAGTTAATTATGCGATAAATCTAATATTGAAAAGCTTGAAAATTGTTTGTCGCGTGATAATTTCAAGTAAATAGCATTAACAGTCATAGTTACTGACAGACAAAAATTCTACGTTTTTAGATTAAGGAATGACTAGAAATTGAAAACTTGGGGTCAGTGAGTAATCATTAATGGAGGCCCAGCGTAATCTTGATCTGCATTTCTTTTTCTTTTCTTTTCTTTTCTTTTCTCGGCAATTCATATATTTTGGCTAAGGTAGGCATTGGATTGCTCTGTCAGGATGCCTTGCATTATTGCCGCAGGGGTACTTGGGAAAACAGGCTGTAAGACTGCTTTTGTCCTTTCAAGTTTCCGACCAGGACGGTCGAATCACACAGGGCCACGATGGAAGCGGCCATGCCCGGCTCAGATCTTGTGTCTCCACGTCCCAGATCGATAAACGCTGATATCCTACTAATATATCTTGACATGATCTTAAGGAGTGAGCTGGAAGATACCGTAGTGACTTCAACGGGTTATTTGTTTTCCTGCTCGGATACAAATCTGCAGCCTTTCCAAATTTATTAGCATTTGGACTGATTGCCAAATTTGATCTTACTTCCCTACCATATCGACATCAGAAGCGTGTGTATAGCTCTCGAGTTGGACCGCATCTGCAGTGTAACATGATGCATTACAGTTGATCCAATATCATGCGGTAGCTTTTAATCGCTGATAGCGGGTGGAACTCATAGTATTGCAGCGATAACTCGTGACTCATATCAAGATTCGTAAGACTCCTCCACTTTTATTTTTTTCAAGGTGCATTATATTTTTCAGATGCATGTAAGGATCAAACACGCCAAACTGTATAGCAACCACCCGTCCCGATCCACCAGCTACGCCGGTCAACAGTTATGATCAAAGAAGCAGTTTGAAAGGTCATATTATATGTCGATCTTGTTTTCCATTCAGCAGTGGGCGGGATGAGGGAGTTTGCACTTGCTGGGGAGCTGCATAGCAAGGTTGGGATCGACTCCGAGAGTTGGCAAGACCTTTGAGTTCTTGTACGAGCAGAGGCAGCCCATGTTGGCATGGGACAGCGCACTGCAGCAGGCTGATGTTGGCGGTGGCGGGTTGGGCGGTGTCGCAGCCGGCTTGCAGGCAACTAGACCAGCGTAAGGCATGTTGCAGATGGTCTGCATTGCCTACATGGAGAGAGAGGCATCAAATGCCCACCGATAACTTGATTAATTCCCACTGATAACTTGATAATTCGGTCTTTAAGGGTTTCTGAAATTGTGGTGATTACCTGAGCATTGGAGCTGCTGAAGATGGCAGCGATCAACACGAGGACGAGCAGGACTCTTCCACCAGTCTCCATTTTAGTGTCAGCCTCCGCAACCACAAATCTCTTTTGCCTCTGTTAGTGGCTCTTCTACTGCTGCCTCGCTTGATGGGAGCTTTGTCTGTGTATTTATAGCAGAGGGATGAGGAGATCAAATGGTGGAAGCTGCTTATAGAAATGCGTTTATGTGCTTATGATATAAAAGGATCCGAAGGAATGAAACTTTTCACCAGATTTTAAATCTTTTTTTTTTGGGGGTAATTAGCCCCGTGAAGTTCGATTGGCAGTTTGTTCTTTTCCCACATTCTCATTAAACTGTGGTGTCACGAGAACTTACTTGTGGATCAGGTGAGACGTCCAAAAGTTCTTTTATATTAATGGACCCACTACTGAGGTGTTAGGACATTAATTTTATGGTGAAGCTGCTGACAACTGAATGTGAAATCTGGGCATCCTGCAATTGTAATGAAAGTGAAAAATCTCACGAGCATGTGAAGGTAGCACTTGAGAGATGGGATCACGGATATTCTCATAGTATTGGCGACGATCCTCTCTATATGAACAAAGATATATTGACAGACAGAGCCAACATAAAACCTAGACCAGTGACACTGCACTTAAACGAACCTTGAACAATTACCAGGATGAACCTTTGGCCAGCAACTGGCCAGTGGAATTCCTCCATTGGAGGACCTCCCGCAACATTATATTTGGAGACCTGCCAGCAGAGGCCTCCTAGGCCAACAAACCCCTGCAAGGTATGTAATTTCACACAACTAGGACATGCTGCCCACAATTTCATTGAAAAAGACAGCTTGCGTAGTGTGATGCCAAGCTGTATACCTTTCCTTTTGCATTCTTATGGGGAATGAAAACGAGAACCATCCGAATCAGACAAGCTTTTCCCTGCCAAAATTGGCTGAGGTTGTGGACCAAAAAAGGCTCTATACCGCCTGGTACAACCATCTGCAGAGAGAATGAGAGTGTTGCCCTCTAATTCCTCATCTGTCACTACACTCACCACCAAATAAAGCCTATAGTCTCGAGCAGCTTATAGCATCCCACAGCCCAAAGATTCTGTGACGTGTAAATCATTAAGAAGCACATTCCTTGATGCTGAGAATTGGGTTTATCGAGTATCACTCCTTAGTCACACAAAACAAGCTCCATTGCCCACATACTGCCTTGCAGCCTTTTACTTTGAAGACAAAAAGAAATTGCATTCATGTCTCTAACAATAGCATATCCCTTGTAAAGCATACCAAAATAATCAACCGAACAAGTATAGGGCATTATCATGGGAGCAAAAGAAACTACTAAAAGATCAACTGTTCTGTCTTTCTATCTCAAAGAAGATCAAATAGCTTCATCCATATATTTTGAAGTGGCAAGCCGCAATATAAATTCTGATTGTAGTAAACAGGCTGGTATAAGAACCTGACAAGGTCTTCTGCATCTCCAAGAGGCTCATTCCTATTGTCAAAATGCAGAAATTGCAGGGAAACTTGGAATTTGTTGTTGGAGAGACACTCAACTGTTCAACATCTTTTCCTGGATATCAAGGAATCTTTCATTTGCTGGGAGACTCCTGCTAATCAACGCAGCAAATAACAGTATGATCAACTATTGGCACAGACATCAAGAATGTTCCATGCCTTTTTTTCTTTTGGAAAGGAGAGACAAGTTAGCATATGTTGGGCTGACATCTGTTTTCCAAAATGAGACGCTGTTATGGGGTTGAAATTTGGAGCTCGAAAATAATTCTTTTGTCGAAAAGAATTTGTGGGGTGCCCTCATCGGTGCAAGATCCATATGGGTTGCCCGGCTTCAGGGATATTTCCTCGAAGGCATACTTACAGACAGTTAATATGCAATCAAATTCCTCTTGGAGTTGGAGTAAACTCCTGAATTACAAAGAATTTCTTAGGCTATTCGTCAAACTGAGTAGGAAACGGGATGAATGTCTTCTGGTATGATAACTAGATAACCATGGGTTTCCAGGAAAATGTTGCTTTCCTTCTATCTGTACAGAAAGGACAACAGCTTAAGAATGATGCTCAGCGAGGGGAATGAAAATGGTCTATAAGTTCTGACCTTCAATGCTCAGCGATCGATCATTTATGTCAGATATAGCTTGTCCATGCCGATAACGTTGCATGGAATATAAATTAATGGATTCAGATACGACCTTGAGGAAAAGGAACTAAGCATGCTCTTTCACCTTAGGATCCAATCTCCCACGGATTATGACAAGAAAGACATGTTGAATCAGATATTTGCAGAGACAGTTACCAAAATTCAAACCTGGATCTACCCTCTTGTTATGTAGATGGATGTTTCTTTTTTAACCATGTTTTCTAATCCAGCTCGGAGCGTTCAATTCAACAAGTTGAAGCCGTACCTGCTGATCAATCATCCTGGCAAAAACTACACGAATACAAAATGCTAAAAATAGTGTACCATCCATACAAACTGACAAACACAGAGAAACCTGCAAATCGAATGACCTGCATATTCGTCAGTTGCATGGGTTGTTTAGCCTCTCTACTTTTTTTCTTGCAAACTATAGGTATGAGTAATGCAGTTTTTTTAATTCAAATTTAATCATTTTTAATATTGCATCGAAATTTAATAATTAACCATATAAGTTTGAAATGATTCGATACCCTTCCCTACAAAAATTCAAGTTTGATAGAAAATTTTACCCTTAATAAATAGACCTACTTGAACATATATTAATAGATTACTTTTGAATCTAAGGTGGTTTTGAACAAGATTATATTTTTCTGAAACATTAAATGAAGAGATGTGAAAATAATTGTAGATTGTTTTTCTTTATTTATTGATTTGAATATTTGAACAATCATTTAGTTATTTTCGAGCACCCAACAAACTCATCAATTTTATAATGTGATGTTGCCAAAGGTTACATATACAGCGAAATTGAATTTATTATCTTATAAGATATTCATCAAACGTAAGTTAGTTGAAAAAAAGTTTAGAGCTATATAATTTTACATACATACATCATATGATATTATTTCTTTTGTTTTCTAAATAATATCTTGTCATTCAATAACTCGAATCAATGTCGGCATAGTAACAAGACCCTCTAGCATTTTGAACATACCATGGACATGTAACACTTCCCAATCTATAAGTAGTCACCCTCCTGTTGGAAAAATCAATAGCGAACGATTTCAATGCGTATAGTTCCTACTGGAAGAAAAAGACTTCGGAACATAACACAGGAAGGTGCGTCTGTCCAAACGGAGACTAATCGATCGGTCATAATCTTGAAGGCAATGTACATTTGACTCTTAGACCTCCATAAGCATCATATTACAGGTCGAGGTCGATTTGTGCCTAAGAAGATAAAGGTGTGATCCATCAAAACATTTCTATTAGTGCAAAATCTTTCCATAAAGGAGAAATCATGGAAGCGGGCATAGAGTGACTTTTTGAAAAGATTAAACCTAACCGAAGACACAAGGCATCGCTTTGGGAAGGAAGGAAGGAAGCAATCAAAGGGATTAGATTACAATTAAGAAAGGGGGAGGGAAAGAGAGAGGTGCCGACAGACAAGTGGATGGTTGAGCCATGTGCTGACATGTGGTAGTTGGCCCTTTGTGGACCCTTCAACCCACATCTCCAACTATTCCCTGACAAGTAAAGTTGCATATGCTTAACTAATTTCCCTTTTTTAATAAATAATGTAATATCTAAAAACTCCTTCGATCATTATTATTTTAAATTTCTATCGGGTCATTTATTTTCTTTTTTTTTTATTATATAGGAGGTTCATAGATCTAAAATAGGATAGTAAAAGTGGAGAGGGGATAAAGGGGATCGAGTAATTTACTTAAGAGATAAAACCATCTCAAAATAAATTCTTTCTATTTATAATATTATAAATCGTAATTTTATTGAAAAGAAAAAAATATTAAATCATTTTAACTAATTTGTATTGATAGCTCATTTTCATCTCTTCAATTAACTGTTATCCTTTTTTTCAACTCAATATTTATCACTGATTCATATTCAAGCTAAACAAGTCATAAGTACATCTCAACCACACATGAACTTTTCTTTATTTGTAAAATTGGAACTCAAAGATTTTAAAGGGAAAAAATATGAGAAATTATATCAATCAATTCATGATTATGTACCTGAGAATGATAAACTCATATTGAATAGTTAATTTGCTGGAGGATCTTATTAATATGGAAAAGAAAGATGTGAGTGCCATTGTCCACTAATTTAAACATTTGAATTAAATGTGAATCGCATCTCCAATAAATTCTCAATAAAATTTAAGAGTACAAAAAGGAAATAAAGGTAATTATAAACTCTGATAATAAGAATCAAATCTAAATATTATTTTATTAAGTAATTTTTTTATATGTAATTTCACTATTCACCCATCAACTTTTGTTCCTATTGATAGATAGTGTTGTATTTGCCCTATGGATTCATGCCACACTGCGCATTTTGCATTCGAAATCCGCGTAATATAGGTAGAAACAGCCGGTCAAGTTCGGTCCTACACATGCTTGTACAGTTGGCTGATGGGGCTGACGATCAATTAAGTAGCGGTGCAAGAAGGCTGTACACCGTAACCTCTTGTCGTCTGTGCCATTCTAATGGTGGCTGATCGATTTTATATCGCAAGATTGTAGCCACAGGTGCAATTGGTTGTAGATAAGTGTCTTAATAATTATATGAGGCTGGAAAACGACCCCATTATGGTGGGAGAATTCCGCGATCTCAAAGTACACCACAAGCCTGTTTATTAGCCCGACTTAATTAGATATGTGCATAACTTATGTGATGAACGACCCTGTTCTTTTTTTTTTTTCTCTTCCGATTATACAAGTGGCTCGTGATCAAGTCTAGGAAGTGATAAGAGAAGAGAGAAATAAAAGAGTATGTGAATCATATCATAACAATCAAACATATAACTTTTCAGTTATTATACCGAAAAACGATACCATTGTATCAAATCATCTTTCTCAAAAATACAAAGGTCGTGCTCTGCATTAATTATGGTCTTCCCTTATGTGTACTAAAAATTAATTAGCACGATAGTGCTTCAATATACGGTATATAAGTAGATGAATGCACGTACGTACTTTAGCCTCGTGGCTAAAATTGCAAGTTAATATGGGGGCACTAGCACGTACACGAAAAATACTATGGAAATTTGAAAATGACAAATTAATTAAATATTCTAGAAATTTAAACGCCTAAAGTATGCCTCTAAAAAGTGTTTTTTTCCTTCCTTTATTGGCACCATTGATAAGTTAAGATGGGTCGACATATTTTTTTTTCCTTAAGTAAAATCTTGTGCAACAAATCTAATTTAGCTTATTCTAAATTGGTGGATAATTTATTATTCATTTAAGTCATCCAATATTTAAAAACCTCATTAGATAATCCATATTTAAGTGAGGTGAGTCCAATTTTTCTATATAAATTATTTCCATTTAGAAAATTTAAATCGAGATTTTACTTAATGAAAAGATGTGTTTTAGATTAAATATAATAAAATAAAATAAAATGAATACATGCGCATGCAACCGAAAAGGAGGATCCAACACATTATACTATAATGTTATCACTTTCACAACAGGTTATTGTCACGGCTTGCTTTTCACGCTCTCCGATGGGCATCCACACACACACATACGACTACCCAATGAAAATGATGACAATAAAGCTGTGGTAATGTTAGTAAAATACAATTCCACTTAAAGAGAGAAAGAGAGAAGTCTTGTCTCCAAAGTCTAAATTCTCTTTGGCCGTCCAATCCCAATCCACCTTCCACATAATTCACAATATTCTTTTCCCCTTCTCCTTTTTTTGAAAAAGTCTTACACGTTGCGGATCCATTACTTGATATTATTTTACCAAAATGTCTTATTTTACAATACACAATCGTATCACATACCTACAAATCATATGCACTTACCTGTCAGACTATTATACTCTTGGTATGCCGATCTAATTTTATTTTTAATCCATTCCCATATGTTATCGCCTTCCTTATCGTTCCCATCATCTTTATCATCACTCTTTGCAACCCCCCCCCC
>CXYZ01007921.1:210235-248664 GCA_900006705.1 Sonneratia caseolaris
AGACCTTACAGTTGCTTGAAACGAGAAATCTGTGTAGATCAGAGTGTGAAGTCTAAGTCTTGACTGTCCCTGGAAACCTCAGGTAGATGTTGGGGCAAAGAGTGTGCGGAGCATGTCTGATTTTTCTCCTGGTTTAGAATATGATTTCGTGAAATTACACGGGGATATATATACATGTACGTATTCATCAACTGTTGATTTTATATATATTTATGGCCGATAATTTTACTTATTTATAGCTGGGATCAATCGGAGAAGTGAAACGGAATGAGCTCATCAGATAATTACAGGGAAAGGATGAACTCGGTTTGAATTACTGGGGAAGATGATGATGACTCTAGGAGAACTTCAAAACTAAGCTTCAGTACTGTAGTGCTCGAGTTGTCTGTGCGTTCTTGCATTTTCTCCTTGATTGCAGCATAGCGTACGGTTCATGATTTTTTATGCAATTTTTTCGTTAATGTTTTCCCGACAAAATCTAAACCGATGGAATCGTGGCAGGACAGTAGAGAGGACAACCGAATAAATCCATAATTTCACAGGTAATTTGCTCCAAATCTTGTAAGGAAAACCAAGCTTGAGACTGGGGAATTTGTCTTTCGTTTTCGACCATATATCAAGCAAGCTTTTCTTGCTGCGTTGTCCCCAGTCTTTTCTTTTCCCGTTACAAAGGATGCCCGTGGGGGGACACGAGGAGGAACAGGAATCAGCGGTACTTGCATCTCACTCATAAGAATTTAACACCTGGAATTCCAGGATTTCAAGTTAAAGGTGATAATACTGCACCATTTTTTGCAAACCATCTTTAAAATATGCTGTGATAAGAGAGAAGGGTTTTTTCACAATCTTGGGATTAGATGCTCGCAATTTAAGTCATGAACAATAGTACTTGGTGGAGCAAGCGAATTGATTGTGACCAATTAAGTTACTTTTTGCTCACCAATATAAGTTATTTGAAGTAATCCAATATTTCTTATTCTTAAAATAAGGTTTTTCAACTTTGAATATTATAAATGAATTAAATTGCACCCATAATTCTTTGGCCCAAGCCAAAGGAACAAAACAAAATTGAAATGAACTCCCTCCCAATTTTCCGGCTTAATTGGGTGCCTGGATTGGCTTCACCTTGCTTATAAGCTTATATTACTACCAACAAAAAAAAAAATGAAAGAAAACCACTTGTTTTCTTTACTATTTTCCTGCAATTTTTCTTCTTTTTTTAGTTGTTTATTTTATTAATGTTTTGGATTTTATAATAAATAAATTAGTAAAATAAAATTAACCAAATATATAACAAATGAAAAAAAGGTGAATTTTTCCTTAATTATAAAATCATTTTATGGCCAAAAATTTTGAATATTTCAAACGCATCCTTTGATATGATCAATTACAATGGGGAGGGAAGTTTTTTTTTTCAATTATATAGGAGATATATAAGTTTAAAATAAAATAAGATAAGGAGGGAATAAAGGGATGTAGAAATCTCATGATAATAATTAAATTTAAAATTATTTTTGTTAAATTAAGAGCGGTAACACTACTAAATCCCGTTCTGGATCGAGGAGGGAAGTTGAGCAAAGGGATGAGAAAGAAATATGAATCTTTCTAAATTAGGGTAATCTTAACCACATTTTTAAAAATCAGACCAAGCAACCAGTTCAATCGGGTACCGGCCACTTGCCCGATCCGATTTCTATAAAAGACCCAATTACACTTTCAAAGATGTCAACTTCAATTGAATCGGCCGATTCTTGATCCAACCAGTAAACCCAATTGAATCAGTGAAAAAACCGACCGACTTAAAATTTAAAAACAAAAACAAAAACATATTATAATATATTATTTTATTTTACTATACTTATATTTATATTTTATGTTAAACATTTTTTAATATAATGGTTATATTAATGATTTTATTATAAATCATATTCAAATTATGATATTATGTAAATGTATTGGTAATATTATTTATTAAATATGTAGTTCAACATATTGAATCCCGGTCCGACCCATGAATCCACACTTACACTATTCTTGGTCTGATCTATTTTTAAAAACTATAATCCTAACATGATGGGCACTGACGGTTCAAGGGAAATAGAGTGAACAATTAATTAGGGGCCTGTCCGAGATGAAGAATCTTCCTCTTCTGTCATCCATTCATAGGAACATTTTTCGGGGATTATTAACACCCCCACTCTAATCTTATTTTTACTACAAAATTACACTCCAATTCTCTAACGAATTAACACATGTAATTAAACCTGCCCCTGTCTCCGTGAATGTACGGGCACAGGCTATCTCTTTTTATTGTTATTATTATTATTGGTATTAGCAATCCAATATTCATATATCAATTAGATCATAACTAACACATATTCGAATATTCAAATTCGAAATCTTGCTTAGGGAAGAGGATGCACCGAACAACCATAACTAAGTTACGCTGGTCAACCGAGGACATGCTATATATCAATTGTTGATCACCTGCGCTCTCACATAGATAACAGATGATCATCAAGGACTTGCGTTAATCTTTGTACAGCCAAACTTTGTGCTCAATAATTATCCGCGACAGACAAAAAGGCTCGTGTAGTAGAAGTTTGGTGCAAGAGACTCGACTTCCAAAAGTGGCCCCCCACGGAAACCCTACTTTTCTCTCTAGTATTATTAACTATGAATGTACCAACTTGGGGTTAGACTAATGATTTTTTCACTAGACCCCAAATGGTTGATTCAAGGATTGAATCCCAGGTTAGAAAAGTCGATAGTAATTTTCCGAGAGATTCTGGTCCAACCAAAACTAATCTCGAGGTACGCTTCAGCAGATCCGAGGATACTGTGTGGTCCAAACAAAAAAAATAACTATGAATGCGTGGGAAAGAAAAATTATATCATAATAACACTATTCTTAACATAATATTAAGAAATTTTAAGGTCGGTTGTGGTTAGTAATTGTCCATTCATTTGACTCTTTCATTCGGCACTTCTCTCACCAGCCTCCTTTTGCAACCGAGAAAGGAATATATATATATATATATATATATATATCTAAATCTGTGAGATGTGGGATTGCATTGACAGGCCACGAGATTTCGGTGATAAAAAATCAGACATAGATTATGTATATGCACAAAATTAGGGTGGAATAGATGCCATCATTAAAGATATCTCTATATAAATATAAATTAATTAAAATAATTTAATTTTTTAAATTTTAAGTAAGGAATAAAATTTAAGAGTAGCAAATAAATAAATTTTCCTTAACATAATTTTACTCTTTAAATAAGTTCACATACCTCAAATTTACAAAAATCATAGGTGTAAGCTATTCGAGCAACACTTTCCCGCCTGGTAGACCTGTAAAAAATAGGCCTGGCTAGAGCAGGGCATAAAAAAACTGTCTTGAAAGCAGTTTTTGCATCACTTAAGATATTGTGCAATATTTGTACGACAGAAAAATTAATTATGGTAGGTTTATGTAATAAGAAAATAATGTATATAATAAAAAAATATGAGAAATTTTTTAAAAATTAATTAATCTTATAAAAATAATTATTTAAAAATTTTAAATTAACATAATTTAAATTTATTAACCAATTATATCACATAAAAATTTATTTTAGAATATACAATTATTTTTACATATTTTTTAAAATGATTATTTTTTTCTATTTAAATTCAACCAAGCAAATTCAAGCATGAAATATGCTTGCCCAAGCGGGATTTTCGGGCCACTCAAGATAGTGGACCATGCAAATAGATTCGTGACCTGCTGACACGGCTTAAATTGATAGGCCTAACACTTAGAGACGGTCGGTAAAAAAGTCCTTTGGTATAGTTTTTTGCTCGACAAATTTGAGGAAGTATTGGTTGCGAAAGTTTTGTCAATATTTGTTCGAGTATTGTCAGGTTACAAGAGGATATTAATTTATAGAAAAAGTTACTTATTCAAACACGAAATTAATTGGTAATATAAATGTATTGGTAATATAAATGTGTGGTATATATTGTAGGTTTCACGTCTTATAGTAGCAAGGTAAATAAGAAAAAAAGAAAAAGAATACCATAATATTTATATTATCGAAATTGTTCTTTCATCCTTCTTCAGCTTTCCCTTTAGTCATTTTTCTTAATGAGGGATAACAATTGACATGATGGTGAATCGGTTCTTTTTCGCATTAGCAAATCCCTCATTATACATCCACACACACACACACACACATATATATATCTATTGTTGACCCTTCATTAATCTGATATATGGAACCCATAAAATAAGTCTTAATATTTAAGATTTTAATTTTAAATTTGGGTTTTATCATAAATAACTTCAAGTAAAGTCAAAGACATAATTTAAGCACTTCGACTCCCCTGTACAGAATTCATAACACTCCTATCCTCTGTGATGACTAACTTGAAGGTCAGAAGGTTAAATCAGACGGTTATTCCCTATTTGACTTGACTTCCCTTGCAGAAGAAGTGCAGTGACTAATAATATATCTATATATGTATATATGTATGTATGTATGTATTTGACGCTGTTACGCTACGCCAGTTGCGACAAAGAGTTTTTTTAACGGCATTTTGACGGTGGAGCAAACTGGTGGCAAAAGGATTTACGTTTACGTCAAATTAGAATTTTTTTAAAAAAAAAGAGGAAGAAGAAGAACATTAGGGACTAAACCGTTGGCCCGTTCAAATATTAGAGACGAAATTGTGGGTTCATTTTACGCTTTCACAGCCATCCGGTTCGAGGTGGAAAGATTTTAGGTAAGGGTATAAAGTCGAAATATATTAGAGGAAAATCCAATCATTATTGTCAATTTCTTTTTTTCAGTATTGATTGAATTTCTTTAATTTTGCTCCTTTTTTATAAATTTTATTTAATGTATATATGTGTGTATATATATATATATATATATTTTTATTTTTTTTTCTGGCCTCGAGAAAGTATAACTTCATTCACTAACCACTTGCCAGGAGCATTACAATCAAAAGAGGTACCTACCATCAGATTTAAGGCAGGCTAGCTAACTAAGGTCTCCCTCTGATAGCTCTCCAGAAAGAGGATGAACTAACAGAAGCCCCAAAAACTCGGGCACATATCACCCTTCTTGCCATCCGTGCTAGGAAATCAACAAGCTTTGCCGGCTTCCCTCCTCACCAAGGCTCATGTGGAGAGAGACTGAAAAGCTTCTGCGAGCCCTCCTAAGCCCCATTGCGAATGGCTGAGCTTGCCAATTCAAGCTGCCTCCCTTTATGATTAATTACAGAATTATTTATATGTATACCACCTCCGAGTCAGTTTCAATTATCAATCCTCTCCATCCCTTACGTTCTGCTAGCAGCTGTACAGCTTAAAGCACAGCAAATGTTATCATTGTTATTTCCACGTGAAAAAATGGACGAAAGAACAAAACGGCTGAGACAAACCAGAAGAAACCTTTGGACCGTTGCATCATGAAACTGCACCTGGGTATACAACTGAGATTTTCTACCAAGCACATGGCTGTCTTGTACCGAAGAAGACCACAGGGACGTCCGGAGTCTCTACAGACACAGCCTTCTGAGTTCATCCCATAAAGCCACTAGACAGGCCAGGATAATTGGGGAAATAAGGATGGCCTATAACAAAACTTTCAGATCATCTGGAATGCTGTCCCCAAGCCAATAGAGACTGCCCAATCTCAGCTTCAGGAACTGAACGATCGATGCAAAGTAGCCCACCCTGCCATGAACCATACGCTAACCTCAGTAACAAGACAACCGCCCGAGCATTGAAAGAACTTCGGCCTTCTCCAAAAGTAAAACTCAGGATTTGTCAGAGCACTCCCAAGTGAATTTGACAGCAGAAAACAGTCGGCTGAAGGAGGAAGCTCGGAAAGTGACCGGAATTTTTAAGTTCTTCAATTAATAGTTACATTGTATATACATTTCTTTGACGGCCAGAGTTCTGCAGATGATGGAAATAAATTTGACGTTGTAGTAGTCCAAGTACCGTAACTAGCAGCATGCTACACCTAAAAACATGAAACTATGAGCTATACTCCTAAAAGTCCCGGCTTTGCAGTTAGGAAGCTCTCAAGTTAAAAATAATCGGTTTAAGAATTCAAACGATTCTGCTTTACCAAGAGACCAATGTACGGAGAAAGAAGCTGAACCATTGGAGATTCTACACCACTCTCCGGGAAGGAAATGACAGGAGTTGATCATGGGCAATGAGATGGACTGGAAGTCCTAAGCTGGGCGAATTATGGGATTGCAACAATCTCTGTCTCTCTCTCTCTCTCGCAGATATATGCAGCGTAAGTTTGGTGAAGAAGATGGCGAGGAACTCCTGGTGCATAAGAAAAAAATGGTCACAGCCATTAGAATAAGTACCTCCTGGAGAGGGCAAAACAATGTCAAGAAATAGAAAGAACGAAGCCAGAGACTAGTCAATGATATATAATATATATATATACACACACACACACGTTGAAAGAATAGGTGTACCGAGAACTGTTGAGAAACGAAAGGAGAGAGGATAGAGCTGTTTACTGTAAAAGTGGAACAAAATAGAGACAGTACATTGACAATTTTCCAAGAAAATATTCACAGAACAAATTAATTGCTCCTGAAAGATATAGGAAGAAAAGGATGAATTTGCATTCCAAAAACTGAAAATGATCACTGGAGTCTAGTGAAAATTTTGATCACAGCTCTTCGTTGTCTGTAAGAATATAAAATCCCAACAAGTACTCTTATACTGCATTAGCCAAGTGAACCTGGAGCATTTGGCTTGATACTGTTTCAGATGGAGAATAAAATGGGAATGTCAATGTCTGATAATGCTAATGCCCACACAAATTCTAACACAGGGTTAAGGATATTATCTTAATCAGATCCCACACATCAGAATTATTTTTACAATAAAAGCATTACCATGCTCACACTTGCTCATACATAGTCCATCTGCAAACACTGAGCTGAATTAAAATCAAGAAAAGACATGCTTTGGGCTATTCTGGACATGGAAACACAAGATTAGGCAGCTTGGAACACAGATAGCAATCCAAAGCTGTTGTGTTGCCACCTTGAGTACAGTCATTCCATAAAGGGGGAAAAAAACTGACCCGAGAGTCCGCAAGCAGCAGGCTTTACTTTGGTTTAGCACTCAGCTCAGAGCTCTTACTGGGTTTACCGCAAATAATTAAGATAAATCCTCCATCTCATAAAAGCCTAAAATTGCCTGATGACTATGGTCTTCCCACATCTAAGTGAGGCATACGGAAATATTAAAGCTACAAGGACGAGGTTAAAATTTGAATGCATGTAATATTGTTATCATGCCAGTCATTATTAGTCTTTGATCGCTGATCAAAGATCAAACTCCACTCTATGTACTTGAATAATTAATTAACAAAGTGAATTTTGAGTTTGCACTTTCCCTGAACGTGTTTTTCCCAAGGAAAATAAATTATCTAAAAGAAACTGAGCCTAAATTGTCTGGGGTTGATGCAAAAATCAAGCAAACTATAATACAAATATTCCCAAGAGGCCCTAAAGCAAAGAAAGAGGACCATATGGATCTATTTCACTGACAAGGGAAAAGAGAAAAAATAAATACGAATTGGGCAGACATGTATAAAAAGTAACACCTACATTTTTTTAGGGGGAAAAAAGGCGGATCTTCACTGAAGGTGAAGCTTAGTGTTGTGAATGAGCAATTTAAATCCGTAGAATTGCCAAGAGTTATGGTGGGCATTTGCAAAAGGGCAAGTATGGTTATTTATAAACAGAGCATTCAAGCTTTTTCAAGACAAGCCTGCAAGTTCCTATTCCATTTAATAAGAGGTATCACCACATATATCATAGACCTAGATGGTATTTTTCACAAAGCAGGAACATTAGGTGTAACATCTCAATATTAATATAATAATTGTTCCTCGAATAAATAATCATAGGAAAACATAGCACAGCTTTAAACCTACCTACTTCATTCTCCAGTCCAATCAGACAATTCACTGCAAGGTACACGCAGCCTTGCAGCTTGCTCCTCTGATTCGGTGTCATTGACTACCCCCCTGCATCCTGGGAAGCCACAGTAACATGCCAGTCTTTCATCTATAGAGAAAAACCTGAAGCAGGGAGCAAAAAGAATATCAGAAATATATAAGATTTGACACCAAAAAAAACGGAAAGATATATACTCATCGACTGATTTAGAACCTGTAATCATAGGTTAGTTCTTCCCATCTCTTGATATCCCTTTTGGCAAAGATAATTATATGCTCATCACCATTCACAGTGATGACTCTAGAATAGCAATTTGGCTGCAAAATAAAATGATAAGAAAAAGAAATCAGCAATGCAACCAGAAATAGAGAATGTACTGAGATAGTTTCCATTTATCCATCTCATGTTACAACTCAAAAACCTCCAATTAGCAGATGACAGATGAGTTTGACATAAGTTTCCTTGACACTTCAACAGTGGTAGACAAGAACTGACACATGCAATTGGCCAACATGCATCTTTTAAATGGTAAACCAGCTGAGAGAATCTGATATTTGCGGCTCCAATAGGAGAATACATTAGCTGTGAAGATAGATATAAGATATTCTCTTACAGCACACTGAACAATAACATTAAATGTTATCAAGCCTAAACCGCCACAACATTAGAAATGCTTTCCTCAGGTGTCATCATCAATACATAGAAGAAATGCTTAAATGCGCTAACCATTGGTAGCTCCAATCACTTTCATCTTTGAGTTGAACTGAAGTATAAAGCGACCAAGCTTTTAACATGCTTCATGACTCTGTTAATAAAATCAATGAAGACTTTTTCGGATACCATGACAGACACAATTATCTACACTGACTCCTTTGCAACATTTAATTGACTGGCTGTTATGCAATATCCAGATGTAAACAAGAAAAAATTCGTATAAAAAATAAAGTAGAAAAAGCATAAGAATAGATACCCACTTCGCACGAATGATTTATCAGATGAGCTATGCTGCCTGCTCTTGTGGCATCAATTACTCGTTCTTCATCAATTCGAAACATGTAAGTCCCAGCGCCCTGCAGAAAAATAATGAACAGAAAGACTCAGCTACTAACCTTTGATGCTTCAAGTCAATTAGTATTCATATACAAAGGGAAAGATGTTGAATCCTCACAAGAATCAGTCAATATAGCAGCACATCATCTTATACAAACTCAGAAAAACAGCACACCCATGCTATCAATGATCTTGTGTAGAGAGAACAGAGCATATGTATTTATATAATATTGAACCAGTTTAAAGAACAAATAAACAAGACTCAAAGAAAAAGACAAGTTCTGCTATCTACTGCAGATAACATTACATGTACAAAAAAGCACTTGCACGTGTTGGTCAGGAATATTCAAGTGCATCAGCATATTTTGGCACTCCATCTATCAATCAGTGGGTAGGACATTTCCTTTCCAACTCAAAGTGATCCTTTTAGCAGTGGCCATTTTCCAAAATTCGCGCCACAAGGAGAAAATGTGCAGTTATGGCTTTCGAAAATAGCCCTGCATTTGAGTTCATTGCAGGAATTCTACGTTGAATTCCCATTAGCTTCACTGTGATTGAGAACAAATATGAAGATAAGGCTTTAAACTTTCATGAAAAGACCTTTTTTATAAGCCAAAAGACATCTTTCAAGGAAAAAAAATGGAAATTGCAACCAACAAAAAAAAAATACTTAAAACAATTGAGGAAAAAAATTGAGATCATCTCAGAGATGTTTAGCAAGGACATACCACTAGTGAATTGTATATAAAGTGCTCCCTCCTGTCTGCTATGGGGGGTCTAACAAGTTCACCTGTGTACTCAATGACCTATATGTAAAAATTGATTAGATCAAATCATTAGGTATTATATCAAGCCACAACATAATAGAACATATCATACCATGTCCCCCGCTCGATGTTCTTGCTTTGCAAAGATGCCAAAGCCATGAATGCCTGACTTCCCTACACAGCCAAAGGAAATCAATACAATCACAAACAAAATACATGTATGACTTATAAACAAGTGGGGCTTATTACATATTCCAGAACACTAATCCTGGAAAATATGATCAAGAAATCTTAGACAGAAACAGTTGATATCAAGTGCTCTTGAACCAGTTTTGGCCATAAAAGAGAGAAACAGGCTTCAGAAACTATCATTTAAGAAATGAAGTTTCAATATTTCTAGGAAAATTTTACATATGCTAGATAATGCTCCAGAGACTTGATAAATATTATATAGGATAAACATGCCACAAAAAGAATGTCTAAATATAAGAGCAGAATATGGAATACTTTCACAGGGAACAAAAATGCGAAATCGATGCACTGACAGTCAAAGGTAACAAAATAAATAATTGTTCTGCCTCAATATATTAATATGAGCAGAATGTACTTTTCGGTGCTACAGGGAAGATCATAACCATGAATGAGCATAGTTGCAGAAGGGGGGAAAAAGGCATCACTAAGAAAAGTGAAAATTGATCTTACCAAATGCCAATCTCTTTCTGAAGGTCTCTCTCATGAAACTGTACTTCTCAGCCATAGAGCTTATAGTATCAGAAGCATCAAGTTGCTGGGCCACCAGTCTTTGAAGGCTAGAAGAGTACTTGGAAACAGTGACCTCATTGGAGCTCATTGCTTTGCCCAACAATTCATGTTGACAGTACCCACTGACAAGATAAGGCTGATTCTCAACAAACAGGCGCTTCAATGATGCAGCAGCAAGGGCAGCAGGTTCTTTTCGTCCTCTTCTTCCAAAGTAGTTGTAAGGCTCTGCATGAGAATAGTATAATCAAAGGGCATAATGAATCATACAAACAATGTGCTAGTAAAGTCCCCAGATTGTATGAGGTATGGGGGAAGATCTGAGCAAAAGATTCTGACAAAACATAATAAACAGCAGTTACTGCTACCATTTAATACCTGCTTATCCAAAGCATTCATAGAAAGAAAATTAAATAATGGTTAATGTACCAAGATGCAAAACTAATCCTAACAACAAGCAAGAGAGAAATGATAGCTTCTACACATACCAGTGCGAGCACACCCAGATGGATTAGTGGGAGGAATGTAGTCACAGCATCGACTTGCTACTTGTCCAATATGGGCAACATCGGAGCGTCGCCTCTCATTAGATGGTTGCTTGTGCCTCTTGCAGAATGATAAAAGACGAATGCATTGGTTCTCCTCATCATCATCAAAAGAAAGAAGATGCAATCTATCCTCATCTTCAAGCTATTCAATCAGTTACAAGAAACGAAATCATCAATGTGTCCCATGAAAGTATTTAAAACTCCAGAAATATATTTTAAAAAATTAAATGTAAGACTGGTTTTATATTTCATACAGTTGATATGGCACAACATATACATGCAAACAACAAAATATACCTCAACACATAGATCAGCTGCTCGGGCACACAAGGGATGATATGCCACGCGACAGTTATTGTTCGAACACTGTACAAAAAAATTGCATCACTTTAAGTTACACAAAAAATTCAAGATAAAAAATCAACAGGGTTGTTGAAATAAAATTAATAATAGAGCACAAAAATCACCAAAAATTTCTATCACTACTTGTGCTTGTAGAAAGGAAAAAAAATGCATCATCAAAGAAAGTCTCTGCATCTCAGTTATGGTGACAACAAAGTGATTTTAAACTGATTAGTAATGACAAGTGATTATGTTGGACTTGGATGCCACTAAGCAAACACAACAATAAAAGGGCAAAACCCTTATCAATCCTATTTTTCCCCCTAATTTAGACTACCAAATTCAGTTAAGGTGGCAAACTTACTTGAATGCAAGCACCATATGAAACACCACATATGCTACAAAGCAGCTTCCAGCGGTCCTGTAAAAGAATAGCATAATCCTTAGAAACCAGTGTAGCATAATATAATTCACATGTGAATACCAGCATGTGCAGAAAAATGACAAATAAAACATTAGCAAGTGAGAGAATTCACGCCACAGTGACATAAATTTGGAAACATACCCTGTGGATTCTACTTATTCCATCAATCGGCTCCATTCTCTTCACGTCAGACAAGCAAGTTTCTGATGCATTAGGAAAACAGCAACATAAAGCTATATTTCAACTAAACTTCTGACAAGAAAGGTGCACAATGTCAGCAACATACTAACCAGGAATCCACATGGCACAGGCCAAATGTGCCCACCGTCCATCAGTTGTTGGTTTCATTGCACCCCCTGCAGTGGGATAATTTATAATTTTTAGATTCTGTAACCATTATCTTTTTCCTATTCTATGCAGGTCTGCATAGTACCCTCTTAGAGTTTCAATTAAAACAACTGGACCATGTATTCTTCAGAGGAATAAAAGACTGTAGCATAGAACAATTTGATCAAACAAGTACCAACAACAGGGCAAAGGCAACATATTGGGGGAGGTGCAGGAGCCCCAGGACGACATAAGTTGCAGAACCATAATACACCATCAACAGGCTCTAGTTCACCATAGCATCTAGCATGAACCTGAGAAAACATCAATATTATGAAACAGCAGCATAACATGATTATTTAGCAAGTTTTTATTAGATGACTCAAGGAGATTATTCATTTATACGCAAAATAAAGAGACCCAAAATGACATACTAGCAGCTTTATGGCAGCCAATGAACATACCAGATAAAAATGAGGGAATTAAAAGGTCCTCACCATCATTCTGCATTTATCACATTGGAGGAACAGATTATTTGAATATTCCTGAAATAAAAAATTATCATCAGCAAGCCCATTATATATTAAGAGTTAAAAAGCCAACCAGGACATGGATGAAAGGATTGATGGAGGAAAAAAATGGAAGATGGAGCGAGAGGGTGAGAAAGGTTGAGTTAGTGACACGCACACACACAGAGAAAGGGTACAAAGAATAAAAAGATAACTGGTTGCTCAAATAAGCATGAAAAACCACTCCGTGCAATAGAACCTATTTAAACTGCAACAATTGGTAAATCAGTATTTATAATTACACACAAGAAGCTTTCTTAGGAAGTCAAGGTATATTACTAAAATCGTTGAGCATAGATTTTTGGAAAATATGTGGGTAAAAGCAATGTAACTATGTCAGTAAAAAGCAAGGCCTCACCTCATCCATATGGCAGACACTACATTTGTCAAGGTCTTTCCAGTCCACACGCACAGGGCGATATCCAATAGGGAGATCCTGTTTGAAATTAGCCTTGCACTTGGAGAACTTTGACAGACTTCGGGATTTTGACGAGGCCTACATGCATTAATAGCATTTACTAAGTATTAGACAAAGTGGGACAAACTTCTAATGAAATAATCAATCAATAGAGAAGCATTTGTTTCATTACATAAATTATTATATTATTCACATGCCAACTTATAGACTCTATCTAGTGATCCCAAAATGATTTCTAGAAACAGCATGGTTGATACCTGTATCAATTTAATGACTTCTGGATTGGAGAAACCAAACATATCAGAACCATTTCCTGATATTCTTTCAGTACAACCTTCAGCATCAGAACCATCAGCAAAATTGATACAAGTCTTCATTCTACTGTAAATTTTATCCCAGCAGGCTGATGGTGTGGACCCTTTAAACTGAAAAATTGTAGCGAACGGATTAAATGCAGCTTATGACAGTAGATTATCTTCAAAGAGGGATTAAGAAACAGAATTTTTTTCTCTAGGTAATTGGAACAACGTTGAAAAGCCAAATGTAGAGAAAATGTAGAATCTCTCTTTCATCAGGTACTGATTATGAACTGAGTGGCATAAACTCACTTAAAGGTGTTACTAATGCTTTATTTCATCATAAACACACTTTAAATTTTATATTCAGAAAATAGCAATTGATTATGAAATGCACACTGTACTGGTAAGCATCATAAAACATGAATAGCTTCAGCAATGCTGATTCAGAAAATGATATAACTTCTTTAGGTGCTATGGAAAAACCACAAACTTAATGACCAGCAGTAACAAGAAGCTTCTTCCAAAAGTAAGAGCTACAATCTAATCTCATCTTAACCTTTTAAGTAAAAAAACCTTAACCCTATGATACCACACAAAATAATAGTTATTTACTTAATACATCCATGGTCCTTAAAAGAAGCTCATTTCACCTTATTTTCATTTCATGCTATCCTTTCCCCAAATAAAGTCAATTCCAACTCTAACTTCTGCTGCCTCTATTTCTCAACGGTCAGCATTGAACAAAAATGCTTGATTAACATTTTATATCTAGCGAGTATAAATAATTGGAAAAGAAATTAAAGCCAGAGCAAGTTGACATACTTTTCTATATGACCTTTCCCATTTGATTTGATAACTAACAATTACCTCTGATAATGAACTGAAGATCCCATTCCTCATAATATATGTCTATCCCATTCCCCATACTATAACAAATCTTAACAGGAAAGATCACCAAGCCCAATAACAAATAATTTCGAGAAGTTTTCAAATATAATGCATAGTCATCAGATCAAGCAAATTTTTAGTGATCAAACTGTTCAATAAAAGCACAGCAGAGAAACGAGCCACAGGAACTCAACCAAGATGAAGGGTCGAATGGAAGAGAATAGCATAACACATAACATGGTTTTTCTTCATTTATAGGTTGAATTGATAAAAGAAAAAAGACAGTGACACTAGTCAAAATCAACAGACCTGCTCCCCACTGTCTAAAGTGACCCTGAAAAGAGGTCGGCCTCTTGATTTAACATCTTCCAACACTTCCATCTTATATAGAGCAGGACTGCTTGGATCTATACAAATGGAAGGCATTACAAATTATCAAACTTAAGAAACAACAGATTATAGATATCAACATGAAATTGCAGATTCCAAAATCCAGAAAAGTATTTTTTTAAAAAAGGCAGTTAATAAAACAAGGATTAATATACCAGTAACTGAGGTAAATTTCCTGACAGCAGCGTATCCCTTTGGCCAGGTGAATTCTCCATCTTGAAAATATGGAGAGTCCTTCACAATCCTTCCTGCGCAACAAAATTTTAATGCCTGAAATTTCAAATTAATATTCACCAGAACTACTCAATTTGCTTTACCAAAGTGACATACCAGTTGTCCAATAAGAGAAAAGCAAGCAAAACATAATAAAGAGTTTGCAGCCATCCTGACTGAAAAAAGCATTTTTCTCTTTTCAGAATCGCATCCATACTGCTCCCCTGCTGAGTTTGTTTCTACACATGCAGGAGAAGCAAAGGAGTTCCCAATATAACTACCCTAGGAAAGAAAACAGCAGCTGAATGCTACTGGAAAATTACCAAGGCTTATTATTTGCAGATCCCCTATTACGTATGGAGGAGCCCCAAGACCACCTAGCAGTTTCTCAGTCGGTTCACCATTCATGCAATCTCCAGCAGACTCTCCACATTCACCACCTTCGCCACTTAAACTTTCACGGTCCTCACTGCTAGGACCATTTTGTAGTCGTAGCATTCTTCTTGGAAGTCTTTGTTCACTAAGATATCTGCTCAAAGCACAGCATGCATCAAATTGACTCCCAACACTGTTCAACAAGAATTTTCTCTGAGCAATAAACAAAAGCATATGTGCCATCTTTGTTCCCAATTAAATTCATGCTCAGCAATTAAGATAGATAACCAATACAAGGAGAGAAGAGTGCATCAACAACAGTTTTTAGTGCAAGAATTGCTCAACACATAAGAAACAAAAACATTGCACAGCTTCAGGAATAAAGATATTAAACCTTTAAGACATACAAAAGGCTTACCCCTTCCAAGAAAACCCCCATGTACATGGTGATAACAAGGGCTTAATCACTAGAGAGGAATGTATAAGCAAAATTTTACCACTGTTTCCAAGCAAAGTAGCACTCCCAAAGTAAAATTTAAGAACATTTTATCTAAAAGACCAGTAATGCATCAGACATTATTGTGAAGATATCATCAACATCTATAAGAGAGCAGTTTTGTAAAGGTCATATCAAAATTAGAACAACAAGCATACTTGCCCAAGAAAAGGCTCTAATAAGTCAGGGAGGATTATAACCAGTTCTGATGCAAAACTCTTTACTTGAAATCAGAAATACTAAACAGTAACTTACACTTTTGCCTCTTCTAGGCCCTGAACGAAAAGAGGCTTTTTGCATTTCAAGTGGAACGAATTATTAAGTCCCTTTAAAAATGAGATAACCTGCTTTGTCTTTATCCTGGGAAAAAAAACCACAATGACACTACATTCAGAGATAAAGAAATTTATAAAATAAAATGCAGAACAGAATATAAAAGAAGTTCAACCAAAAGATAAAATATTCTTCAATTACAATATATATACAAACCTTGCAAAATCATGAGTGCCAAAAAATTGCACAGAAACGGATTTTCCTGTAGAAATTTTATTTGAAACACCGCGGCTTGTTATGTGGGAGTCATCCACAATGATCCCAGGCCACATAGCATGACCTGCCAGACAGCAAGGAAATAATTCAAATTGAAATAAGTAGCCAAGTATTCAATCAAGTAAGCAAATAGTCCTCAGCTGCAAGCACAGAACAATGAAGAATAGCAAACAAACTGTATGTCAATTTTCAATAACAAAATGAAGTCCACCAGAAATGACAACTCTGCAGAGATCTTACCAACCAACAATAGATGGGTGAATGCACATATCTAAATAGCAATTAAGAAAAATAAAGGATAATGGAGGAAAATGTCAATCAAATGGGAAATTGATATCTAAGATAAATTTGACAGAAAACATTGTGTTCTCCTTTATGAACGAGCTGCTAATATCAAAGTTCTCCATGAACAACACCATAAACCCCAAAGCTGCAGCAAAATCTAGTCAACCTGTGAAAACTTGAACCAGTTGTCCATGGATATGATTGTGGAATAGGTTTAATTCAAAAAAGCACTGAAACTATCCAAGCTACCTTAGTCTTCTTAAGAACCTCCAATAATATAGAGGCAAGAAGATACCGACTTAGATTCAAGGACCAACATTCTCAATAGCAAAGTTCAAAAGCATTGCACAAACTAGCAAACAGACTTGTAGTACAACAAAAGTTGCACAATGAGAAGAAAGGCATCCTGATCTACACAGAATATGATCACAAAGCACCCTATGCCGATAAGGATTTCATGCTCAAAGTGTGTCAGCACTTTCTGGCATATAAGTCATAATCGAATGAAATGTGTAAGCAACACATTTTTCAATCTCCAAGACATAAATAGCATTCTTGATTGCTGCATAAACCAACTCCAAGACAAAAAGAAAGTTAAAGCATCAAAACTAACACAGATAAAGTAGTTAAAAGAGAATGCCCTTCGAAAAAGAGCTATAAATATGACAATGGAAGGAATCCATGCATTGACAACCTAAGGGTTATTTTAACACTGCTTCCTGATAGGCTTGGATCTTCAAACATATTAATGACATAAATAGACAGCAACATAAAGGAAAGAGCAAGTCTACAAACCAGTAAGCTTAGCCCACACAATATCCCCTGGATCAAGCTCTTGGAAATCATCCCAACCAGCAGCCAACACAACCATCTCATCATAACTAAGTGAATCTGTATCAGTACTTTTAGTGCCATATTTCAGGTTCAGATGCTGCATTTCTTCCGGAGATATAAAAAACTTGATCTTCTCACGTGCAAGAGTTAGATCTTCCGTATCTCCATCCTCATATTTGACCTATATTATGTTTTTTTATATCAAAAAACCTACAGTACACTTGACAACCAACACATACATCAAAGAGAAAAAACACAATCAAGATGAATAAAAAGCAAAACACAAAATCCATACATGATGCTTGTTAGTCTCGAGATCGTAACCCACAATACATCCAGCATACCAATCAGCATCTAATGGCCAAAATACCTGCGAAGCAAAACCACAATTCAAAGTTGTTAACGTGCTAGACTAATGAATCTATAACAGCTCCGAGCTAGAAAGATTGGAACCGTTTCTTACTTTACATTGCAAACCAATGAAGACTTTTGGATCAACATCTTCGAAACTCAACCTGTACAAGCCATAATTCAAGCTATCACAATCAGAATTCAAACAAAGACAAAAATTGTAAGATAATGTCACCTGTTCTAGTGAGCAAAATAAGCAATACCGATCAAAAATTTGTCAAATGGCACTTCACAAAACATGACAGCATTCTGCAAATAGCAGGATTTGAGTATTGACAACCGAATAAGTTGTCTGGAGAAGTCCATGATCATTCATTCTGACTCCTCAGATCCAACAATACAATAATGATCGTTTTGAAAAGCTCAGTACTTACCCTACTAATCAACACATAACTTCACTAACCTGACCCATCTCTTTTTGTTTTGTGAACCCTCGTCCATGCTCAGGATACCAGCAGATTTCTTCCTCATGGGTTCACGTTTCTCAGAGTTGCTCACCGTATGATTCCGATTCTCTCTCAATCTTCGTCCATCGAAATCAAGCAAAACACTGGAATCAACCCCTAATTTCGAGAGCTCTCCATTAAAAGACTTCCTCTTTTTTTTCGTCTTCTTCACCAATTCCTCAGTCTCAGACACACTGCCAATATCAACTCCACCTCTATCACACTCCTCAATGGGTTCGACCTTTGCAGGCTTAGCAGCAGCCAATTTTGCACGAGAAAGCAGCAAATTAAAGAAGGAACCACTCTGCATTGCATCATCAAGGCGTGGCCTCTTACTCCGCCGAGAGTAGACATGGAGCAGTGGAGCATTATCTCGGGGCCTCCTCCTCCGGCTCCTCCCCTCGTCAATGCAGCTGCCCTCGCAGCCAGTGGCATTCTTGGGGTCGTCAGAGCAGCTCTCGAGCTTCCGGGCTTTAATCTTCTTCGACATGAGAATTGAGGACCCACTAGCGGGGGATGTTGCTGAGTAGACGTCGTCCAGGGAGAGGTAGCGGATGGAGCCGGAACTGAGGGTGTCGTCGACGTCGTTGTCGTCTTCTCCTCCGGGAGCAGCGGCAGACTCTGCTAGGGTTTTCGCAGAGAAAGCCATGAAACAGTGAGAGCCGACTGTTGAGTGCAGGAATCCCACAATCAATCTTCAATGGCGACTCATACTGGGTAGGAAAACATCCACCCCCTCTCCCAAGCAGTACGATGATGAGCCGTACAGATGGAGAGAGTGACGGGGTTAGGGTTTTAAAGGGATACGGTGGAAGGAGAGAGATCTTTTGGAGGGATCGTTTTTCCCCAAAATGATCGGTTTCCCGCCGCGTTGCCGTGGACAAAAACACGAGTCACTTCTGCTCCCTCTGAGGCAGAGGCAGAGGCCTTGGGCTGGATTTCCCATCCTCTCATTGTTATATTAGTAATGTACTACTCCACGTGCTCTGATTTGCCTAGGAACGTCACAGATCAAACACCCGGCCGCCCTCGGCCATTAACGGGTAGGAGCTCTTGGATGAAAGAGTTGGAAATTCCTGAGTAAGAGCTAATACTGCATAAAATATGGACATATCGTCGTCAGTGGTCTAGGCTCTGGAAACACAGATGCATCTGTGTTTGTGTGACTATGCTATCTTTTTTTTTATATCAATGATTTCCAGTATTATAGTAATCGACTAATCCACTTAACGGTAAATCTAACAAAATTCGGCCCGGTATGATAACACCGTGCTAGGCCAGTGTTTATTGTGTCGGAAGCTTATTGGGCGTGTCGGGCCCGATGATCCCCGGGCTATGCCGGCACGATAGCTCGATTAGGGATATTTAAAAATTAATCTAATAAATTATTAGACACTATTAAATAATAGAAAAAAATTTCATTTATAAGTTCACTTGTAGTTACAAATAAGTCACGATCAAATAAGATTATCAAACTATCAGGCCAAGCCAAGGCTGCCCCTGTCTTATCATGTCGTGCCAACCCGGCATGATATCCTAAATGGCCGTGCTTGGACTAGCCCTTATCGTGCTGTGCCAGCATGATTTGCCACATCTACTGTACAATATATTATATAACCTGGTGCT
The DNA here is from genome assembly GCA_900006705.1 of Sonneratia caseolaris. Classification (NCBI taxonomy): domain Eukaryota; kingdom Viridiplantae; phylum Streptophyta; class Magnoliopsida; order Myrtales; family Lythraceae; genus Sonneratia; species Sonneratia caseolaris. Next base: position 230,253 of record CXYZ01007921.1, read on the forward strand.
CCACCATTAATCCCCAAGCACTGATCCCGAGTGTTCCAAATCATGAACTTAACTCACTGCATATTGTTAACTTACTAGCAGCAAGCTATCCTTTGATTATGGTATCATAATACGATTGTTTCGACCACTCTACTTAGGAATCAATTTTAGCCATATATCTCAAGTTTGTTGTCTCGAATATGAGGATACACTAGAGATGTTAAATGGGTCGTGTAGGTCGAGACCGCTCAAAACCCGGCCCCGTAACAATTCTTCTTAGGTTGAGGTGTAGTTACTGGTCGGGTCAGAAATATGGTTCGTTAAACCATAACTAGCTAGGACCGTTACCCCGATCAACCAATCAATACCATCAAAAATCTTACAAATCAACTATCAGAATTTGTCGAATCAATTTAAAAATTGAAAAAAAATATTGATGGTTTAAGAGCCAAACTGTTTCGAACAGTTAACCGATCCATTTATAAATGGTTATGAACCTATTATATGTGTATAAAATTGTGACCCGTAATAGAGCGAACCCATTAAACAAACAGGCCGAATAATTTCAAACCAATTTTGAACTGGTCTGAACCGTCCTTTTAACAACACTAGGATATACTTGTACATCTCGAGATAATCCTTGGTTTTAGAAGAAAATTGGAAATGCAGGTTTAAAAAAAAAACACTATTTTACACTCCCTTTATGGGATTAGTAGCAAAAGAGCTGCTTTTTTCTTTATTATATATATGGGTTATTCCTTTTGATTTAAATAGGATTTCATGTTGCATTGGAGGAATTCACAACTAACGTATGAAAAGGGCAGTCGAATATCAAAAAGCTCTTGGGCCCTGTACGACCAGGAGTTATTATAGCATAAACTTCACCTACATTGTTGTTTATATAATCTAGATAAACTGTGAAAACCAGATCAGTGAAATAGGGTTGGATTCGTGGAATTCACCCATCTTCATATATTTCTGTTCGTGCAATGACTGTATGTATTATTGAGATGGACCGCTTCCAACTACTTTACTATTTATGGGTGACTTCTAGCCATGTCTATCATGTCTGCTGTCTCATAGATGAGGGTACAGTTCACGGTCTTCCAAAATTGTTCTCGGTTATCCATATGGATTGTTAGCATATTTCTTCCCCTATACTTGATTGATTTAAGTTTTACGGATAAAAAAGTTAATAAATTTTAAATAATCATTAGTTTAAGTATAATTATAAAATTATTTTAATTAATAACTCATTGAAAAACAGAAATTTCTCGAGTGAGAAAATTACGATACTCATGCTCTTCGCATTTTCTTCGCTTTCATATTCATATTTATATTAATTTAAAAGCGAGAGTTGAAATAAAAGTAAGGACTAATTACGATTAATACAAACAATGGGGAGCAAAAGTAGAACAAAATAAAACTTAAGGGAAATTTTCGAATTAGCACAAAAGAGTCTTATTAAGCACTGAGGAGGGAGATCGTTCGCCAGCTCTCGTCAATCTTTCATTCATGGCGGTCAATAGAGCTCGGGCGACCCTGCTTGACCTCGTAGCTCCGGTTTTCTTCTCCTCCTTCTCCCTCCTTTTCCTGGTCACTACGGTCATGGCAGGCGTTAGCTCCAGTGTCTATAACAGCACCGGATTCTTCAGCCTCAAGTATCGATTCACCGACCAAGAGCGGCCTCTGAACGTCCTCAAAGCTCACGATACCCAGCGCCAGCTCCAGATTCTCGCTGGCGTCGATCTTCCGTTGGGTGGAATCGGCCGCCCTGACACTGTTGGGTAAGGCTTTTGAATTTGAGACTGCAATTGATTTCCTCTTGGAAACTTTGTTTAGGGTTGACTTTGATGAGTATAGGTTTCGATTGCCTTAGCGTTTGATTTTCATCTCTTTGTCACTTCGTCTATGTTAGCTCAAAGAATCTCCACTATTGGTCAGTATTCCTGGAATAAGAAAAGACGGAGCATATGCAAAACAGATACTGCAAGTATTGCTCTACAACCTGATCCTTTTTATAAGGCATGGCTTCAAGTAACTGTTGAGGGTTAAATTACGGCAAATGGACTGAAATTTGTTTATGATCGAGTATCAAATCTGTTTTTACTTATTGTATCCACCTGGAAAAACACTCTAGTTAGGTGTAACTCGATTTGTTGTTGTGCAGTTAAGATGCACATGACTCCATTTCATGGCAGTTTAAGATCTTGATATATTACATTCCATTAAAAAATGGCTACAACTAGATGGCATTGGTTGTGCATGGTTGGCACTTGAAACTTATGGTTAGAAGTGATCATCTTGTGTATAATAATGATGGTTCATAGTTGAAGCCGTGAAGATCTATTGAGAATCTTCTATTTTATTGTTTTCTGTCCATGGGAATCTCTGATATGGAATTCGAATTCATTCCTTCAACTTTTTAGGCTTTATTATGCTAAGATTGGGATTGGTACCCCATCAAAGGACTACTATGTACAAGTTGATACTGGAAGCGACCTTATGTGGGTCAATTGCATCCAATGTAGTGAGTGCCCCAGAAGAAGCTCTCTTGGTGTATGTCCTGATTTTAACCTCTGCTTGTTTTTGATATATAAATTTTATTTCATTTTTTTTAACTGATACAGTATTTTATTTCCATTAGATAGACCTCACATTCTATGATGTCGAGGACTCGGACTCTGGTAAATTGGTTTCCTGTGATAACCGATTTTGCTTAGAGATAAATGAAGGTCCATTGATGGGTTGCACAGCTAACATGTCCTGCCCGTATCTTGAGATATATGGTGATGGTAGCTCTACGGCTGGATACTTTGTGCAAGATATTGTACAATATGCTAGAGTTTCTGGAGATCTTCAGACTACATCAGCCAATGGAAGTGTTATATTTGGGTTAGTTTCTAAAATTTGCCGTTTAATCCTTTGTTAATCATGCAATTGATTCCGTGAAATTGAATTCTCTAAGTTGAATTCGAAAAAAGTTGGAATTGATTGTTGTAAACATGATGCTGGCACCATTATGAAATTATTGCAAGAAAGTTGTAAATGCGCATCAATAACTGTCAGTACAACTTTGTAGTTTCAGGTATATTTAGTAGTGACAATGTTATGCAAATTCTTTCAAACACATTCATGGACTAATTGCAAATAGTCTCCCTGCTTTGGTGTAGGTGTGGTGCTAGACAGTCAGGCGACTTAGGCTCATCAAATGAAGCAGCACTCGATGGAATTCTTGGTTTTGGAAAAGCAAATTCATCAATGATTTCTCAATTAGCTTCATCTGGAAGTGTGAAAAAAATGTTTGCTCATTGCCTAGACAGTACAAATGGTGGGGGCATCTTTGCTATTGGGCATGTTGTGCAGCCAAAAGTTAATACAACTCCATTGGTATTGAAACAGTATGTGGTATACTTTTGCTTTGAACATCTTATATTTATAGTTTAGTTTGCGTTGTATTTTCTTGGTACTTCTAGCTTAGTGTTGTTTTTTTATTTTTGCTTTTCACTCATCAGTCTCATCATTTCATTAACTCATCCCTTCATATGTTAGTATTATGTGTTCTTCAGGATAATACATGCTTGAATTATGCTAGAGGGTGGCTTCTCCGAGTTGATCCAATTGTTTTATCTTATTATTAGACAGAACCTTAAGTGATATGTGTAGCTCAAACATTTTGCAAGAGTACCCTTCATGTTGTTAACGCACTTCTTTGGTAACTCTTTCAAAAAATTGTTGCTATCCTTGAAGGCAGTTATCCTAAAAAACCCTAAACATACGGTAGTCCAGTAACCTATGTGTGTAAGATGAGGGCTTACAAATCATTTCTTATATATTGACATTTGTAGACATATAGCCGAATCTGTGAATCCAAGCTGTTAATTCTTCATTTATGTTAATGCTGTATTCCTCACAGACTATGCTTAGCTCTATTTGGTTACTACAATGGTTCCTGTTTATTCTGCTGTTTTAGATGTAGCCTGCACTCCATTTAGCACTCCTCCATTCTGGATTATGTCTAATTGATGCTTTTCCCGCCCTCAAAGGGTATCAGCAAATAATGAATGGCATATTTATAGTCCAATGTATTCCATAAATTTGGAGAAAAATGGAAACTAAGAAAATTCCTGCCTTTTGAAGTGAAAGGCTCCTTCCCCATTCGTTTACCCCATGACGCATCATTTCTTTAACTGAATATCCATTCTATGGCCTTGCATATGCTTTGGCATCTCCAATTCCTTTTTATTCTTCAATGCAATTTCAAATTTATTCATTCTGTTGGGAATTAATCCAACTATATTCCAGTTGCTGTTTGCATTCATTCTTATGAAATCTGCCATTAAATTTCAGGCCACACTACAGTGTTAATATGACTGCTGTTCAAGTGGGTAGTGAATTTCTGAATATATCTAGAGATGTATTTGAGGGAGATAGCAGAGGAACCATACTCGATAGTGGTACAACTTTGGCATATCTTCCAGAAATAATTTATGACGCACTAATAAGCAAGGTCCGTGATCAGAACAGTAAAGCATATTATTTAATTTAGTTTATTTGCAAGTTGATTAAACCTTTTTTCCATCTCAGATTATCTCTTGGCAACCTGAACTAGAAGTCCACACAGTTCATGATGAATACACATGCTTTCAGTACTCTCGGAGGTACATTGTTTTTTACTTTTCGTCTGTCGAACTACTATGCAGGATTCAGCTGGAAAACCATTTTTGGTATCAAACATGTAATTGTGATCCTGTTCCTTAAGTATTTACTATCACACCATCCATGAGCTTGCTGCATGATGTCGATTCTTCGAAGATACAGAAGAATGATCATTGAACTAAGACTATCTAATCATTTATTCAGGCCTTCCATGTCAGATTGAAAGCTAGAGGTAGAGCTTAAACTCCTCAAAGATTAAACAGAAGATATGAAATATGGCAGCAGCTGATAAGCGACACCAATCTTTAAAAAGCAATCCCACGAAAAGAACATAGGCCATATTTTACTTTACGTCTAACAAGAAAACATGCTAGCAACATATTTGACAAGCTAATTGGGCATGAACTTTTTGAATTAAGGACATAATTAACTCATGACATGATAAAAGAAAATGTCAGACCTATTTGGTTTCTTTTCTGTGATAATTCAGCCAAGATGGCTTTTGTGCATGCCAAGTATAAGAAAATGATTGCAATCTCTTCTTGGTTCTTAAAATTTATGAAATGCCTGTTATATTCTCGCTCCATAGTCACCTGTGAAGCCATAGTTGGCAAGTGTCTTGCCTCCTGACTTTGTGATGCTTATTTTTGGACAGTCTTACAGACTCCTTTTTTCTTGCTGCCGCATATTTTGGCCTTGTTTTCCTGATTTTTACTCTGTCCTTTCCATAGATATGGTTGCTTGTCAAGTAGGTTTTTTCTTTAATATGGCTTAATCATCATTAATGATTCCAGCTATTATTGTACAAAAAATAACATGCATTAACTTTGTTATTGTGATATTGGATGATAGTGATTTATTACTAGAATCATCTCATTACACTTTTCTATTGCAGTCTTGATAATGGATTTCCTAATATCACTCTCCACTTCGAAAATTCACTGACTCTCAAGGTTTATCCTCGTGACTATCTATTCTCCTATGTAAGTATCATGGGCCTGCTTTTTGTGTCAGTGTTATTGTCTTCCTTTTTTGATTAAGAGAACAAAGAAGTCTTCTCCTTTGGTTTGCATATTGCTACTTCATGTTTGGACTCATCTAAGGTGGATTTGTGGACCTTGTAACAGATCATGGTTCCTTATATAAGACAATTATTTCATTTTTGAAAGAGCTGTATGGTTTTTTATGTGGACATTTCATGATTCTTTACTGACTAGTTCGATTGTAACTAAGGGAAATTACAAGGCCATTCACCTGAACTCTTTTGATTGCTTGTTGACTCTTATATTGTAGTAACTTGAGAATAAATCAGCTTGCAATTGATTGCATCTCACTCTGCTAAATTTTATTCCTAGTGATTTCTTAGTTCATGTACCCTTCATGAATTTTGCAGGAGGGTTTGTGGTGTATTGGATGGCAAAACAGTGGTTTGCAGCCCAGTGACCGGAGAAACTTGACACTTTTGGGAGGTAGAAGGACTACTCAGTGTGTTTATTTTCCTTAGGATACAGGCTTCTCTTTGGGTGATATATACTGTTCCATGCTAGTTCATTTTTTTTTTCTCATTTCACAGCTTGCTGAGCTAAGTCTGATGATATAGAATATCTTGTTGAGAGAAGTTATGATGCGTATGCTGCTAATAATTTTTTGTTTGGATTAAATACAGAGTGCACTTTCCTTCTGGAAATTCCAAACATTTATTATTTTCTCCACATATCTCAGTAAAATATGCCTTAGCATTAATGTCGAAGGTAGTTTGATTAGGATGGTTTGTCCAGGGGCCTGAGTCCTACTGGAGAAAAGAGAGGAAATTAATAATGCTTTTTAGAAGCATCAATTGCATCAGCTTTTACTTCAGGGTGAAAGTGCTCTTATTGGTGCTACCTGTCATCATGAAGTGTCTGTGCCTTTGCTGACAACTTGACGTGGATACAGATGAATCAGCTCATGCTGTTTTGTCTCTGATCCTGTCATGCTCCATGGAACATTGTTTGTTCTGATGTCAGAATAGACAATGATTCCGTGTGAAAGCAGCTTTTTAAATCTATTTTCCCTTGAAGCTTGCCAACATTTTCATAAAATGGAGTATGATGTATACGATTTTTGGGTTGTTCTGGGTTTCATGTTCAGTGCCATCAAATCTCTAGATTTTATCTTCACCTTGCATCAATATTTTTCCTTGCTTTAGACAGTACTTTTTTATTATGTGTCTGACACTTTTCTTAGGCAGAAGCAAGGTCACTCTCTAACACATGAAACTCCTAATGATATGATTTTGCATTGGCCAGTTGAAATCTTCTATCGAGATGTTTTGGCATCTCAGAAAGTTATGACATTACTTTAAAGCTTGATATATTCCATTGCAGATTTAGTACTCTCAAATAAGTTGGTGATCTATGATCTCGAAAATCAGGTCATTGGATGGACGGAGTACAACTGTATGTAGCTTATTCTCCTGCTAAATTGGGATCGCCTGTGATTTTCCCCTTAATCTATTTTACTTGATACCACTTGAGTCAAGGAGTAGTTATTCTGGTCCATAATCTTGTTGATCATGGAATGGTGAAATAAAGTTAACTACATTCTGGATGACATGTCAAGTCTTTTAAAGGAAGTTGGTAAAATAAAATATGCTTGGTCTATCTTTTACCATCTTTACCTTTGCCTTAACCAACCTCTGTTATTTGTATTAAAGAGGAAAAAAAAACTGCCATGGTTATTTTCATTCTAAATCCTTCTATCAAATATTTGTGATGGTCTGTGTTCCACTTATTTAACCATTCAATATGATAAAATATTGCTAAAAGATTGTAATTAATTGATCCAGCACATAATTTGACGCGATGAGTTTGAAAGGTGCCTCCTCTGCTAATGCTTCTATTCCTCTTTTCTTGTAGGCTCTTCAAGCATCAAACTACAAGATGACCACAGCGGCACGGTACATCTTGTGGGTTCCCACTACATTTCTTCTGGATGCTCTTTGCCTAGTCCGGGCTTGTTGCTTACTTTAATACTGTTATCGATGCTTGTGCTGATATTAGAATTGTGATTGAAAAAGTAGCATTTTTCTAATCAAAGGCTGAGAATTTTAACATAGGAAAAGGGAATCACGATGAAACTGGCACGCAAAGATGTGCAGTGAAATACTGCTTTGGGTTACTCTGTAGAAGGTTCTGTGGCTCGCAGGAAAGCTTAATAGGAAAGGGGGAAAGGGGGTGCTAAACTTCTCACTCGGGCAAGTCGAGGACTTGATCTTATTGTTTATGAGGGAGAGGGTTTGGAATTCTCCCATAGGGTAATGGTTGTATAGAAACTCTCTGCTGGATTAGTAAAATGAGAAGAGAAATGGCAAGTGCGTTTTACGTCTACTCTGTGTGTAAAGCTTACAATAACTCCAGATCTCCTGCCAAATCCAATGTTATCTGGAGGAAGCCAGGAACGGAGGTTCATCTATTCCATTGAATCCAAGTAAGCACCTGACCAAGTTTTGAAATCGAGGAACCATACTAGAGTAAAAGTGACACCATATTATAGAGAAACGGGAAGGGCCATAAGCACTTGAGACGGCTCTTTGGGCTGTCCAAGATTTCGTCCGCTTTTGCCAGTACTTCCAGATAAAACAGAGAGCCAGTGAACTCATGGCCCCTTGCTCGCGTACGATATGGATGCCACTCTGCTGTGGGCGTCCTGGTGTATTGTTTTATCCGCTTCACCAACGGTCTCCTTGTTAAAGGCTGAAGAGGACACACAGCCTGACCTGTTATGGCAGTGCAATCCTGCGATCTCAGCTGAAAATGGCCTCTTGTCACGATGGCTTTATCCACCGAACTTTCGAGGGGAAGTTGGAGCAAGGTGCAATGGACCAAAACCCATCATTAGTAATTAGGGGTTAGAGAGCCTGCGTGCCGAGATAGGAGATAGCAGTATCTCTCTGAAACGAAGGGATTCCATACCACCGCATAAAATTCTTGTCTATTATTAGCATGGGAAATTTTGCCTTATTCCATTTAAACTATGAGCTCGGAGACTTTTTACTGTACAACCTTTATAATTTCCAGACAAATCTAATTAGCATGGTTCTCAATGAAGCTAGATCAAAATCATATGTAATTCCAATGTCAAATCAGCCAACTATACGCTAGGGCAAGATGGCTAAACAAGAAAATTCTACTCCAATGTCATATTCATTCAAGCATGCATTCAGTTGATCTGAAGCAAATGACAAACAATACATACCAGCAGAGGCATCAGACGTTAACAAGAGAGAACAACAGAGGGAGCACACACTGATTTTTGCAGAAATATATGTTTTGCCAAGAGTTACAAGACAAAGAACAGTGAAGTATATTACTTACACATACCAGACAATATTCAAGGACCAAACAAACAAATATGGGAACAAATAGCTGCTAAATCTCACACATATATGCTACCAATTTTTCTTAAACTCTTGGCAAGTTCAGACATCATGAAGCATGGCTTCACATAATTCTTACTGATGATATATGGACTTGAGACTTACAAAACCCTGCTCACAAATAAGCTTAAGATGAGGCTGCTGCGGAAGGAGAACCAGGAGGGTTGAACAGACCTTGTTCAGCACAGCTCAGCAATTCATGGGGGCCCGCTTCCTCCCGACCCACTCCCAACAGGTCCAGGTAGTAGAGGTAGTGAGAGATGATGTTGTTCATGGGATCGATGTCACCTTTCCCGCAGGTCTGGTCACCATAGAGGAGGTTCATGGTGGACCCAAACCCTGGGACCCGCTTGGCAAGGGTGTCATTCTTGGTAGGCTTCCAGTTCCCAACGAAGACATCATGGGCTGAGGGCTGGCCCTTCTTTAATGGGGTGATCCACCTCCACACAGCAGCTTGGAAGGCTATGGTTGCATTCTGCTCAATGTATTCTGGGTGGTTCAGGAGGTCCACCTTCAATGCTTCCCCAGTTGCACCATAGTTGTAGTTCCTGACATCACAAAAGTGGTGTTAAAAGATTGTGACATTAAACCTATCACAAATCTAATCTTCACTTTCTTGTCTTTTTTGGCTTATGACAAACAGCTTCTCAACAAGTCAGATCCAAGTATCAGGATATTTATCTCAAGGTAAAGAGTCCTTGAGAAATGGTTTTAAAATGGCAATTTCTAGCAGATAACACTCTTTCACATTAATGATCAAATCAGCAGCTCCATTTCCACATTGAGGAGCTCATGCAACAAGAACAAGCAAGTCACATGCACTTTCATGATTTTTCCAGTTTCATCCTGCTCAAAGTCGTGGAGCAGAATGCACCCCAAGAAAGGGGAAAGCGCAAACTCAATTTAACGAATTGAAATGAAAAGGTATGTACCAGTAGATAGGCAAGGCACCACGACCATAGTATTCAGCTCCAGGAGAACACGGATATTCAAATTTGTAGTAGTCATCACAGTAAGACTGACTCGGGCTCATCTCCCTGTTGTAGCAAAGCCCCCAGGCCAGTGGTCCTCCAGTGGCAACTCCATACCCACCTAATATCATCAACAAACAGCGAAAAGTTATCATGATATAAAAATCCAATAACTTGAAAATTCTAAATCATTATCAGCAAATAGGGTAAGCCTTTTCCTTGTATTCCTTAAATCAAGGGAGATATTGAAGAAAGTCAAGATTCAATTAGGGAAACGCTCACAGCACAATAAACTAAGCTAAGCAATGAGCGAAAAAAGAGGGTAAGAAAAAACCCTTAGCTAAGACACAAATGGATAAAGAGCAGAATGTGATCCTCCATCAGAGCAAAGTGACCATATATCACCTACCAAACTCGCTATACGGGTAATTACAAACCTAAACATCCATCGAGGAGGCATATCTCAAGAATCTCAACATCCTTGTAGGACGTTTTGTGTCATTCACTCCATTGGCAATTTACACAATTCTAGGCACTTGTTCAAAACATAGGTGGTCAACCAGAACCAGATCCGGAATATAAACCCATACAGAAGGCAAATGATAAAAGGAGTGCAAGATGGTGCCATTTGATTATCCGAATCATGGCCAAAATTTCTCAGATTCGCCTATTATGACAGGTCCCCGCTGCATGAAATATGATCAGAATGTCCTTAAAATCTAAGGGTATCCTCTGCAGATTTGATCCGTAGCAGCCGCAACGGTCTAAATTGATTGATTCGTGCCCCAGACACGACCCATTTCTGTCAAATTAATTTGACCTCGATAGAGGAATTCCAACCGCAACAAGATAAATTTCTCAACAACCGCGAAGCACCGACACTTTTAGGGCACATAGTTCGGATTGAAAACAGCGAATCTACATAGAAAGAACGAACAAGGATCTGAATGAGGGAGAAAGATGGCTTACAGGAGGTCTTGCAGCCGACATGACCGAGGAAGGCAGCGATTTCCTTCATCTGCATCAGCTTGCCGCCGGTGGTACCGAATCCGAGAGGCTCGTAGATGTTGGCGGCGATGATGAAGGACTGGTAGTCCCAGAAGCCCACAGCGTGGGCCACAGGGGAGTTCCTCTTGGAGAAGAGGTTCTCGAACTGGTAGACCTGGAAGATGTCAGAGATCGTCTGGTTACAGCAGAACTCCGACCACTTGTTACACTCCCACTCCGTCTTCCGGCACAGCTTCTTGTGCTTCACCATCTTCACCTCCGTCTTCGCGTCATCGGCTTCCGCCACTAGTATCAGCAAGCTCAGAGACAGGATTGCAACAACTGCAAACGCGGAGACCCTCTTTGCCTCCATAGCCACCACCGCCGTCGTCCTCTTCCTTCAGAAGCAGCTGGGGAATGCGGTTCTCGCTGCTCTCAGCGCAATGACAGCTAGCTTCTTACCAGACGGAGACTTGGATAGTTGGATCTGAAGAAAGAGTGAGAGACGGAGAGGGGAATCTCCATGTCATTTTATTTTCGAAATAATTCAATTTAGTCCTCCAATTTTGTATTCGTGTACATTTACCCAACAACTATTTTGTCACTTGTAGTATTAGCCCTAGCACAAAGTCGACAGCCACCGACACCCACATAATGGCCTAAAAATCAAGATTGGTTCGCGCCCTAGGGTTTATCTCCAATCGATGTGCCAATGATAGATTTCTTATTCCCTAACACATTTTCTTAAGCTATATTAAGCATTTGTTCAATCCCATTCGATACGCTCATTATTAAATATGAAGATTCAGATGCTACTGAGGGATGAGGAATCGACTGAGTCACCACTACGGCTGCCTTGGTTAAGGTAATAATAGTTAATATTCTCATTTAAATCAATTTAAGTTTTGGTATTATTTAATTATAGTGAATAAATAATAGTAGTTGAAGGTGGTGAACGTAAGGGAAGCGGCGGATGAAGGGTCCTTGTCAGATCACAGTGACCGGATGTCGATCAAGTTCCTCAAGATGGACGGCTGGATTTTCATCTGGAGTTACAGCCGAGAAGGTGATGGGTGTTGTTTAGGGAACAACCAGCCTGTGCCCACTGGCCCCCACCTAATGCCTCCCCTCCCTCCACCGACAGCTATTCAGTACTCATTATTCACATTCTGTTTTTCCAAATAATTTATTTAATTAATTTATATATGTTTGCTTTTTTTTGGGGAAATTAATTATTGGAGTTGGGCATATTGGCTATTTTCTTTTTTTAATAGTGTGTTGAATTGTATTAATTAGAAAAAAAGTGTCATTTATTAGAGATAGATCTATTAAAATTTGGCATCAGACAAAAATAATTGTATATGAACTAGAATTTTTTAGTAATTTGAGATATGGAGTAATATAATCCAAAAAAAGCTAGTNGGGCTTAAAGCATAGAAAAATATTTATAATAAAAAATTTTAGATTGTTAATTATATATAAATAATTACATTTTAATATTTTTTTTAAAATCAACATAAATTTTAAATTAATAATTAATTATATCATAACAATTTATTTTAAAATTAAACTTATTTTTAAAATAATTTGTTATATACTTCAGACTAACCAAAATGATAGATTGCGCTAGCATAAGTTGGCAAGTCTCACTAGGGCCTTCATAATAAGCGAGAGCCATCAAAACCTATGAATCTCCTAACCCTACGCCCAGGTACAGAGCCAGGGAGTTTAGGACCCAAACTTCAGCCACGCCAAAAGCTTATCACTCACAAACTCTTCTATGACTCGAGCTAAGGAACAGCAATCCAATCCACTGCCCTTCTTAAATGCCCGAGCGTTCCTTTCTCGCTGTGTCACGTCAACATCCTGCGTCCACTAGACTTGCTCAGTGGTCGAATCTAGAGATTGGCCCTTAACCGAGAGGACTCGAGCTGCTTCAGCCTCCCAGTCACTAGAAGCCCTACTTGCTTTTTTATTTTTGTTAGGTAAAAAGCATTCCTATTACACTGTATCCATATCAGATGAGCTATATAACCAGCGCTTAATACTGCCTCCACAAGCACCATATAACCGAAGGTGTCGTCTAAGAAGTTGATGTCCTTTTAAAACCTAATTCCAAAGAATATATAATTGGTAAATATTTTCAAAACAAATGTTAATATGAATTTTAAATCTCTAAATAATCATTTTCAATAACTCAACATTATGTAAAAAATATAGTGAATCATAAACTTTCGATTATCTTTTCGGAAACGTAAGTTTTTTCATTTGATCACACATAAATTATGTGCCATTCATTGAGTTTAGCATGATATTTATTTATTTTTTTATCAAGTTATCATACATAACATTACACCATGTCAATGCCATATAAACAACCGTTAACTGCATAAGCAACTGTTAATCATGTAGCAAAAATTAACATGTAACATAAAATGATTTGACAAAAAATGAACATCATACTGAAATTGGTAAATAACGCATAGTTAGTGCTGATTAAAATACATGAAAATATTAATGTAGTTTTTTATTCAAAAAGTTAAAATTTACATTTAATTGAGATATTAACTCTACACAATATAATAAATTTGGCTGAACACAGTTTTGCCATGGAGTATTTAGATCCACACGGAACAATTGGATGTACTTCTAAAAAAAATGAAATTCAATAATTTATAATTTACTCATGAAAATTTCATTTGATATAATCAACTATGTAAATTCATGGATTTCATCGTGTTCAAAGCATCTCAATACCTAGATGTTCTTAAAGAAGAATATATTAATTTGCTATCCATTATAATATACAAAATCTTAATAAAACAATTATTTTAAATTAACAGAAATTTTGAAAATTTATATTAATCTTACAGATATCAAATGTGGAGAAAAAAACTTATTATTAAGAAAAGTATGATTAATCTCAACACTCGATGGGGTTAAATTGCATGTTTAACTGTAAATTAAATAAACTTATTATTAAGAATGGTATGATTAATCACAACGTTTTATATTATTAAAATAAATCAATGATTAAAAAAATATAATAATAATTTCAAGTGATCAGCAATAATAATAAAGTGTATTTGGGAATAAGTGAGGAGGACTTAAAATAATAAGTGAGGAGTGATTGGTTGAAGTTTAATTAGTGATTTTCTTATTATATTTCTAAATAAATAATCTAAGAATTGAATTTTAGATTAACATACTTCATACAAATTTTTCCGGGAATCTTAGCTTGACCGTAAGACACGTAACCACGTAGAGGAGTGATTGAGGAGATTGAACTTCCACAAGGAGATTTTACTAACAAATAAAAATTGCATCATGTAGAACGGAAGATGAACTAGGTGTTGTCGGCTTAAGCTCGAGCTTTTTGTTTTTTTTTGAAAGGATAGTAATAGTTAGTGTTTTAAAAGTGTGATTCTAGCCGGTTTGAAATGGGCTTGGAATCGTTAGATCCAGTTACGGTTCCACCCGTTACTTAACGGACCGATATGATTACAAGTCATGATTCATGCGTATATGAACTGGACCAGAACTATTTATAAATTGACTGATTAATAGTCCGGGCCGGTTTAGCTCTTGAACCGTCCATATTTTTATTATTTAAAAAATATCGTTACTTTCAGATTTTAGTCTAATGAATAATGTTTTGATTAGTGAACAATATTTTTTATTTGATTGGATTGGATTGGATGAACCGTGCTTTGATTGGATGCCTTGTTCATTTGTGGTTGTTGATTTTTCCAACAAATTGTAGGAGATTGCGACACTTGGCGAATAAAGGGCTATAGTTCATAGTCCGAGCTAGTGCGATCCAATTTTGTAATGGTTCTGCGCTAGTTTCTTAACGGTTTCGAGTGATTTCTGGGCCGGTTCAGTAGGTTAATGCTCTGGGCTGGTTACGATTTAATATGCCTATATTGTTGTCCTAGCTCATAACTGTCTCTCAACCCAATAAGAGCAATTACGGGCTGGGTTAGGAGTAGTCCGGGCTGGTTCCGGGTTTGGACGATTCAGTTCTGAGCTAGCCCGTTCTGTTTAACAACTCTAGTAATAGTGATGACTCGACTATCTCATTACGCAATATTGAAGGCTTTATATTCAATATATAACTATTAGATTAACTGAATAACCTGTGCTAGACTCGATGCACATATCACTGCATGTCACTTGATCTATATATGTAGGATAGGAAATGCAAAAAAAAAGGGTATAATTTTAAGAGGGTCTCATCCAAATCTAGGTCCCAAAAGCAAACTTGTAACACACGTCTTGACACACGTCTTGACACACGTGCAGCAAGGGATTTGAATGCAGGTCCCGAACTCATCGAACCACATACAAATGAGTGTCATATTTTTAGACCATCACTCTTGGCCACGTTGAAACTCGGAGTGTTCGGTCATGGGGCGGTCGATGCTCTAAGGTGAAGGATTCAAGCGGAGCTTCACCCTGTGATTTTGCTATTGTAGAAGGGAATCCATGAAACTAACTTCACCGGTCGGTTTAGTGGGTTCTTTGCCCTGAGGTTAGAGGTGGCAATTTTGGGCTCAGCCCAAGCACTGCCTGTCAAGGTCTGCCTAAGATGAGGATTATTGGGCCAATAGATTTTTAGCTTGGCCCAATAATTTGCTAGGCTGGGCATGCACTTCTATTTTTCGAGTTGTGCCTTCCCCATAGTCTGATGAATCTTTTAAACCCATTTTTTATTTGAGTAATACCACAATTCTTGTAAAATTTAGTAGAAAATAAGAGATTAATTAGAAAATATATTTCTACTTTGTACTTATCAGGTCGGGTCACATTGCGCAATAAGAATTTTAGGCCATGCTCAAGCTAGAGATGTTAAACGGGTTGTGTTGGCCTGTAACTGGACCATCCAAACCCAAAACCGGCACGGACCAATCCTAACCCGGCACATAACCGTTCTTAGTGGGTTTGGAGCAGTTACAGGTTGGTTTTAAAATATGAACCCATTGAATTGTAATTAGTCCAGACCATTACCTATTGAACCGGCTTGGAACTGTTGAAAATTGGCCCGAACAGCAAAAAATCCTATAAATCAAAGGTTGGATTTTGTTGTGTTAATTTAAAATTAAAAAAATAAAAAGATGGACAGTTCAAGGGTCAAACCGGCTCGGAACCGTTAATCGCCCAAACCGTTTATAAATAGTTTCGGGTACGTTCATATTTGCCTGAACTGTGATCCATAACAGGGCCAGCCTGTTAATCAAATGAGCTAAATCGTAACCGAGTCAAATGATTCAAAGCCTGTTTTGAACCGGCTTGGACCACATTTTTAAAAACATTAGCTCAAGCCAATGCCGGCTTGGTTGATAAGATTAAGCTAGCCCAAATTGCCATCTCAACATTGTTATTTGGGTCCAGTAGCAGAACTAGTATCAGTTTCCAACTTGCTCGGGTTGGATTGAGTTCTCATTATAGTGACTACACTATAGTTTCTAAATTGGACATAACCAATTCAACTGCCAAATTTAATGTAAAGTGGAAGAGAAGTGTAAAGAGAAAAGATAAAATCTGGTGGTTCGAAAGTCAAACACACGAAAGTAATTGATAAGTTCTTACCGAGTGATTTGAGAATTATAATAGTCGACTTAACTATTTATAGGTAAAGAGATAAATAGAATAAGGAAATACATAATTTTAGTAAAATGGAAATAATCATATAAATATTATTTTCTAATAATAAAAAAATTCATATTTCAACACTCCCCTTCAAAATGAGTTTGCAAAATTACTAAATACTCACATTGAATCTTGATCTTCATGGCATCTCCCGTCAAAAGCAAACTCCGAATGTAAGGGAATCAACATATGTGATCAAAACCTGTTTTAAGTGTCATCGACAAAGTAATCAACACATTGCTAATATGATGACAATGGCCTTTCTCTATTATTGCTTGCATAGTATTCAATGTCCTTTAATATTTCACATTGGATCAATGTTGTCTTATGTCCTACTAGACACAACTTCTACACATCTACATATCTTTAAACGCTCGGATTTCCATTGGACTATAACTCGTGCTGTGGGCTCTTTAGAATTGACTTGCTTTGATAGCATGTCAGATCTTATAATAGGTCAAGGAGAAGTGTAAAGAGATGATAGAATGTGGTGGTTTGAAAGTCAAACACAAGTAATTGATAATCTTTTGTTGACCGACTCTAATAATTATAATAGTCAACTTAATTATTTAAAGATTAAAAGATAAATAAATGTAATGAAATATAAATTTTACTAGGATAGAAGTAACGGCATGAACGACAAAATCTATTCAATATTGAAATATGTAAACATCAACCAAGTTTGAGTTCTAACACAAGTTACATTCACCCTTTCTTCCTCGACCACTTGATCGACTTATCCCATATCTAATGGCATTGTAGGGAAATTCTTTAGAATTTTAGGCTTATCTTGTCTAGTTTAGACTCATGAAACCAACAATTCAAAAATTCTTTAGTGGGAAAGAGGGCTGATGCCTGGAGGCTGTTCACGGCCAGAGGTCAACCCTTCAGTAAGGGTGTTCAAAAAAACCAAATAATTAAATAAAACTACTAAATTGAATCGAATTGAACAAAAATAAATAAATCACTTAAACGATTTGTTAATTGTGTATTTTTTTGGGTAAAAAGGAGGTCCCTTAATTATTTGATATACTTGGTTAACATCGAACTGGTTTTCTAAAAGCAATCTTATTGAAATTAGAATTCATAACAAATAAATCAATTTATTGATGGAATCAAATATGTAGCATTTACATATTAAATAAAATAAATTTTCAAATTTTTTATTTTAAAATGATTCAGTTAATTTCCAACCATTTTAAATCATTAACATTTTATTAATTAATATTATATTTATTTAGATGTAAAATGGTTAATCATAAATCAAACTAATGAAAATTAGTTCTACGTGGTTAGGTTATTTTGAGGAAAAATACAGGAGTTTGGACTTAGTCTCTCAAATTGAATCAAATCACATATATAATTCGGTTTAGTTTAAAATGGTTTTGTGAGCCGAACTGAGTCATAAATATCTATACCCTTGACGGTTAAGTAGGTGGTTTTTTTTTACTTGTTGGGTTCTTAATTTTTTATGTCCATTGTTAAAAAATATAATAACAAGGGTAAATCGCCTCAAAAGTTACGTCAAAATTTGAAATTCTCTACATTACCACATAATTCGTTAATTGCTCCAAATGTCATGTGATAAATGATTTTTCCCCATAATATCATGAAATCTAACTCTATTACATTATCTCATAAATTACTGACTCTATATACTAATGTGGTATTTTTTTTGCTTATATGAACCCAATTAAAAATTTTAGATGATCAATTATACTGATTATAATACAAAATACCCTTCAAG
>CXYZ01007921.1:248993-268014 GCA_900006705.1 Sonneratia caseolaris
CCCCCCCCCATTCTCTTCTCACTCTTTTCTCTAACTCTTTGCCTTCACTTTGTCCCTTTGTCCCTTCTATGAATCTTATTAACACTTCTCGAATGACTGATCAGTGACTCACTGCAACTTGTTGACCTCGGATCAATGCCTTTAAAGTTATCAATACCATTGAAGTAATCAGTAGAAAAACTCCCCCTACGTAATGTGTGAAGAACACTCTATTGCAGATAAAGAAGGTTTTTTTTTTTCATTCTATTGGTTTTGATTGTAGTGAAAGTACAAAATCAGTTGTAAAAAAGTAATCTTGTTTGTTGTTTATTCAAAAGATGCTATCCTTTTGCTTTTGGAAGGAGCAGGGTTCGATATTTGGTTCCATTATGAAGGTTATATGGCATTTACACTAATGGTTAGATATGTTGGAGGTGAAATTATTGTTACAACAAAGGATCCTCATCGAATGTCTTGGTTCGAGTTGAGTGGCATACTAGATAATATTGATTATGCGCATCCAAAGAAATTATGGTGCATAACTCCTAGGATAGATGTAAATATTGGCTTAATTAAAATCAAGGCTAACAACGATGTAATGAAGATGACTGAGTTTGGGTTGCAAAATGGTTATGTAAACATTTATGTGAAAATTGAAAAAAATGGTGTCAAGGAACGGGGGATGTTCCTAATGGGAAAGAGGATGCTAATGCTAATACTACTTTGTAGGATAGTGAATTTGACTATGATTATCTCCCTAATGATTTTATTAATAGTGAAAATGATAATGAGGAAGGAGGAGAAGAAAAAAAATGCACTAAGTCGAAGTATAAATGGGAGTTATAGTTTAGCCTGATGCCATACTTGAGAGGGGAAACAATGTGCAGTCTAAATTTGTAGCGGATTAAAATTTTAATGATGGAAATGATTGTGCTAATTTCAACATGCAAATAAATTTCACTCTATCAATTCAATGGGTAATCAAGCAAAAAAATGCATTAAAAATGAGATGGACACAAGAATCAGATTCATTCAATTAAAATAAATACGCGTTCAACATTAAGATGCAAGCAACACATTCATTATCGAAAAGATAAGTAAAAATTAATGTGATTTTCCAAAATAGCACTCATATTGTGTGTTTTCGAGGAAAAATGAACACAAGAAGAGAGAAAATGGGCACCTCAGGAAGATTAGAGGTGGGTATTTGTGGGAATGTCATTAGTAAAGATCATAAAGTCTTTTCTTGTAAAGTGCATGAACCAGTAAAAGATTTATGATTGAGTAAATTCAAAATTAATCCTATTTTATATCTAAAATTGCAAAAGTGTACAACGAATGCATATGAAGCATGGATTAAGATGGTAATAGAGGGCAAGGATGCAAGAATCTTGACTAAAAGACGATAACTCCATCAAAGAAGGAAGAAGAGTTGAACCAGCAGAGCACTCCGATGGAGTTGGAGTGTTAAACTTAGGGTGATTGAAAATGTTTGACATACAGTTGCAATTTTAGATTTCTACAAAGTGAAATTATTTCGAAGGCAGACTTTCTATGCTGTAACATTAAGAGGTTTGATTCCATGGTTAAAGTTGTGGGAATTTGATGCACTCCTCTCTCTTCCTCTCAATTTTGATGCCAAATGCATCATCACTCATCTAGTTTCTAGAGCCATTTCTCTAGACGAATACCTATAACATTTGATGGTCAGGATCATTTTAAACGTCACTTGAATCTGCCCAGATACTACACTCAAATCATTTATGTAGCCTAAGAAATCTCAAAAGACAAGAGTTGCCTTTAGCTAAACTTGTTTGATCCTCCCATGTTTTGTGTATCAAATGCCCCAGTTATTTGGCAATAGCAGCTCTCCTCTCTTTTCATGGGATCTACAATATCTTATTCTTGTTGTAGGATTTTTCCTTAGCTCTCTCTTTTTCAGTTGCTATATCTATCAATAAACTCTCTCCACGAGTACTACTACCAGTAGAACAATAGAAACAACACATAGGAAGCAAACCTGTTCATGGGACAAGATCAGTTGGGATGGATCATGGACTTGGTAATCGTATAAAATTGAGTTCAATGATCTCTTATTAGCATGTATATGGCTAAAGCCTAACATGTTAATATTATTATTATTTTTAATAAGCAAAGGTAATATCTTAGAGGAGAAGATCCTTGCAAGGTGGATTAGATAAATAATTATACTTCATTTTATCTTTTAGTGTTCCGTGCATAAGCAGAGTTTGTAGTCTTCTACGCTTGATCTGATCTTTTTCTGGTGATATGTCTTTGGTGTATCGGCAATAAGTCCGATTTCAACATGTATTTTATTGAATAGTATATAACTATAATCACATCTCTCTCAAGAAGCATGAAAAGGGCATCTTTTTGCATCTTTTCATAGATATGACATGTACTTTCGAGTGAGGAAGCTGTAAAAAATAGTAGCATCACCACCACAATCTAGAGTAGCTTGAATACTTGTTGAGAGTGTAACGAAAACTTGGAGAGTTAAGCATTCACATGCTAGTGTTGATGATTGCTATGCAATTTGCTTATTCATTGACTCAGGTGACTTAGCTTATTTCACCTCTCACTCAAGATCTAATAGATCAGACGACGTTGGTCATAGCTAGACCAAAAAACATAGATACATTGGAACTATTAGGATCCCCGTATATATGATATATAATATTATATGCAAAGAATAGTATGAGGATGTAGAGTTTCTATTATTTCATCTAATTTTGTCCATGTTAAAGAGAGTAGAACTCCATAAGTTATAATCTTAGTTTCAATAATATTTTTTCCTTTCATGATACATGCCTTCAATCTTCATTTGCCTTACAAATATATTATTTATGGTAAGTGCCAAATTGTATAATTTGCTATATGTAAGGTTCATTAATGCCTAATAGGCAAAATAGGAAGAGTTTTTTTTATAATAAATCAATCGGTATTTTGGAAGTTATTGGGTACTAACTAATCCAGCTCACCTATCAATGTCCTAAGAACCCATATTTAATCTTCCTATGAAGACACACAAGATGAAAGGAACCCTTCTATAAAATGATAATGACAATTGTTATTGCAATTTTCTTCAATTCTACTAGTACCATGAGATCATGATCATTTGAAATGGGAGTTGTTCTAGGAAATAATTCAATGGATAATTCAATTTGCCTATTAGGGTATATGGTAAACCTAGTATATCTCACTAAAAAAAACTCCCATTATTGCATTAGTTTATAGACAAAAAAAATATTTTTAATCATTTAATAATAACAAGAGTTTTCCTTAGATGCTCTGGTCTCTCCCTTGTAGACATTTATCACCTTTCAACTTCAACAACAACTGAAAGAGATATAACTATAAACAATTCTTTATACCAAGCTTCACTCTTTTAATGAGTATAATAGTATCAATTGCTTGATTTGGACGAATATGACAACTAATCACAACTTATGATTTTATTATGCAATCAGAAACGCTAAAAAAAGATTATGATTTAGATATTTTATTCCGTGCTTGGACAATGCACGTATCGTTATTCTCACTTGCACCTCATGGGAGTTGAACATGTGCCTTCAAGTTCAAGTTTGTTGTCTTACTCATTCTCCTCCATAAAAGCTTACACTTGCTTTTTGTTTACTATACACCAAATAAATATATATTACAAAGTGGAGGTGAAACTAGTCCTACTCTCTTGATGTAAATATATTTTAAATAAAATAAAAATTTAGAAAAAAATGTGATGGTGCAAAATTCATGTAAAGTTTAAAAAAGAAGGGAAAAAAATTTTTAGTGTTGTAAACTTGTGTTCAAAAGTATTCATCATAGAAACACATAATTTAAAAAAAATGGATTTTATGATGATTTTTTTAATCATAATATGGTGGCAAAAGTCAGCGTATATTTGAAAAATAAAAAAGAAATACATTAGTTTTTGTAATATTATTGCTACAATTTTTAACAAAAATAAATTTTCCTCCTAAAGGATGGGTTGTAAACCAAATAAAATATTAAAAAAAACTAAATAGAGCATTATACTATTTATAATCCTCTCAAACTATTATCTCATAAGAGTTAATTATAAATTTATCTCTTATCTCTCTCTACACCTCAAAATTGGAGAGAATAAAAATACAACCTTTGGAGGGTTTATTTTCATAATCTTCAATAACCCTCATAGTTTTTTTTTTAATAAAACATAAGATTACTTAATCTTTTCAAAACTTTCCCGTCCGAATCCCTCAATCCAAGTACGGGGTTGCTGCATGATGGGTCTACATAGGCAAATTTTCCAATTAATGTTGTAGTGCGTACATACATTCTTCTAGTTCCCTATAAATTAAAGTTGGCAATAAATTAGATACATTTGTTTAGATGCATGAAATCCCGGTAGATGCGCCACCCCCGTTGAGGACAGATTTAGAAAGATGAGATAATTATGATGACTAAATTCGTAATTAACAAGGAGTATGGGGGTGAAGAACGAAATGGCAGAGTTTCTTGCACGGAGGAACCCAAAACTAGGGTTTCAGGGTCTCTGCAGGTAAAGGTCACACAGAGGCTCCAGAGAGCTTGTTGTCGCCGGCGGACACAGTCAGGCCACAAAGGCGGCTGTTTCGTCCTCCTTTATTCAGAGTCTCAATACGTCGTCCATGGCTAACCGTAAGCGTGCGCTGATGTCATCATGTCGCCCTCTTATTTCTTTCATTTCTGCCGTAAAACGAACTGTTCGGTTTAATGGCAGCGGCAACGAGGTCCTTCCTTCAAGTTGCTTCCGCCGAGGAGGTCGCACAGCCCCTCAGAGTTATCCAGATCGAGGGCCTTGTAAGCTCCATCTCTTGATCGACTGGCTATCCCGAATTATTTCCGTGAAAAGTTTCGTAAATTATCTCCTTCTATTACTATAAAAGTTGTATGATGTAATATGGAGGGCTCTTTGCTGACTTAGGGCTCTGTTTTCTTATTTTCATATGATAATTTTTCGCGGTAATAGCTCATAGGAGTTTGATGGTCACCAAATTTGTTCCCTGGCTCGCAAAATTTTGATATGTAACTAGTAATCAAGTTTTTGAACTGGGATGTTCATGGCTCTGTTTCTGTGCCATCCAATGGATGTTCCAAACAGGTCGTCTTGAAGATTATCAAACATTGCAAGGAATTCTCTCCCGCTCTTGTCACAGGGCAACTGCTTGGCTTGGATGTTGGAAGTGTTCTTGAGGTCACGAATTGTTTCCCTTTTCCGGTATGTTCTAACTCGAAATATAAGCTTCTGTACCAAATTCGCAATATGGAAGCTTTTTCAATCTCTTTTTTCTAAGACTGCCACCTATCTTTGTTATGCCATCTATAAGATTAGGGAAGAGGATGAGGAAATTGAAGCTGAAGGTGCCAATTACCAGCTTGAAATGATGAGGTGTCTTCGAGAAGTCAATGTGGATAATAACACTGTTGGATGGTTAGTCCTGTCCAATCTTTTGGCATCTATGTTTAATCTACAATCTGACTGATTCTTCCATATGAAACAATCAACATGAATAGAATGCCCCATTTCCCTTCCCATGCATACATATTTTTTTTGATGCTACTGGTGGAATTCCTTTCCAGTTTGTGTAGTTGGCTTTTGAAAAGGATTCTGTGTTAACCGTGCCAACAAGTCTGTCATTCTGATTTCTAGAAAGTATTAAGTGATACAAATATTTGAAGTCCTTTGGCTCCAACCCTTAGTCTTGCTTGTCACCAATATATTAGAGCCACTTTGACGATGCTACAAATGAAGAGTTAAACCATTCGTGACATGTTCTGATTCTGAACATTCGGTAGCAAGTCCTCACAAAGATTTCTGAGTGTTGAGTCATCCAATGAGGGTCCTCTGTGACAAGCAGTTATCATGTTTCAGTTGTCAAATGAGAAGTTATTTTTATGGTGGTTTTTGGGTGAATGGTACTTAAAAGCTATTTCTGCAAGGCAATAATGTTCTCTCTTTTATCTGTTTAGGTACCAGTCTACATTGTTAGGTTCTTACCAGACGGTGGAATTGATCGAAACCTTCATGAATTACCAGGTATTGCATCTCAGATAGTTTAGATTGTGTTCGCATTTTTAAGAAAATACATGTGCTTGCAAACATAAATCTTGTCTCATTCAAGTGATATTGCTACTGTGCTGCTTGGCCATGCCGGATGTCTGAATGCTTATTAAGCATGGCTTCATTTTTTTAATATAATATACCATTTTCTTAACTGTGTCTTGTTCAGCTTATATTCTTATGATGCAGTGTCATTCTGTCTGCCAATTTTACTGTTCACTTCTTTTCATGGTAAAAGATCGATGATGATTATATGTTTATCTTGCCACTAAAATAATGTCTCAGGTCTTGGAGTACCCTTGTTTTATGCTTTATCATTTGACATTCATTTGTACTAAATGTGTAACATTTTATATCTGCAATTTTCATCTCTAGATTGTGAGCTTTGAGTTTGCATTGCTGCTGAACATCATCTTTATAATTTTTCTATAATTTTGTTTGTTGAGACCTTTCAGTTTGCAATTTGTTCAAACTTAGAAAGATTCTCTGCAGTGAGCTTTTCTGATTTCTTGGAGGCCACATCAATGCTTCGATATTGTTCAAGCAGTCATTTATTTTAGGTTAGTTTTGATTTCAGGAGAATATAAGGCGATGTGTTTGCATAATATATGATCCTTCAAGGTCCAACCAAGGAGTTTTAGCACTCAAGGCTTTGAAGCTTTCTGATTCTTTCATGGATCTCTACCGAAGTAACAATTTCACTGGAGAGAAGTAAGGAAGCTTTTCCGGTTTTGATGATAAGTAACAGAAGTTTTTTTATTTTTAAGTTGAAATCTAACTATTGGCCCTTGCATTAGATTAAGGGAGAAAAACTTGTCATGGGTGGATATTTTCGAAGAGATACCAGTAAGCTTCTTTATATTCAGCAGTTAGATTTCTGGGTCTACACATTACAATTGCCGAGAGCTACTATCTTTTGAGTTCTTGAATTTGCTGCATAGCGTATCAGGCAATTCAGAATGCTGTTGTCATGTGAAACATGCACCTTTTAATGTTGTTAAAACAGTACTGATAATCTCACAGATGGTATCTAAGCAATTATTCTGGAGTCAGATAATTGAAATAGTCGTGTTAGAAGACTTCTCATGAGATTCAACAATGCCAGCACCATTCTGATGATGAAGCTGGCAAAATTATCCAGCAGGCTTGAATAATTTTCCTTGTTGCATTTTGCTAGTATTGAGCTGTTATGGACATAAAAAAACTTTTGGGAGTATATTGTAGACATAATTATTTTAAGCCATTGTTTATGCACAAATGGCTAGTTAAGAATAATAATCCAGTTGTAACCTCTTTGTCATTGAACAGATCAAAGTTTCGAATTCTGCCCTTATTAGTGCTTTTATGACTGAGCTGGAAGCGGATTCGCCAGTAACCCAGGTAATAATTTTTCAGTTCCTGGAAATTTAAAGGAATAGCAAGTTCATATTTGTTCTAATATCTCTTATTGTTCTAGTGTGACTATGATCGCCTCCAATTATCAAGTGGTCCATTTGTGGAGAGGAATATGGAATTTTTGATTGAGTGCATGGATGATTTGTCAGTTGAACAACAAAAGGTAATGCTTTCTGATTATGAATACATGTCTCTGTGGTTGCATCATCCACTGGTTAACATATGGTTTCTTTTTCAGTTCCAATATTACTATAGGAACCTATCAAGACAGCAGGTACAGCAGCAAGCCTGGCTACAGAAAAGAAGGTAAGATACATTGACATTTGGTGATTGGTCTCATTATTAAATATATTTGTTGATGTATGTGGTGGTTCGGTTCCAATTATTCAAGGAAATTTAGATTGGGTGCTACATTATAGGCTAAATTACTGAGAATTGCTACTTCTGGTCGGATCCTTCAGCAGGTTATGTGATTGGTACTCTTTATGTTGAGGTTGGCATGATAAGTAGGCATTGTATGCTATACTTATTCATTATGTAATAGACAGTGCAAATATATTTTGTACTCTGGCATCTGTTGTTATGTGTTGCTGGAAGAGAGCAAAGAGAGCATTTATGCTCTAGCAGACTTTCATTTTTAATTTTTATGTGCTTGAAGCAATGCTGTATAATTCTGCATGGATCCTGGACAAAGAAAAAAATGTGCTTTTACTTGCCAAAGGTTTCAAGTGTAAATGAGATTGATTTTCATGTTCACAAAAAGAATTACTTTATTAATATCAATAGCAGTGTTCATCCTTCTAGATGACTGACATGCCTGAGAACATTGTTCTTTTATTATATTGCACAATGATTTGACCATAATTCCTTTCATCCATGCACTGTGGGATGGAAATTGTGGACTGTTCAAATTTTGAAGTTCTCAAGCTTTGACATCCTCTTGTATTATCCTTTATTGTTTAGGTCGTTATTACACTTCTGCTGAGGTACTAAAATACTAATTGCATTATCTTTAATTTATACAGGACTGAGAACATGGCACGTAAAGCTGCCGGAGAGGAGCCTTTACCTGAGGAAGATCCATCAAACCTTATTTTCAAGCCTATCCCTGAGCCATCTCGCTTGGAGAGCTTTCTTATAACCAATCAAATCTCCAACTACTGCAACCAAATCAATGGGTATGCTTGAAAACTTGAGGCAGTAATTAGTATATTGCTTGCTGAACGGTGAACAGTTGTCATATAACTAATTTTATGTCCTCTTCTCTGTACTCACTATCACTTTGCAACCATTTTGTGACCCAAGAAGGAAGAGGAGAAAATATGAGAAGGAAACACATGAATATCACTGCTTGCAGCTGGCCGTAACATAAATGCTTCATTAGGAGATAGAAAAGATCTCGACTTCTCTGGCCTTAAGTTTAGTCATTGGGTTCTAATTGGGGTTCTTACAATTTGTTTTGTGTGGCGCTGATTTTACGTACTCGTGAACTCTTTACAGGGTTTCCGGTCAAAGCTTCAGCAGACTGTACTTGACGAAGGCTTTGCACGACAATTGACAAGGGGTCTGGTATGATTATCTTTATCTGAAGATTTAGGAGCGACTCCTGGTTTAAATACTCTCTAGATTTAGCAGCAGAATGACCGCTTTTCTTTTTACCTGGGAATGTTCTGAGCTCATAGTTTTTGTTCATTGCTTTTCATCCTGCTGTATTCTGAGTTGTTTGATATCAAAGCGTTTAAGCATACCATCGCCTAATGTGAGAGAATTTTGATAAGGCACAAAGTGCGGAAAAT
Organism: Sonneratia caseolaris; assembly: GCA_900006705.1. NCBI lineage: Eukaryota > Viridiplantae > Streptophyta > Magnoliopsida > Myrtales > Lythraceae > Sonneratia > Sonneratia caseolaris. The sequence continues at coordinate 258,267 of CXYZ01007921.1, forward strand.
TTCAACGGTAAGTGTTACGTATACTTGTCTCAGTTGAAATGCATCGTCGATTTCTAGATCAGTCATTGATCCTAGAATCATTACGCGAGAATCACCGCTTGCAGGGACAATCCTGACACTGCATGGGCGAGGGACACAGCTCATTTCCAATTGATTCTAACACATTATGTTTTCAGAGATTAAAGTATCAATTGTAGCTTTTCAACGATCCCAAATTATTCATGCAAAGTCCTCGTCCTTTTGCCTATCAATTTCCGAAGAGTATCAATGGAGAGATTGGAGTCAAGAGAAGAGCAAGGTTGACAATTTCTTTAACCAACACTCCAAATTATTGAGTTCCTGTAACTTTCCACTGTTCTCCAAGAGAACGGAGGGATGGGAACCTAGTCCCTGCGCACACATTTAGCTCACCCGGCCATCCCAAAGCATCACCAAAACGAGTCTGTGTATCTATAATTATGCCTCCTATTGTACAGCATGAGGCTTGCGTAAGTCCGATCCCATATTCCAATGTACATTGACTCGTCATCTGGGCTAAGTGAGACTCCTGATATTTCCCCAAAGAAGTCGATCTCCTGCCTCTCCTTGTAATCTGCTCTTGTGCTGTACACATGGACAAAGTCGGCAGGCTCTGCCATCACCATGTACTGGCCATCCGTTGAGAATTTTATTGACCGAATGGCACCAAGATTGCCCTTCAGGATCGCTATAGGGGCAGAGACGTTCCTCAGGTCCCACACACGACACGTCTTGTCTTGGTTGCCCGTGGCCAAGACCCGGCCGTTGGGGTGCCACGCCGAGGCAAAGGAGTAGTCTTGATGGCCCACCAGTTTCCCGATTGCCTGCATAAAATAAAAAGGCAGACACATTTCAATATTAACCTCCTTTTCCATCAGGCAACATCCTGCTGCACAGATGGTCAACAAATAGCCTCCTCGTGGTGATGATAACAAACAGCAGAAGCACAATAGATACGTTAAAGAGATCCTTATTTCCTCTACTGGATGCTGATATGCCTCTTCAATAGTCTTGATCAGACATATTGGAAGATTACTAATACAAGGCCTTTCTGGCTTATAACATTGAAATGAGTCAAAACTAAAAGCCACTTATTAGTTGCCCCTCAATGAGAGTCAAGAGATGTTCAGGACAATAATATTTTGTTCAAAGCCAAGCATCCCGTCTCGCATTATCAAGGATAGACTGGGAAAGGGTACTTTCTCCAACTAGCTTCCCAGAAACAAAGCTCACTTTTCATGCAATACCTTTCCGTTTTGTGCATCCACCAGTAAGCCATCTAAGTGATCCCCAAGAACAGTTGTGACCTTACAGTCTGGGCTCATTGAGGTATTCTGCATTGGAGAAGAAGATTCATCAGATATCAATCAAAGCAAAATAGACCGGTTCACCAAAAAACACACAAAGAATGGGCATCAAAAAGGACCCTGCTGCACAACCATGAGGTTATAACAAGCTTCTTTCAGAACAAAGATCTTGGAAAATGAGGTCCATAGTTAATAACTGCTACTTGGCCTAAAATGGATAAATTGGGGAGAAAGGAACGGCTGATTTCTCCACAAGCAGGCAAGGCTTAAAAGAAGCAGAAATGAGATGAAAATTCACAGCTTTCATAAGCAGTTATGAGAAGAACTCACATTCACTGCCCAAGGAAAGTGATACTGATTTAATAGTTGATATCTTTCCATGTCATATTCTCTCACACTGCAGTCGTTATTTGACACCATGAAATGCACTCCACCCCTGAAAGAAAATACAAAAAGAATTAAAGACTTCTTGTGTACTATGCTAATAAGAGCAGAATGCCTCGCTGAAATGCCAGTAGTACCTAAGATTGTCGTAAATCTCAATGGAATTTGTTATGGCATTGGCATCGTATGTCATCCTTGCACAGAAACTCACTCCTGATCGATCTAAATGCTGTAAAAATCAAAACAATTATTTACTGTATTGTTTTGGGTATAAAAGAGCAGCTGTAAGTCATGGAGAACACCAACATATAGAATAAACCTCATGCTGACTCTCCTTTCAGTTTTACAGATATTTCTATTTCTAAACAATTCAGAACACTAACCAACATATGAAAGATATAATCTTCTGCAAGTTTAATCTTCTCTAGATAGGCATTAAATTCACACAAGAAAATCTATCCAAGTCCAAGAACACATAACTGAAAAAAAATAGAGAAAAGAGGGAAAAATCCATGTAAAACAGTATAAAACATCTACCAGCTAACTTCATCACTAGAATTGTCTCTCACATGTTTGCTAGTACAGACAAGGAAAAACTCCTTTGACAACTACAAAAAATGGAAAAAGAAGGACCCAAAAATAGCTGGCATCCAATTTACCTTACAGAAAAGCTCTCCTTGAGAGCCACCTGCAACGAGAAACTTGTCCTTCACAGCCAATGCACTAATCTGAGTTTGTATGAAACCTTCTAATAGACATCCTGCATGTCTCTGCATTGGCCAACCAAACTTACAGTTAGTGCACTTTAAAAACTTTTGCAAAGATAATGGGCAGAGAAGTAAAGAAAAGATGAATTTAACATCTTTATATCTGTTAGAGAGAAGATGACAGAGGGTTCTCCCTCACCTCAGTGGGTTTAACATGTCCAGAGAACTTGAGAACATCCGTCAGATGGCCAACGAGAGATGACCAGTGCATGACAGAGTAGTTAGACATTAGGTAGACATCATGCTTTGAAGTAGCCCACACCAAATTCCGAAGCTAGATCATGTGGATGCAGGAATCATTAGAAACAAGGTTTAATTGGCAAAAAGGGAAAAATTTTAAAACCAGATTAACACCAGATATGCGTCATTCCACTTTGAAAAAAATTAAGGCCTTGATAATTCCTAAGCAGTGTTATATGCCAAAATAATGTACATGGCAGGCAATTGGACGGTTGGTTTAAGAAATGCTATAGCATGACTCATCCTTGTGAACGGAAAGCATCCTCTCTCTATTGATAAGTAAAATCTTTCGGCCTATCCAATCTGTTTTACATTATATAAAGTGGAAAGCGAACAAATAATGCAAAGAGGACCATGTCCTGGTCAAATTGCCTTCAAACTGCACAAGCCAAGTGTGACTGGAGAAAAATTCCAAGAGTAGTCTATACATTTAAGGAAGCATGCCAAAAAAAGAGGAAAAAAGCCGGTTCTAAAGTACACCAAGCTTAACATAGGAACTAAAAGAGCACAATGATTAGAAATTCAATGAACCTGGAAATGTAGGATTGTGGGTTTTACAACCCTTGTATTGTAGAAGAACTCGTAGTAGTTTGCACCCTTCTCCACTTGTTTGTATTCCTGAAGACATTAATCCTAACTATTGACTAAAAATCAAATGAAGAAGAGAGGACTTATTTAATAGTGTTGCTAGCCAGGACATTGCCTAACACTAAAAAAAATAGCTTCATACATTGTCAGAAATCAATCCCGATGCAGGTATATTCTCGTAATTCTGGTACTGTTCAAGCCTTGTCAACCTGTACTGCTCCTTTTTTATGTTGAGCCTTTCCCATGGAATGCCTTGAATGTCCTTCCCATTTCTTGCTTGGACAGCAGATGTATCTGTGACCTTTGTAAGCTGTTTGAAAATCAGTACAAGACACATCAATATCATGCTAATGCCTTGGGTAATAAAGAACTTGCCAAAACACTGTTCATCTAATTTTCCAAATACATAATACAACTCAAACACTTGATGAAACTATAACAGAGATGACAATATGAGCACCGGACTGGAAGTTTCCTAATCTACAAAGAAACGATAGCGATACTTTAGTTAAAATTGGAACAAATTTTGAAGTAATGGTTGAGCAAAAACTTTTATCCAGTTCTATCTGTACAAGATAACCAGACCAAGGAGTTGTCAAGCAAAGCTTAGTGCTGCGCGAGAAGACAATCACCAAAGAATATTTATTGAGAGGGGAATAAGAAACCAAACCATTTTGTAGTCGTCAGTGTTCTCTCCCGCGTCTCCACCATTGTCTTCTTCATCCATTTCATCAGTAAAATCCCTTTCATCTCCCATGTAATCAAATTGATCCATTCTTTGATCGTGCATGATATATCCGCTTTGCAACGACAGAACAAGTTTACCAGCAACAAATTTCACAATCCTAAGGACAAGAGACCATTTTTAGAACAGAAAAGAGGATGCCAAGACCAAAATCTCCCAGGCAAAAAAATGAAAAAAGGAGAAGGAAACAAGGCAGAGAAATAGACACGGTTGCAACTTCGGGTGACCCGACAAGTCAAAACGTAACGAAGAGAGAAACAAGTAAAAAGGCGCATCTCTTGACCAACCAACTAAGCAAAGGCCAGAAAGTCAACCCAATAAAAATTTAATCATGAGTGAACAAAATGAGAGCCCACAAAAATTATGCAATCTCCAGCAAGCATATATCAGCAAAGCATGCGATTCTGGAAACGAGAAACTGAGCACCAAATACTAGAGTAGCGAAGAGGCCTCAAAATATTTGCAGAATCAGGGAGAACGGGAACAGGGGCATCCAGGAAATCTGCAAACGAACCTGACAGAGTGAATGGAACCTAGAAAGAGCACCGACCCAACAAGCAAAAGCTACTGAAGAGCACTGATGATGATGAATTGCTCATCTCTCCCTCTTTCCCACCGAGACATGGCTTGAGCTTACCAGCTAATTGAAGTTTGATGTGATCCACGACCTCAGGCTCTGACGGCACGGCAGCAAAAAGAAGAGGTAACTGTTGAGGGCATTATAGAGTAACAAACATATGGTATGATTGTCAAGTGTAAGCAAAAGGACAGAGGACAGAAGGATCGCAAATGCACGCAACGCAAGCCAACAGCAGATTTCCTTTTTCTTTTTCCTTTTTCGCATTATTTTTCTCGAAGAGAGAGAGAGAGAGAGAGAGAGATCTCTAGTTGTTCTCTTTTTGCTTATGTTCTGTGCTTTAGGTTTCAAAGTGAGAGAGAGGAGAGAACCTGAAGAGAGAGATGATGATGATGAAAAAGCGGTGGAGCTCAACTCACAAGCTTTTCGCTTCATACAGCCTACAGTAGAGGGTTACTGAGGAGGGGATGAATTTTAGGGAAATAAATATGTAAAATTTTATATAAATTTATTTAATTTATCTATTTTTTTAATCATATCTCTTCTAGAATTCGTCATCTTTCTTTCCTTTGACTTTCATCACCTTCTCTAAATTTTTCTAGTCTGTCTTGGTTATGTGAGGATAGACATGGGAGGATACAAACATATATCCTTAAAGTACTATGATAAATACAGGATATATATATATATATAGATGGCAAATCCCTCCATGATGTAAAATATACTTGAGAATTGATCAAATTCAAACAATAAACTCATTTATCACCACCAACCATCTAATGTTGAAAAACTCATTAAACTACCTACTATTCAAATTCCAATGATGCCAACTCTGAGGGTGACACTATGGGATATCTTTCTCTCCCTTTATACTATGAACTATGTCATTCTCCAATTAATTATTGATGCTGAGCAATGACACGTGTAAAGAATGCTCAGTTATTAACTTGTACAGCTGAACCTTCTGCTCTGATGGAGATAGAATTGCCGGGATGACAATACATATTGAAGATATTGACGTATATGAACATATAATATTATATAAGCAAGAAAACAACCCGAGGGAACCGACTAATGGAAGAATTATAATTTAATATCTACGTGACTACTGTTGATGACTTGATTCTCAAGCAAGTCAATTCGGAGCAATTACGTGGGGCCTTATTTTAACATAGAACGCTCTTCAGACCACTGCAGATTGCGAAATTTAATGTAAGGCAAGGGAATCGCGTGGGCAATGTACGAAAGAGGAAGATTGACGGCCCCATCAAGTTGCAATTATCCATTATTTTGGTATAAACGGCGGTATTTAGATAGATTTTGTTCAACTGACTAATCCGGATCGTCCTGAGTCGGCTCATTTAAGGAGTTAAGAGCTCCCTGCCGCAAGTGAGACTTGAATTCGAGTCCTCCCATTGAGATGATGAGTGCCAAACCACTCGACCACGCCCACAGTGGATCAAGTTAGACACGTTGGCCAACAATCATTCATGCACTAATAGTGTACGACCATACACAGATGGACATCGTATGGGAGACGGTCACGATCGTCGTTTTCCAGTGGGGCTGAGAAAATTATTCTTCCCGTAGTCGGATAACACAATAATAGATGCTAGATAATGTGGTTCAGCCTCCCAAAGCCCATCTGTATGTAATATAGTGAACTTTTATATCTCAAATTGGAATTGCTCTGTAAGAGATATTATACTCTCTAAGATAAAAAAAAATTATAAAATCATATCTACCAATTTTATATTGTAATTTTCTAATATTAAATTTATATAATATTATTTATATTAAGTTATTTTATTGTACCTATAAATAGTCAAATATTTTATGTTATTTAATGATTCGGTCAGAATAATAAATTTTTTACTCCCGTATATTTAACCGCATTGCCATAACATGTTTCTATTATCTCTATATTACTTCCCTTATAATATTTTAAATTTTCATATGGTATCATTCAATTATATTAGTTTTATATTATGATTTTGTGATATTAGTTTTATGTAATATTATACATATTTATTTCCATATTTAATTATTTTACTTTAACTTATAAATAGGTAAGCTTTTTATATTATTTAATGAGTTAATTAGAATAATAAATCTTTTACTCCCATATATTTTTATTATATTTACACTATTTCATTTATGATATTTTAAATTTCTATATAATATTAAAGCGAGTCAAATATGAGAAGTTCGCTGCATAAAAATGTTAACAAAGTGGTACGATCGAGCAAATTGCTAATGTGGCAATGGAGACACCAATTTATCCCTTGAAGCCTCTAGAAGACTTAAAACCCATTTATTAGATCTCTAAAAGTAAAAAGTCGTACGTGAACATTGATTTTTCGACCAATAAAGTTAAAGTTGCTCAAGTATATTTTCTTGCTCTTATTGGGTCAAAAGGTTACACTATTATCATCAACCTTGATAATATGCTCAAACTAACATGATGTTTTGTTATGTAGAAGTATTTTACTTTGCTACATACTTATTTTGACAGAAATTATATGAGATATTATCTTTTTTATAATATGAAAAATGATAGTATTATATAAACTTATATTGTTAAATTATATTAGTTATATATTATGATTTTATACTATTAATCAAGATAATATTATACATATTTACTTACTTATTTAATCCTTTTACTGTAATATATAAATGGGTAAATCTTTTATATTATTTAATAAATTTANTTCTATATTATTTTTTAAAATATTTTAAAATTTTACATGTTTTCTGCACTTTATGTGAAAACAAATCCCGGAAGTGAGCTATCTTGGTCTGAGCCTTGGATATAACATCGGCTTCTTAGATTAATATACACCGACTGAGATGGTGTCGTGATGGTGGGCTAGTACTAATCAGTAATGGTTCAATTTTGTAGATAGATAATCACAAGACACATTTCTTTGGAAAAGGAAAGCGAGTCTTCCATTTAGCATGGGAGTTGCATCATGAGTCCATCTATCGAATATAATTGGCAATGAAAACGTGAGTAAGGTTTGACTGGTCAAACTTTGTGGATTTTCACATTACTTTTCGTGTTTCACATAATATGGAAAACGAACGGGCCAATACGGCGTGTGCGGACACGTATATATCAATGGAAAAATTTTCTAAAATATTATCAATATTTTAAAAAATTTTCTTGAACTATATATATATGACCTTTACTATTCATCTAATTATATATGATATTTATTTATTTATTATAAAATATCACAAATACTAATAGTATTCATTTTTTCATTAACCACTAATATAACATATTCATGTGTTATGCGCTACTGACATGTGGCAGCTTAGGGGGTGCTGCTATTAAAAAATTTCCAAGTCCGCGTATGATCACATCAGTAATTAACGAAAAAAATAATTGCATTAATATTTGTACTATTTTATAAATAAATTATTAAATATCATTTATAAATCCACGAATGTGGAAAGTGATATGTGTTTTAAAAATTTTCCAAAATTTTCTTTATTTTCTTAAGTAATTTCCAATATATGTGATGTACGTGCTTCAAACGAAATTGACGCTGGACCATGCTTCGTACACGTATCTAAAATTATCGTAAAAATCCATTGAAATTATAAGACCTACTTTAATTTCCAGGTAAAAAAAAATCTAATTAATTCAGTTTGTAGATTGTATTTCCGCTGTGTACCGAGTTGTGCAATTTATTTTTTTGGCCTGCATAGTTTCATATTAAGTCAAGTTCCTAAACTATATTTAGGGTTTAACAAGTGGATCTCAACTTATACAATATACTATATAGTAAATTAATCAGTTGGTACGGTATTGGACATAACCTATATATAAAAAAATCCTAACATGTATTGCTTTTAAAACCATGCCGAAGATGGAACTACATAAGATATATATAACAGCTTTAAATAAATTTTTATATTTTACCAAAGTAAGAAATTATGAAGACAGGGAAAGTTAGAAAAAGGAAAAAAAAACCCCACAACATCAACCAAATCCCAAAATATATTAACTTGAAAGGAAAAGAAATTTGCAGAATATTCGGGTTATATATCTATATTTTTTATTAGATTATTATATACCTATATATATTATAGATGGTCTCGTGATGTAATTTATATTATCTGAATCCATCTAGATTATTTAAAGAAAGAGGAGAGGCAATGGGTCTTGTTTTTTAATTTTTAAAAATGTCCATCATAAATATAAATTTAACTAATAAAAAAAATTAAAAGTAATAAAATTATTCTTAAAATCATAACCATCGCCATAAATACACAAATAATTATATGTTTCATCTTTATTTTTAAAATCAGATGGTATATTTATAATTATAATCATAAAACAATTATTTTTACTCTTATTTTCTTCAGAAAATCAATTGATTTACTTATTTAAATGAAAAATTCTCATTTTATTTGGTATACTTTCACAAGAAATTATATTTACTTATGGTAATTGCACTCGAATCAACACTTTTGATCAACCCATTTAGCGTCTACTTTATTTTATTACAATTGCCGCGGAGCATTTATATTTACTATTATATTAAGTTTTGATCTTTAATTGATAGGCACAATATTGCTCTGGTTCATCGGCTCATATCACTTGCACAAATAGAAAATTAACTTTATTCTGTTTGGTTCCAGAAGGGGTGAGGGATTTCTCGATTTCCTGGAAGAGGCAAAAGAGACGGGTGTTTCGAGGGAGAAGGTGATTGAAATGGTAACGCCTTCAAGGGAGAAGAAATGGAATGTTGAAATACTGACAAGAGCAGCGGACAGCAGAGGGGAAATAAATGAGATATGCCGTCATTTATAAAGTTTTCTATGGATTTTCAAAGGTAAAATATTTTATCAGAAATGTGTCCGTTGATTTTGTGATGGATAATAAATTCTATTGAAAATTTTCATTGGTAAAAAATTTCTTGAAAATTTATGAGAGATTTGCGAGAAACAATTCTCCCATAAGTTTCTTCCCATAGAAGTTGCTTTTTCATAAATCCCTCGTAATGTTTGCTGGGAAATTTTTTGAGGATTGTTTTTTCTTTTGGAAAGATTTCGCCGATTGAATTGCGTTGTCAAAAATGTCTCAAAAAATTTTCAATAGATTTCT
>CXYZ01007921.1:268251-294389 GCA_900006705.1 Sonneratia caseolaris
AAAAAAAATACATTTATTATTTTACTATAAATTATATTATATTCATAAACTATTAGTAATTAATACATACATATTCAAGTGGCAACTGAATATCAAAAGTTAAAATTTTTATGATATAAATTTTTTATTTATAAAACTTAAAATTCAAACCTTCAATGTGTAATTATTTTAATTGATTTATTTTGGTAATATATATTTATTGCAATGGTTAATGTATATTTTTTTCATTTATAAAAAGATGGTTTGGAAGTGATACGTGGATAGGGAAAAAAATAGACGCGAGATGAAGAATCTGGCTAATGAAAATGAAGCATAAGATTTATTGTTTGTGTATTAAAAATAATATTACTACATCACGAGTCTTTACTTTTGATCTCCTTGTGTTCGTTCTCAACTACCCGCACAATCGATGCAACAGCGTCCACGGGGGTTGAAAACTCCAAATAAATCATCTGTGTAAGAAATTAGATCTGACCATGACAAATTTGCCAGAACTCAAATTTAACTCGAGTTGAATGCATTGATACAGTTGAATTAATTTTGAAAATATCATGAAATTAATAGTATTCAAATAGTAGTGTAACTACCCAATTAATCACAATTATTTTCATAACGGGTAGCAGCTCACGTGAGCTAATCTTCCGTTTACCAATTGGCTGAATAAATGGGAAATCGGCCTCATTTTGCATGGGGTGAGAATTCGGCGACCATCAATCAACCGAGAAGAAGCAAAATTAGAGATTTGAGAGGGGTTCTGGTTTTAAGTGAATGGCTCCCATTAGACATAGACTAAGAAGGTGTTTGTAGTATGGATTGAATTCGGTTCTTACTTGAATATATAGTGAGGATACATGATCACCTTGCATGCTTATGAAGGTGTACATATTTCAACCTTAAGTATAATCTTGAGTTTTTTATTTTAATTTTTTGAGATATATTAAAAATTCAGTAATTTTATGTTGTGTGAATGGATTTGATGTAATTTGTGCATGTGCATAGAGTCAAACAATCCCAATTTTCAACACAAAAGGCTGCGGAATTTGCTGCAATGATTTTCACCCATGGAAAACATGTTTTTCACGCTGAATTTGTAAATGATTGAGTAGGGGAGATGACCTTCGCCAAATGACGTTCTTTCTTCCTTCCTTTTTCTTTTTTTTGGCTATTTTTTTTTCTAGAAGTTAATATTCTTCTAGAAGGGGAATTAATCACATGTCGAATTGGTCATGCAAGCATATAAAATATTGTTCTATAGAAATAACCATATGAAGCTAGTGTTGCCCGTAGAAACCTCATGCTTTTCTCAATTGACAGGAAGGGATTGAAGGGATATGCAGACTTCAAAAGCTTTAGCATTTTATGAGGCGCTCTTCAAAGGCATTGATTCCTTATAAAGAATTATGAAGAAAGAATCCTTTTATGAAGAAAGAAATAAGTGTAAAAGTCATCGGTTGTTATAAAAAGTTTTTTATATAACAGTTATATTTTTACGATACCTATTATATTATTCAATAAAAAATTAACAAGTATTAAGATTTTAATTATTAAAAAAAATAAAAATAAAAATATTGATGTCATGTAATCATTATACAAAAAACCTTTTCATACTCTTTGATCCTGTGGTTGAATAGAGGGGTAATAGCCCTATTCATGTCCTGAATTCAAATTCCCTGATGTCGTGAAAGAACACATTACCGAAATAATATGCCCAATTGACTAACAAGGTATTTATATTGCACGGCACCATGGAATGGTGAAATTTGGACAGATTTCATTATTTTTAGCAAAAAAAAAAAACATGAGCTTAAGTAGGATGTGCATAATTATATTATGATATAATTAATTTTATTTAATTAAATATATTTAGATATTTATTAAAAATATTAACCTATTTAACTGCGTATATATTTATTTAATCTATCATATAAAGTATTTTTAAACTTATTTATTATATTTTATTATAATTATCTCATCCTCGTAGTAATTATGCGGTACATATTTTGAATAAATTGTTATTATTATTATTATAATATCAAATGTGTTAATAATGTACATGTGTAATTAGTACATTTAGATATATTTAGATACGTTTAGTTTATAGGGTAAAATAGATAGGTTATAGGTTGATAATTTTTTTTGTATGGATCTTTTAAATACGATATGTCTAAATATGATATGATACGTATCGTTAGCCTTACTTCCGAGCACAATGCAAAAGCTTCTATTCTAAAGGAGGTGATATTTTTATGTATTTAATAGGAATGGATCCCAAAACCTCCTAATCATTCAAAAATTTTTAATTTCAATCAAGTATGATATATCTGTATTGAATATCTCTCACCGGGCTAGTTTCTCACACACCTCAAGGTGACGTTGGTTGTCGGCACAGCAGTTTGGTTCTTAACACGACAGATTTGTATACCATGAACTGACAATCAGAACCAACTCCACTTCTGAGCAGGCCGCTTTCACGTGAATCATCGCCACATCAGAAAGATGCTCTCTCCATCAAGCTAGAACCAATTTTTTCAAAAGTTGCTCCACTAGCAAGTAGAATGAATTTGCTGCAAGTTGCTCTGTGCACAAGTTGGTCTTGAATATTACTACTAATCAAGATAGAAACAAGGACTCGATACAGTGATCGGTACGAATCACCCTCGACTGGGGTCAAGATATTATGAGTTCCACGAACAAATCATGGCTGTCTCTTGTTTCACCAAAGATTGGAAAGGAAAGGCAGGTTATACACAGGTTTTGTACACAAGAAATTTTCAACAAGTTATTGGAATAGAAAACTGATAAGGTCAATAGTTTGTTCATTGCATCCAGCGCATACTCGGATGCTTTCCAACTATTTTTGTCTAAATTCTACTTTGTCTTCGTCGATCCCCTCCTTTTGTCTTTTCCAGTGGATCACCATCCCCTACATTCATATCCTTCCCTCGCCCTAAACTTTTCTATATACAGATTTTTAATGAATTATAATTAATTCAAGTCTGTAATTTTTCTATAATGATATTGACTGCTGTATTGATTAATATAAATTAAATTCATTATATTCTATTTAATATCTTATAGATTTTACGGGATTCAAGCTAAGGGAGATGATTGCTCCCTTAGATTAGATCCATCCCTGGTTATCTTTGCACCAAGCAGTGCAGTTTCTTGTCATACAGTCAAAGGATACCATGCTAGTGATCATTGAGGATTAAACCCTTAAATTACACAATTAAATAACCCAAAGACTAGGCCGATAATCAGAACATATTAGCTCGCCTTTCTGTTGACTCCTGAGGCACTTTAACGATCTGCTGATCGATTCTGTTGAAAATTTCATCTGTTTCTGGTGCACACATGTTTCAGCTCTGTTCATCCGCTTACAGCAGCCATGATGTGCCCTTATGTGATTAAGAAAATACTCTTCTCGTTGGTTCAATGGGCCATAAGCCTATACACCATTTCCTTCCCTTCTTCCTTTCACTTGTTGGGCCAAAACAAGCGTGGAGCCCCTGACAGATATTTCCCTATCTATGCTGTATCAAGCTAGCTTCCGGAAAAACTTATCCGCTTGCCAATTCTTGCTGCCATAGTCGAACTTCTGCAAATTGTTTTGCCACTTCAATGGTACAAAAATCTCCAAAAGTATTTCATGATGGTACAAATCGTTAACTCCATACCGATTCTGTTAACTTTTTCTTGACTGGTTATGGTCCATATAACACGTGTACGGATTGCTGATGTGGACACCTTAGTTTGGTTGGAATAGCTCCGGACTCCTATTTTGATCCCAAAGAAACTCCTCTTAATTTAACACGGGAAAGTTCTGAAATTTAAGCGGTAAATTAACCAAACTAATCAATCATAGTGGAGCAAATTTGGGTTTATTATGAAGATCATTAAGTTAGCTTCGGTTAGGTACGTTTCGAACCTCAAATTTCTACTCTAGAAAATTAATTATGTTTTTTTTGAATACATGCTGCAATATCTGAATAGTGATGGCATCTCAACATGTTTGGAAAAAAAAATCGTATCTAATTATGGGAAACCGTAAAGTGGAGTTTGTGGTCGAAATTTGTTTTTCACTCGTTGAGGTAATTTCTACAAGATTCATTTTCCTAGAGGTCATCAATCTATTAAAGCTTGGAAGAAATTTTAGGTATTTGATTAGAGTATTATTAAATTATGTGGTAAACTCATTTTACCTGAAAATTTATTATTTTACGGGTAATTTGAAATTATTATGTTTAGTAAGTATTTAAATTACTAGAAAAGTTGGTAAAATTGTGTTATTTTAATGTTGGATGTAATATGGGAAGGAATTGAAATTTTAATGATATCCTTTCTTGAATAAGTTAACATATATTAATAATTTTATCTGAAAAATTACAAATGAATTGATTTAACACATGTTCTTCTAGTACATTCCCCTTTCGAATCACACATTTCGTCTGTCCTGGCATCAGTTGTGATACCCGCCGTTGATAATGGAGTTATGTCGCTGAGCTTGAGTACACATTCAAGAGTCCGACAAAGCATTTGCAACTTGATTCGAGGTGTGTGCAATCAATGAGGGTTATGGATAAGAGGGCATAACTGAGAGTTCCATGCCAATCTAGAGAAGTACCACCGGCTCCTAATGCCAGGGAGAGAGAAGAATGGAAATAAGCCATTTTTCGAACTGAGCCATGCACTTTCCGGATGTAGAGAAGAATGAGAAGCACATTATGCAACATTTGGGACTCGATGTGAATCCCTATCTTGAGCCACTTGAGACAAGCAATGTGGAGAAAGCGCAAGGGGATGAGTAAAAAGGCTCGAGTGAAGAGTAAGAGTGAACCTAGATATCACAGTCCAATCAACATAGCAAGTAATCTTTTCTTTTCTCTTTACTGGTTCCATTGTAACAATGCAACTAATGCATTCGTGGGAACTTTGTCATGAGTCTTGGTTGTGATGTGATGCTTTTACTAGTAGGTTTGTTAGGTTTATTATTATTTTTTCAATTACATAAGAGATTTATGAGTTTAGAATAAAATAGTAGAAGTAATGAGGGAATAAAGGGGTACGAGGAGTCCTACGATGAGAATTGAATCTGTAATATCTTGATTGTTGAGTCGAGAACGATATTACTGTACCAAACCTTAATTTTCAAGTTTATTATGTTTTGTTGCATTGTATTTGCATAATAGATAGGTTCAACATTAAGTGACTGCATAAGCATTTATCATCATCCAAGTTAGTTAGAAATTATGGGAGGTTCTTGTTCTATAGTGACTACTAGGGCCTATATACATAGGGCCTTATCGATAGAAAACTGTGGCTTACTTTTGACATTATGCATAACTTAGCATATTGATATTTTTAACATATTTTTATACACAGACCTTGTACTTAGTTGAGAGCATGAAGTAAATAGTTATAGTATGTCTAGAATTTTCAAATAAATTCATGGATTTCATGAAATTGGATGAATTTTGAAAAAAAAATCCTGAGAATTATAAAAGAAAAGAAACGTATGCTTAAGAAATTAAGAAGAAAAAAACCATGATTGGAAAATATGTATGAGTGTAAAGGTGTGCCAAGACTTTGAATACCACTATTCAAGTTTGAGCAAAAATTCTGAACTCAAACGTTGTGCACTTGCAATAAGACTGGGTATGCACTTATGGTGGCTATTAGTATATTTGTGTAAGTCCAAGTCTAGACACAAGAGGTGCTTTATCACCTGATGACTCGGACGTACTGGGATGGGAGCAACTAGATAATTCCTTGCTACCATGACATCCGTCATTTGCCCTTATGTGAGAGAGAGAAAAGACTCTCATTTTGGGGTGTCAATGGGCCATAAGCCGAGTCAAAGCAAAGCATGGAGCCTCTAACGAATCTTTCCCAGTCTAAGCTGTATCGAGCTAACTGCAGGAAAAGCTCATCCGCTTGCCAATTCTTGGGGCCATAGTCAAACTTTTGCAAGTTTTTATTGTCACTTCACGGTGCAAAAATGTTAAAAAGTATTTCACTGTGGTGCAAATCGTTAACTCCACATTGATTTTGTTAACTTTTTGTTGACGGGTTATGATCTATATATGTTGCATGTATGAATTGATGATATAGATACCTTATTTTGGTTGGAAAAGCTCACGACTTCAATTT
Source organism: Sonneratia caseolaris (assembly GCA_900006705.1). Lineage (NCBI taxonomy): Eukaryota > Viridiplantae > Streptophyta > Magnoliopsida > Myrtales > Lythraceae > Sonneratia > Sonneratia caseolaris. The sequence continues at coordinate 274,402 of CXYZ01007921.1, forward strand.
TGAGCTAAAAAAAACTCGAGTTAATTTAACCCAACAAAGTTGTGAAATTTAGGGGATTAATTGAATAAGCTAATCTGATCAGAGTGGAGTAAACTTGGATTCACTACAAATTGAGTTACCTTCTATTCAATCCCTTTGGGCCTTAAAATTCATTACAAAGGGGACTTTGGAGTCGAAGACTTGTTTCTAACTGGTTGAGATCATTTTCACAAAATTCCTCTTCTTGGAGGTCATCAATCTAATGAAGTTCATAGATTATGTGGTAAAATTATTTTACATGAAACTTTATTATTTTATGGTTGAAATATTTGTGTTTAGTAAGTATTTTAAATTGTGAGAAAGTAGGTGCAACTATAATATTTTAATTGGCCTCCTATCAATTTGAGAGGTAAATTGACCGAATGGGAAGGGTGAGGACACACTGCCGGTACCAACCGTCTCCAATTGTCTTCATATTGACATGAGAGACAGATTGGTTGAACTGAAGGTGTTGAAAGCCTTGACATTTGCACGCACTGTCTCCTAGCTTGTCACCTAATTTTGATCTAATAGAAAAAATTGACCATATCATGGCGGTAGAGGTCTCGATTTCAGCCGACTGCCTATAATTATACTAGTTTTTCTCGTATTAATATAAGACATAAGGATATGAACGAGTGAATGAATGTTGGTATGCTCGCACAAACAGGCCCGCGACCACCACCATCTTTTCTCTTTGACTCATGCTAAATTTGAGAAACAAGAATAAAATAGATATTTATCAAATTTTTAGATCAAATTGATGGGCCTTTGCATTTTTTAAGGAAAAAATTAAATTTGTCAACCATTTCTGAAAAAAAGTTTAGTGTTGATAAAATTAGAAATTTTTTTTTATGTAATTCACGGTGAAAGAAGTTATTGAGCATAAATATAAATAAAAGTGAATTGCAATTGGACTTTGAAACTTTTGTATACCGAATTAAATAAAATGGTTATTTAAAAAAAAATAAATTTAGATAACTTTATATCTCAATAAAATTTTATTTGATATAATCTATGGATTAATTTAAATGTTCTATTAGTTTGAAAAAAATATTAAAAAATAATTATTTGTATATAATTAATTTCTTTTAATATTATCATGTTTTTTTAACTGTAAATATTATTTTCGTACATGGGTCCGACATGACCCGATATCCCGGACAGCCTGAAAAGCTCGGCCCGACACGGTTTTTCGTGCCGTGCTCGGGCCGGATCAGTTTTTGACGGTGCAAGTTTTTCTTGTAGCAGTTACGTAGCTTGTCGTCATATTGTCTGGGGTCCCTCCTGACCCTTTTCACATACCTACCGCTCATCTCCCCGCGACCGCCCGTCATAAATCGGCATCACTCGTCCATCCAACTTTCAGGGAGAGCTCTCACTTAGCTTCTTCTTGGTGGTTGTGAGGCACCCGTAAGAGGCAGAGGCAGAGGCCGAGGCAGGACGAAGGAGGGGGTATGGCAGCAGTTAAGAAGATCAAGTTGGGCTCCCAGGGCTTCGAGGTCTCTGTTCAGGGGCTCGGATGTATGGGCATGTCTTCCTTCTACGGGCCCCCGAAGTCCGAGTCCGACATGATCGCCCTCATCCACCACGCCGTCGATAGTGGCGTCACCTTCCTCGACACCTCCGATATCTATGGGCCACTCAAGAACGAGATTCTCCTTGGAAAGGTCTGCCCCTTTTTTTAGGGTTCGATTTCGTCGCATGGATTTCGGACACTGTAGTCCTGTTTCCAATTTCTTGCATTACTTACTGAAACTTCTTGGAAATTTTGTTTTTGATTTTGCCTGTTTTTGGGAATTTAACTGTTCTTTCAAAATTTTCGGTTTTCTTCCATGGAATCGTGATTTCCTATAACGTCCGGACCTTTCTGGGCATTATGGCTCCTCTTTGAGTTAAGAGAGATGGCCTTCTCTGGGTGAAATGTTTTTGCTGGAATCATGAATGCCAATGAAAGGATGGTGGCGTTTTTATATCTGCAGTGCAAAGCTGAAAGTCCGCCCTGCTTGTTATTATTGTACTGTTTCAGGCGGAAAATCTTAGATAGTCCCACCTAACAATGTGTTAGTGAGGAGAATCATAGTAAGTCAATTGGACTTAGGAAGATTTATGACAATTAATCGTGTTATTGCTCGCTTGATTAGAGTCGTTCACTTATTTTCTGCAATTGATTAGCATTAATTAATCTGCAGCAATTTAGTTGGTGCCTTCTCATGGAAATCACATGATGAGATAGGATAAGATGGATTTCTCATTTTCTGGGGATTTGACGATTCCCTAGTAGCTACTCTTTGCATGTTTTTGAAAGCTTCAGTAAGTTTCGGGATAAATTTATATCATAGTAAAATGACCTGAAAATGTTTGGATTGAAGTGCCACGCTGAACAATATAGGGTAGAACCAATCTGAGCACTGAATCATACTCTTTGGCTTCACTAGGAGCTGAATTAGTCACGCTTTAATTCATCAATGATTTGGTTTAAATATTTGGAGCAGGCACTGAAGGGGATAAGGGACAGAGTCCAATTAGCTACCAAATTTGGTATCAATTTTGCAAGCGAGAAGAGAGAGATCCGTGGAGACCCTGCCTATGTGAGAGCAGCCTGTGAGAGCAGCTTGAAGCGGCTTGATATTGATTGTATTGACCTCTACTACCAGCACAGGATTGATACTCGAGTTCCGATCGAAATAACGGTATAGAAGCTCTTCAGCCCATCTTAATTTATGTTTTTTCTGTTAGTTTTCTTGGATTCATGGGTGCTGGAATTAAAGTTGCTGTCATTATTTTCGTCTGTCAGTGTTGTTGGCAGATCATTTTTGGGTTCTCTGAAAAATGTTTATCGTTGAAACATCATAGCTGGTAATTGTCTGACAATTCTTTTGGCTAAAAATGGTTCAGCGCTTGCAAATTTTCTCTTTTCCTTTAACTCTGCACCTATATATTTATTTAACAACTGGTTCATACTTTCAGCTGTCAACAGTTTTAGTCTTTGGATCTTGTTCTTAAAATGCCTGAACTTTATGGTCCATTTGCCTAATTACATTCTGTTTCCTTTTATGATATCATTCATTCTATCTTTCATCAATAAGTTGAGTGTATCATGAACACATCCTCTAACTGCTTAACTTGCACAGTGTTTCAATTACGCAAGTTTTTTGATGCCATAGGAAGTTTTGCACAGTGTCTTTTTTGCAGAATTAAATTGAAACAATATGTCCCTGGAAGTAGTGGTCTATTTCTTGCTTATCACTTATCAGAAATATAAAAAGGACTGTAGTCTGACCTGTTATATTGAAATTCCTCTTGTCAATATTTAAGATTGGAGAGCTGAAGAAACTTGTTGAGGAGGGGAAAGTAAAATACATTGGTCTGTCTGAAGCCTCCGCCTCAACTATCAGAAGGGCCCACGCTGTTCATCCAATAACTGCTGTTCAATTGGAGTGGTCACTGTGGTCGAGGGATGTAGAGGAAGAGATAGTTCCCACATGCAGGTGATGCGAGACCCTCCCTCAGTGACTTGTTTAGTTCTTGGATAACGAGACATGAGTTCTGATTGATATTTCCTCGCATTCTATTTCTCAGGGAACTGGGGATAGGGATTGTTGCATACAGTCCTTTGGGACGAGGGTTCTTCTCTTTGGGCTCAAAACTGTTAGAGGCCTTGCCAGATGGCGACTTCAGAAAGGTCCATATTATTTTCCCTTTATTCTCCCTGTAATCAGAGTTTTACTTTTGTGATCTTAAGGGTCTTTTGATTTTAATACAGCATCTCATATGTCCCATAGTCTTGGAGGAACGAACAGTGTAGAAATTGGTTAGGATGAACTCCTATTAAAGTAATTCTTAATGCATCATAAAAAGCTTAAAACCCCTGATTAATTCTGTATTTGTAGATATTTTGCACATCAATAATCAAAGAACAATGAAGACTCTTTGTAGAGGGGTCCCTTACAATAAGTGGGGAGAGGAGAGGAGATGTTGCACCCAGGTAACGCCAAAGGGGTGAGATAGAGAGGGCTTAGAGAGGAGGAATGGGCAATCTTTGTGAGCTAGAGTACGCTATGGCAGGAAGGATTAAAGAGTTCTCTCCAATTGCTCCTAGCTCTTAAGCGTGCTTTCCTTTTTCCAAAAAGTCCCCCGTCAAGTGTTGGGAAGCGGACTATTTATAGTAACTCCAGGTATTATGTAGCCAATAGAAAGAGGACATTTGTCAAACATTTTTTGGATAAAACAAATGACGGGTCGTGTTGTACTCTAAGCCCACAAGAAAGGTTAGGAGAGCCCATTAAAATAGACTTGCCCAACGAAGCCCCATTCCAAGCCCACCAAGCCAAAACTCTCTAAAACATCCCATTAATGGGCTTAGCTTAGGATCCTGCCACTAATCCTATAATTAAGCCCACATACTCTTATATCATTTTGTATATATATGTAAGATATTGAACTTTGGCAATATTTGAATCGCAAGCACGAATTACATATCCTAATGGTCTTTCAGCCATAAGTAACAATTTCTCATATCGAGCTCTTGTGATCTTTGAGTCATGAGCCCTGTCAATATACTCTATGGTCGTTGAGTCACGAGTAATTCACCAATTATTGTAAGATAGTCTCAACGGTCTTAGAGCCGAGATGACCCCTTTTGCATGCATGGCTTTGTGATCTTTGAGTCACGAGCTACGCATTCACAATCTTTAAAGCGCGAGGATCTATTTATTATAGGGTGGACTTATGACAATATTTACATGCATCTACACTCTTCAAGTTCAATTTGGTTGTACTGCACACAACCTAATATGTTAATTATATAACTGCAAAATCGTTTCGAGAGCTTTCTTGCATTTTGTTTCTTGACAAGTGCTTTCTTGCATTTTTAATGGCTACTACTGCATGTTTATGCAATGTTTTCACTGAAAGAAAATAAAAGTAGTATGAGGCAGTTGTCCTGAATAGCACTATCAAAGTAGATTGTCCTCCTCCTTTATGCCTTAAACCTTGCAAATTCAGGAAGAAGCCTTCTTCTTTCTTTTCTTTATCCTTTTTTCTGGCCTTCTCCCTTTCTTTTCCTTTCCAGTCTGTTCTCAGTTTATGTTGGAAGATGTTGGTTTGAGCCAACTCTGGTAAAAGCTCAAGCTGGTAAAAGAGTCATTAACTTTGTTCAGATTACTCAAAAATATAAGAAATGGAAATAAACTACTTAAAAAAAAAGAGCTTAGTGGTGCTATGTGATACCCAAATGTACTAATTGTTAAACATCACTCATGCTTATTGTTCACCCATGTGAGAGCTTAAGCTGGTAGATGAGATGGTGAACCCATGAAGATTTTGGGGCAGCTTGATATCTACTTGAATTCAACTCAATTTTTCGCAAGTTCAACTGAAACCTTTCAGTTTATCTAGCTGTTCTTGGGCTTACTATCACTCTGCTTGAGCCTGGTTGAATTTTGTTCTTTGTATAATTAAACCTCATATTATCAGGTCCAACAGTGAAAGTATTTCTCCATTTCCCAAGTTAATTCAGAGTCTTGAGTGGAATCATGATCTCAGCTTAGTATGGAATGCTCAGTGTAATTAGAGTCTTGAAAAATTGAGCTAGCGTGTGTATTGTGAGAAGCCCATGCCTAAAGGATAATTGAATCTGAATGGGGTCTATTTGCTTCGAGTTCTTAAGGCGACTTCAGCTTGAAGCAGTACTTTGCTAGCCTCTGACTTAGTATTTAGCCTGAAAAACATTGCAATTCTGCTTGCTGTTTTCTTTATTTTCTCTACTGATTCTCTTTTTCTGTTGCAGTCTCTCCCTAGGTTCCAACCTGAGAACTTGGAGCACAATGCAAAGCTATTTGATTGTGTGAATGAGATTGCAGAAAGGAAGGGGTGCACCCCATCGCAGCTAGCCCTTGCATGGGTCCACCATCAGGTGGATGACGTTTGCCCCATCCCAGGGACAACAAAGTTAGGCAACTTCAACCAGAACCTTGGGGCCCTGTCCATCAAACTGACACAGGAGGAAATGGTAGAGCTTGAGTCCATTGCAGCATCAGATAATGTGAAGGGTGACAGGTATGCAGCTGGTTTTTCCACGTGGAAGAACTCGGACACCCCACCTCTGTCTTCATGGAAAGCTGCCTGAGGGAAAACTTTTCCAAAACCTTGCATTCTGAGGAGAGGGCTTATCTTAAGTAACCAGACCGTGGAGGGTTGACCAAGGTTTGTCTGTAGTGGTGTAGAATAATGTCATGGTTTGGAGCTGAAAGGCAACATATCTGATGATGTTCTTGGAGTGCAACAATGTGATTCGAAGACATGTGAGTTACTTATATGATATGGAACACTGCTCAAGTTGCTCTTGTAAATGCTCTGTAAGTTTTTACTTGTGTGTTTAACTGCTTGTCTATCTCCCTTCGTAATCATGAAAACTACTGGCCTGAGGTCTTAATATATGGAGGTCCTCTGGCACAACATAGGTTGTCTCATTCTATGACAATGTGTCACAAGCTGGATTCTCTCCCCTTACCCTCGGGAGACAATCAAGAACTTTTTATATGTTGTGTACTAGTCCCTGTGTATTTGACTGAGGTCAGATGTGATCTACATGTACATACTTTGAGCGGTGCTCCTCCTTTGTCCTTACAGAATACGTGTGTAGCCTATCCAAGGGGAGTGCTGGCCTAAAGTCTCCAGTATATGGCTACCATAGGGCACCGCATGGGCCTAAAAGCCCAAGCCTGAGACCCAAGCATGTCTGATGGTTCAGTTTGATTGTTTGGTTTGGCTGCAAATTCGCTTATGACATGATGGTTAGGTGCTAGATTGCCAGATTCATTCAGGTTATGTCTGGTAATAAGAATTAAATAGAACAGGATCAGTATTTTATTCCCATTTCAGTGAGTAGTGATGTGCTTACCTTTTGGATAGACTTTTTCTTTTATTTTTTTCCCAAAGTTGATATAGTGGACATTCATTGAAAAAAGCTTGGAGAAAATATTTATACTGACCACATACCCTTGTGTTGTCAAAACAGATACATAAGTTATCAACGTCCTTCCAAGGCCGTAGGTCAGGCCAGAAGGGTCCATTGGAGGTTCAGTGTTATGAGGCCCTCAGTTTACGCGAACCCCTCACATCTTACCAAACCGGGTTAACTGCCATCAGCGTCTGCTAGGAATTGAGCTGCTATTAACAAGCTAGATCTTAGTAGATGCATCTGTCAAGTCAGACTTGATCTGGCCACCGTTGGTTAAAATCAGTTGTGAGCTACGTGTGAACCTGGTCATGTCCGCCTCCACGGAATTGACGTTCAGGTAGGCTGTGAAAAAATACGTGCTGGAGGCTCATTAAGATTCCTGAGCTTCGAAAGGTGCTCACACTCGTCACAATCTTTCAGTTTACTGATAAACATTTTGTCACATGTACCTATATATCATGTTCTTTTAGGGGCAAATATTATAGCCTCTTCTAAAAAATGTGACATGATACTTCGATAAAATTAAGTAGCTTAAGTCGGAAAACCAACGAGTGCATGCCCAATGACAAAGGCTCACTTATAAACCATGGTCTACTAGCATGTCAAACTATACATTTCAGAGTTTTCCATATTCTGCAGATTGTTACCATTGCTTTAGAATGATCATTAAAACCCAAGATGAATCATATCAAAATTACGGATCAATTAGATGTTAAACCTGATCCTGGAAGTGCCTTGAAAGTCAAACAGATACATAAACATGTTCCAAGAGAAAAAGGGAAAAGATTCATGAAAACAACATATGTAAATGGAATGTCATCTTCCTGAGAAATGTTGTCCCTAGTCTAACACAGGCAAATCAAACCTTCTGTCGTCCCAGTCAGAGAAACCAACACTAGGATCCTTTCCTTGAGAAATCCTCATCCTTACCTTCTCTATCCTCTCCAGGCCCTTCTTTACTGCTACATCAAAAGCATCCTCAAAGTCCACTGATCTCCCATTCCCAGGATTTGCATACACAATCCTAGGAATCATCCTTATCACTTCCTCCCTCATTGCCTGCACCTCGTCCCTCGGGATGCTCATCAGCCTCCGACGGATGTTAACTTTCCGGCTCCTCACACCCCCTTCAGGGATAAACACCGAGTACTTGGTGTAGTTGCGTGGCAAGTACCACGAGTACTGCCCGTAGAAGGACCCTGGGTGGAAGAAAACTGGGATGCACCCGGCAAGGATCGAATCGAACGCTGACCTCCTAGTGTAGGAGTCCCCCTGAGGCTGAAGGCAGAAGACCGAGTCCTGGAACGCCTTCACAATCTCAGCGGGGTCCTCACACTTATTGTGATCCCCCAGCTTACAAGCTAACAGAAAGCAAGTCTTTTTAGTTCTACCCCTACTGGAGGCTCGTGCGCATTGCTTGATGAGCTCCGACCTTATCGACTTGGTCGAGTTGGGCCTTGGCGCCCCTGCAAAGGAGAACAAGTACTTCCTCTTCCGCTTTCGCATCCTCTCCTGCCACTGGGAGACCTCGGCGGAGGTTGATGGGTGGAAGTATGTCGGGTATGGTATCGCGAACTCGTTGCCCCACTGGGTCGACTCAATGGACATGAACGTCATGTTCTTCGATTCGGGAAGGTTCATGAAGTTGTTCCCCCACTCGGAATCCTCCTCCGTGATCCTCCGGAGATCCCATGCTATCCTTCCACTCACCACGAAATGGTCCCTCCCCCACATCCTCTTCCACTCCGACCTCATGCTCACCCACCGAGCCAGCTCATGGGCCAACGCATCCCTCACAGATACGTTGGACCCCCAGAGATGCCTGCTCACATCAAGCCCCGGAAAGAATGGCACGTAAATGGCCGAAGCCGAAGACGAGTCATTCGTGAGGCATCTGTACTGCCTCATCCGGGCCCGGAATATGGGACCAAGGAAGAACTGGTTTGTGGCGTACCAGCCGTCATGCGGGAGTATCCCTCTCAAGTCCTTGACCCTAGGGCCGAGGCCCGAGTTCACCACAAACGGGCACAGATTCGGCCACTTAAGTATGGCTTGGCATCTTTGAAGGAGCTCCTCATTGAACCGGCGTGGGAGATCGTAAACGTAGATGTACTGGCCTGAACAAGGATCAACGCTGCTCCGGTTGTGGGTTGTTACACTCAGGGTGCTTGAATTACGATGAAGATCGCTGGTGGAGTTCCAATTTGACGATGGGAATGGCTTTTCGGCATCGTAGTAGCTTTCGAATAGAGGAAGGATCCCATTCCTTGCCCCTTCAAAGGCAAAGCAATTGAGGATTACGACTGCGAAGCAGAAGACAAAGGAGAGGATGAAAGTGACTAGGTATCGGTCATACCATTTCCCGAGGAAATTGAGCTTCTTCTCCATATAATCTCAGTGAGGGCAAGACATCAAAGCAAGACAAAGGCTCATACAGACACGAAAGACAGACCGAGAGAGCTGTTTCTTTTTCTTTTCTTTTTTCTTTAATTATAATTTCAGTTGGGGAGGACGAATGGAGGCAATGAGGTTTTGAGGGTTTTAAGCGAAACATTAGGTTTGTTTCTCCTCCTCAACAACCCTCTTGTCAAAGGAGAAATAAATAGATTGGTTGGCAACTTAATTATCATTTAAATCTTAGACAAAAATTGGATGGAAATAAGGGAAAATCTGTAATGATTTATGTGGTACTCAGAATCCTAATACAAAAATATATATATATATATTATCTAATGTGGGAAAATTCAATTGTTTGTATGACAATCAGAATTGATCTTTCCATGTGGAGAGATTCGGTCATATGGCTTGCCTGCTGAGCTATGCATATTTCCTTTTATGGCAGACAATCCACATATTCTTAGTCATAGTAGATTAGATATGCCTTACCAAAAAAAGAAACATACTTCATATTCCTGAGGGCAATGTCATTATGGTGATACAATGGTGCCGTTGAGGAGTAAAATTCTTGCTAGATATACATTATAATGAGTTGAAATAGTTTGGTGTCTTTTTTTTTAAAAAGTAATATCCTAATATGATTCAAATATAATAATTCATTAAACTTTTAAATATGAGTTATGTACACTGGAAAAAAATGTTCATTACCTCATTCCAAAACCATATACTGATGGTGACAGTTTTTTTTGGTATACTTTTATTTCCATTTCTGTGATCCGTAGGGCTCTTCTTAGTTCACAAATGGACAATTCTATAATGGGTTGTTTTTGTTGGAAATGACTTATGAGCGCGAGAAAAAATGTTTAATATACTAATATTATTTTTAATTTAATAATTATAATATTATATGTTTGATTTTTATTATAAAATTTATGTATCTCTTCGTCCTTATTTCTTCTAAACAAATCACTAATCTCCGGGGTTAGAGTAGGAATCTCTTGTCGGGAAATCTCATGAAGACCATAGTAAGTCTGCGATGGTTCCTTTTGGCCCTTTCGTGTGTGTGTGTGAGAGAGAGAGAGTAGAGAGATTCAAAAGGAACCACGAGAAAAAATTTTACTTTTTCCTTTTGGGTTTTATCTTGTTATTTCTATAATCGCCTCCTATGATATCATTTTTATATTTCATGCTCTCATTTTGCATTATATCGACGTATTCTTTCTCAAAATAAATCATTTGACATATATTTAGGAGCTCATTAGACGACATTTAATCTAGATTCGAATAGGATCAACACAGTAAAATGTAAAATTATCATAATATAATTTTTTTTTGGGAAGATTTGAATTTAAGACATTGTTTAAGGGGAATGATGCTAAATATTTTATTTACAAAATTAGAATTCGAGACTTTAACCGAGAGGAAAATATAATAAATTATTTTAACTAATTTATGTTGATTATATCAAATCATTCTATTGAAAAATCAGGCATAAATTTGATAGTTGAAGTTGCACCATTGGTATTTATGTTAATGTGGTAAATTTCTCATGGATGAAATTGCGATGATTTTTATAAAATAAAATCTACTAGGCAATATGACATGTTAAAATTTAAAATAATTCTAAAATAATTATTTTAGGTAAATTATTTTTACTCATAGAAGAAATGAAGCTAAATTAATGGTCTGCTTGTGTAAGTAAAAGACGACAAAAAATAATACTAGAGGAGGAGAACAATGAACCCTTCGGGCTACTATACGTTAAATTTTCTGAAAATAAATTATACTCACTTAAATTACTTATACTATCCTTACTACACACTTATCCATATATTATATTTCATAAATATAAGTTGGTTAAAAATAGTTCCATATATCTTTTCTAAAGTAAGGTCTTGAATATAATTTATGTCGGATAAAGTGAATTTTTAGATAATATATCGTGTACAATAATGAAAGAAAATATCATATTTCGCGTGCAAGGGAGCTGGATCGATCAGATCGTTGAAGGACCAATAATAGTAAGGTAAATTTTCCGAACTAGAAGACGAATCTTAAAATTTCATGAAAAATTAACTAGCTCCATGTTAGGTTGTGAGCGTCCATCTGTCTTAGAAGTATCCTATCAATTCAGGTTTTAGTACAAGTGTTGTCCTGTCCTGGGATTGTTACATCACGGGCTCATCAACCAGAAAATAGCCTCTTTTTTCTTTTTTCTTTTGGAGATAATAGGACACTCTTGCATAGTGCATGCCCGTTAATATGACAAACTTCGGTTCTAATGTGCACAAGATAATCGCATCACATTGTATGGTCTCTTCTCAAATTCCTCGTCGGAATTTAGTACATAGTGCTTCAGCATTACAGTGGATCAAAAATGTTCCGGGCATTGATAAAGGCTATGATGTTCCTCCTGACATTGCACATGGTTTCTTATTACAAGCTGCAGTAACCATAGATATCACATGGCATACGAGGAAATCTGCCATCCACTTGGGCGAGAAGTTAGATCCAAGGGCTACTGCGGATGCCATCATGAGGTGCGCAAACACCTGTATCTCAACTTGGCCACACAAAGAATTCCACAGCAAGCGAAGGTGAACTCTCCGGTATGACAGAACTGGAGATCACTTTCGATGTTGCTATCACGGATGAGAAGGCATGGCTAGCTGCAGTATATATGCAACTACAACTTGGGCTCTCTTATACAAGCCCGGACGGCAAGTTCAAGTACCACAGACCCGGCTAGGAGGGGAAGTAGAAGCTGCTAGGTTCGCTATCTCATGTGCTGTTTCGTTAATCTTTGCAGCCTCTACTTCTGCAAGGAGATTCCCATGCTCTTATGATCGGCATCCCGACTGGAAATCGTGTTAGATAGAGCTTTATGTATTTTTCAGAACTGGCACGTATCTTATATTCCTAGAGGCCAAAAGTGTCTGCTAATTAAATGGCCCTCCTTTTGTAAGGCATCTGGACCTGCTCCCATCCACGCTGCCACCATTGATACCTCGGCTGGAGGAGATACGTAAAGGGCCCCGGTCATCATTCTGTGTTTCAAGTCTGTTAATGCAGTAATGCCATGACTTTCTGAGCCAAAAATTAAATAAAGATTCTGCGCAATGAGTAATGACTTTGGATGATTATTGGATACTTATGTGTAGTGTTATTAAAAGTGCAGTTCGGTTGGTTCAAAATGGATATGAAACCGTTAAATTTGGTAACATTTCGGCCCATTTACTTAACGAACCAGTCCGATTACGGGTCATAGTTCATGCAAATATGAATCAGCTCGAAACCGTTTATAAACGGGCCGGTTAACTGTTTGGGTCGGTTTGGCCCCATAAACCGTCCATATTTAAAAAAAAAAAACAGGTGAACGGTCTTTTGACTAGTGAACATGCTTATGAACAGTATTTTGGTTGGATGAGCAGTGCATGTGAACAATGTTTAGATTGAATAGATAAAGTATTTTTTTTATGTGATATGATAAATAGTGCTTTGATTAGATGTCTCATTCATTTGTGGCCGTTGATTTTTCAGCAAGATTGGGATGCTTAGCCAACGGAGGGCTACAGTTCACAGTCCGGGCCAGTTTCTTAACGGTTCGGGCTAGTTACGGTTCAACAGATCTATATTGCTGACTTGACTCGTAACCGCCTCTCAACCCAATAAAAGCGGTTATAGGCCGAGTTTGAACGGTTCGGTTTTGGGCCAGCCCGCCTCGTTTAACAACTCTACTCCTGTGTAGTTTGGCTATATAGACAATGATAAACTTTGCTCTCGTGTGCACAAGGTAATTGAGCCGCCCCAATTTAAAAGATTATGCACAACAACAATATGATTGAGATAATGAATTGATAAATTTATGAACTACCATGCGCTCATAATGTGTTCGTCGTATACTTGATGTGCTCATCTTATAAATGTCCACGCATGCTTCGATATCAAACATATATAGCACGTGGCTCATTATTTTTGCCTTTATTAGCATTTCTTTCTATTCGTGGATAAAGGCATAGGTAATGATCTTGCAGAATATAAGTTATACCAGGTCAAGATTCTTACTAGAGCCGGAGGTTCGGTCTCCAAGATCAACACTTCTCTGTCAATGGGATAGATTAATAATATAAATCTTCTATTTTTCTGCTGCACTAATCGAGTATACAACTATTAACTTCATAAAAACAAACAGAGGATCTGCAACTTGGGGCCCCTTTTCCAATGCCATTGAATTGCCCTTTCCATGATAAGCTCATCTTTGTCCTTTTTCCCATTTTGCCTCAATGACTTCGGCTCGCCTTGATCCTGTTCTTGATAGAAATAGTTGGGAGGCTAAGGAGTGACATGACTAACTTGAGAGGCCAAGTTTTGACGACTTCTATAAAATCGAGCCTCTTTCTATTGCGTACTGATTCATCAACATGAAGTATTAGCCTGGCCCTGGAAAAGATGGCTCTGATGGTTTGTCAGCCGTTCAAAATTCAACTTCATTCATTCAGTCACATATGCGGGAGTTTCTCACACCAGATTGGAATCTCTGAGCTGTTCGTATGTGGTCTGGTTCTGTACAAACCAAGGTCGATTTTATACGTAGCGACTTACATTTCATCAAAAGTGTTGAAGCCTAAAAAATGAACCAATAGAACAAACGGATATCTAGAAACCATCAATCGTATCTACACAAGGAAAACTATAATCTCTCAGGATAATCCAACAACGCAAACTTAACTTGCAACCCTATCTTCCCGCCCTCATTCACGAGCTTAGCAGCTATCACCAACCAGTGGCCCGGGGCATCATGTGGTCCACGTACTACCTCAGTGGTGTCCACAAACTTGAGGAGCTTCCTCTTCCGGACAGACGCAGGTGGGCCATCTGGGTAGACACCCGAGTTGAGCACAGTTGCTTGGGTTTGTTTGTCTGGGCCATTAGGAGTGCGGGACTTGAATGTGAAAGTTGTGCTTATATTCGAGAGAAATCCTGACTTGCGTGAGGCATCTGGTACAGAAGCCCACTGCGTTTTCCGGATTGTGCAATTGGGTAAGTATGAGAAGAGTAAGCGGAGGTGAAGCACGGTCTTGGGCCAGCTCCCCTTGCTGATCAACTGAGCACCAGTCACAATGAAGACACCAGTGAGCCCACCCACAAGCCAGTCCGGGTTATACTTTATGGGGGCAGTGCAAACATTTGAGTAACTCTTCCATTTGATTGGTTCAAGGAACCTGGCACTAAACTCAAATTCATCAGAACCTCGCCAACTAGGCTGTCTCTCAGTCTCAAGGTTTGGTGGTGATAAGGCCATAGCATGTGGTGAACTTGAGAGATGCTGCACATGTAATGCCAAACGGTTGCATTTCTTTCCTTCCAAGTAAAGGCGTAAACCCACCACAGGTTTGTGACTGCTTGAGACCTATTAAGAATGGGATCTAGATTAGATAAACTGTTCTTGGTGCAGGATTTCTTGAGATCGTATCATGTCATTGGCATATATTCATTTACTAATTTTCACTTAAATTCAAGTATCAAAGAATCAAGAAGATTACATCAATATTTTCAGCAAGCACAACTATTTTGCATATCGGCAGAGCAACAATAAGCAGTTGAAAGCATTTCAATGGTATCAACAAAGCAATAGCACTCTCTTGTACATAAGAAAATGTGTAAAAGAGGATATAGATTTTATGTCGAACCTGAGCAGAGCTGACAGCAAGCTTAGGACCCAGGAAGCTGAACTGAAGAGCAGGGCAAGAGGTTTTCTTCCTATGATGCCTCAAGGGCAGCTCACAGAATGTTGGAGCCCACTGCCTTGGGACTTGGAATTCCAAAAAGTACTCTAAATCCGGTGGATCAGGCTTGTCTGACGTTAAGGAAAACAAAACAATTAGCACTGCTTATGATTCAGTGATGAGAATGATCTCTCAAACATATCATGACTTTGAAGAAACATGAAGACAAAAATAGCAGATTTCTCATTGTCTTATATCAATAACACATGCATGAACACACATAAAGAACAAAATTGCCGAATAAGATGTTGCTTCAATGGTGTGTACTTTAATGGAAGCATGGAATTTCATCCTTCGAGAATCTGTATATAATATATAGTAACGGGAACTTTCACCATATTCTGCCATTTTCACTTGATCTTATCCTCAACTCTTCATTCTTCAACCTCTCATATCCCATAATTTAGATTAATCAACAAATAATATCAATGAATATCAGACTTTACTGCTTCACCAATTTTAGTCTTTTTTCAGCATTTTAAGATGACGTGCTCGATTACTTAGAAAACTTATAGGTTGTCCCAAGATTGAATTCTTTTAGGGCACATTCTCCAAGTCAAATAACTTTTCCAAAAAAACAGTGTAATTTGCAATATACAAGTTGATAGCAATTACACATATATAGCCTGGTGATACACCGGTACGATGGTTTACTGAAGAATGATGGAATTTAAATGCAAGTCAAGCATAAAATAGAAAGTTGAAATCATTATAGAAAATCAAATAAATTATTTGAAGTATCAAATTGGCTAACAGATTGAGGACTTACAGCGCAGATATAAATTGATTGCATGACTCAAATAACCACTGCCAGAGACTCCAGTTAGAAGAGAAGTAATAGGGACAAATTTGAAGAGGATTGCATCAGGTTTGATGGGTACTGTTTGGAGCCATTTTGAGTGGCTATGTTGGAACACATCACCTCCTCTCTTTGAACAAATTATTGTGAGTCCCTGCTCAACATCATATGATGGATCAGACGAACATATGGCATAAGAAAGAGAAGATATTTTGACTCATAGATCATTGCTCCCTTACATCTTTGCTTGATGTTTCAGTAGAGCTGCTCAACTGCAAAGGGTTCGACTGTAGAATACGTTCAAAAACCTCTGGCACCTGTAGATGTGCAACACATTCAGTTTTTGTTGGCCATTATGCTAAAGCTCCTCTCTTTGGTCAGCATTAACCTCAGATATCCGAGCAATGATTTAATATTACTAACATTTAATATAAGTGTCATGTGATTCTGTTAAAACAATGAACCAATCATATGATAAGTCTCAATGTAATGAGAATGACAACCTTGTGCTTCCTATCTCTAGCTTTCCCTGGTAGCAAAGAATGGCTTTTACCATCTGAGAACAAGAAGTCACCAATATCCTGCAAATTTCTCCTCAGATCAGTCGGAGGAATTTGTGATGAACGTCTCTGTCTTACACAGATCAAGTCTTGACCTCCTATTGCCATGCCAACGATTATGTGCGTTCCAAAAGTGTGGATGAATCTGCCCAACAGTCTCCCATTAGGATTCAAATGATGCCACAAACATATATGCAGAGAATGTTGGAAACAAAGTTAAAACTCACTGCTCCTCTTTTTCCTTTTTTTTTTCAAAAGGTTTAAAATTCGTTAGGTTGTTCGACAATTGTTTTCCAAAAGTATCAATGCCAAACCATCAGCTCTCCTTCACCAGTGCAATCACTGCTTGCCACCCCTGCCACTGGATGCTGACAACATCTACTGCTGGCTGACAGCTAGGTGAGTTGCCAGATGTGGGTCATCACATTGATTTTCAAAAACTACTTAAACTGGATGCTGACACCATCTACTGCTTGCTGACAGCCAGGTGAGTTGCCAGATGAGGTTTGTCACATTGATTTTCAAAAACTACTAGAAGAAAAATTGGCTACCTCTATTGAAATGCACTTGAAAAGAAATTTTAGCAATAATCAAAATTAAACTTTTGGGAAAAAAAATATCTTTTAAACAAATGCAAAATCCACTAGAAAAAAAAGCATGATGTGTAATATAAATCATCCCACAAAAATGCCAAGCTAGATTTGCTGTTTGTCACTTTTCCTACATTGAAAAAAATGTATATACATTTATGCATACGTGTATATACATCACCAGATGATAACCACGAGGTAGGGCATAGAAAGAACAACCTTGCTAATGAGGCAGGGTCCCAACATGGTGGAACAGAATTTTTTACTTTCTCTTGAAGGATCAAAGGAGATGATGTAAGCTGCAAACAGTAAAGGGAAATAAAGTAGCCATCAAAGGAAAGATATTTGGTTCCTGCAACATCCTGCAACCAGTCCCCGCTCAACTCAAATATGGTATTGTGGTAGCCTGATGGAATTTTTCCCTGGACTGAAGCTTCTTGGTTAAGTAACTCTGACATCTACAAGAAAAGGAGATAAAAAGCAAATTCAGCCGGTGTCATGAGTTTTATGATTCCATATTTTGATTTAAAGTGTCCAAACAGAGACTCAAATATTTATGAAGAGATAAACCAAGAGTGCAAATGTAGATCTCCCTCCTAGCGTGGCAGGCATAGCAATAGGCATTAACTAAATCATAAAATTGCCAGATTATGACACAAAGATATGCCGAGCCTATGCCAGAGTAAGAGTTGCTAAAATTAAAATATTTTGCACTGAAGAACAGGCCTTCTCAAAGGTCAAATCACCACATTCTATGATGATCTACAGATAAGCAACTGAAGGCATAATTATAAAACAAGAATTAGACACATATCAACAGATCAATGCCTCAACACTCCTATGATTCTCTTACTTTGGTCATTTGAAACTAGATTGCTACTGATGCTGTTAAAGAAAAACCAAATAAGTTATGTTTTGATAGTAGCTAATGCATGAAAATGTTTTGAATGATGTAAAACCCCTCTGTTGCTCCTCCAATAAACCAAAAATTCCGTTTCAGAACCCTGAGGCTTTGAAGAAATCATATCTAACTACAACATGGAAAAAACTTCCATGTGCTTGAAGGCCTCTGTTAATATAACCAGGGAATTCCCTTTTCTTCCGTTATTCCACAGAAAGCATATTATTGCACATGTCATGTTTTTAATGAACGACTGACAGTCACCAAAGTTGGAAAGACTGCTTCCATTCTGAATTAACTACGTGCAGAATACATACAATTATGAGCGACATCAAACTTAGACGGATCCTGTTGAAAATTGACGAAATAGTCCTTAGTTGAAGAGTATAACTATCGAGCCATAAGGTATTGTATTTTGATATTAAGAATATTATTTTATGATTTGATACTGGCCAGTATGTCTATTAATGGGTTTATGGCACAGCAGCATTTGCAGACAGTAACAGAGCATAAGCAACGAAATTGTCTGATGCAGTTACTCGTCCCAACCTTTATTTCCAATCAAAGAATTGAACCACTTGAAAGCAAGCAAATTTATGGGATTGAAGAAAAACCCTAGTCCATAGGGCTACGGTAAGGACTACTTAGAAATTCTGTCATGTAAACTAATCAATCACTAGTCTGCTAATTCAACAAATCATATCATAAGCGCAGCCGAACAGCGTCAGTATTTGCATAGAGGCATACAGAGACGGTTGGGTCTACAGATATTTCACCTGATTGAATTCAAGAACATCAGACTTGAACCGGATCCTGTCACCCTTATCGCACCGAATATCCTGAGGGACATCCCTTAAGGTGATCCCTCCGGACGCGGGGATCACGATGTCCCTCTTACTGCTCTGGTCCACAACCACCAGCCTCTCCCCTGCCTCGGCAGCCCGGGACCCTTTTGCGAACTTGAGCCGAAAATCGCTCGTCAGGTCGAACCCACAACCAAGAGCCTCGAGAGCCCTCACCTCAATCGGCTTCTCTGCCGCACCAGAGGCTGCGGGCCCTTCTTCCATGGTGATCATTGATTATGGATTGATGATTCTGATCCCGATTTTTATCCTTACAGGGTGAGAAGAACGGCGATGGAGAGGGTCCATGTGGGTCTGAAATTGTAACAAGGGCTAAATTTCAACAGTCAAAGCAATTTGATTCAACCAAAGTGACGCCTGCCATAAAAAATCAACTGAACATTATAGTGACGGCTGAATGAAACATAGATAATGCCAAAGAGAAGAAAACTCTTCCACTGAATAAGTAGAGGAGGGCGGCTATCGACCGACGCAGGAAGACACTAGTATATATGCAAAAGGGGGCATTGAATTCAAAGACGGGGCCCACTCGGGCGTTGACTGAGGTAATGCGTTTCCCGGGTCAACGAAGCTAAACCTCTTACTACTACCAGCAAGTGCCCAACAACTCTTTCAAAGCGCGTATGGTTGCGACCGTCTTAAATTAATTAAAGGGAATGATTACACGTCTGTTTCCCCAAAAAATGTGAGAGTTTAAATTTTATATTAATTAAAGTTATAAATATCACGTGGCCTAAATTTATCTTTACGTGAAGTTTAGCCTGGATTTTTAAATTATAATTATTACTTACCTTGTATAATCAGAAAATTATTAATGAATAAAATTTTAAAATTTAAATGTCTAATTTATCCTTTATCTGATATTAGAAGTAATTTTTAAAATTTTCTTAAAAAGTGCCCCTTGGTCAATGAATAAACAATCATTACTTACCTTACATGATCCTACCATATTAATTAATTAATTTAAATTTTTTAAATGCCCAGCTTACCTTTTAATTTTTATCCATTTAATTTTTTTCTTATAAAATATACGAGAAATATTTTCATGATTATAGATAAAAGAATTTTTCTTTTTTTGAAATGAAAATTTCAAAATACTGAAATGTTAAA
>CXYZ01007921.1:315721-330666 GCA_900006705.1 Sonneratia caseolaris
CTGTATCAATATGACACAATTTATTTTGGTACCTACCTAATTGGCTTCATATTATCAGGTGGGCCAAAAATCTTGATCCAGATAAAGTTTTTGGTTTCATGCAAGGGTCATGCCATTTTTTACGGGTCTACTTGTCCTTTTGTCATGCTCGCTCTGCCGGTGAGCCTCTGTTGATCGCATTCCTTTATTTATTTTAATTTTTTTTTCATGTTATCATACCCAAAATATTCGAGTTGTTCTCTCTAGGAAGGCTACAGTTTTTTTTTTATTTATAAACAATAGTCAATCTATGTATCTATTGTCTTAAATATTATGCAATGAATTGCATAAAAACTCATGATATTTTTTGAAAATTTCCAAACACATATTATACCACTTGCTTATATATGATATTTAATAATTTACTTACGAAATAACATCCATATTAATAGCTGTTAAAAAATTCTATCTTTTTACATGGTGTGGCAATTATTTGATATATTATTCGTACGCGGCATTCTATCTAAGCTAACATATGCCAATTTCGATACTATATATATTTATATTAATTAATTAAAATAATTTAACTTTTCTTTCCGCTATATATATATATATATAAAAGAAAATTTTCATAATTGAAGAATTTTATTGATTAACGAAAACAGAGTCCCAATGAAGTTGAATGAGTAAAAGCGGGGTCTGAATTGCCATTAGAATATTGTAATTATTGTTTATTAAAATTCATTCTCTCCATTATTCTATTAGGATTTCCATAAAAGGTCAAAATTTTTTATAATTTCCTAAAGCCGCCCCGTGGTCTCCCCGCCCAAATCCCGGTACGGGTAGTGGTAGTGGAGACAACGATGAAACCTCAAGACACGTGGCGGTCATGCAAGCGGAAGAAGAAGCTCAATCCCCTCCATGAAACCGGCAATCACCGGTCGCCATTGCCTTTCTCAATAAAAATACCCCTCACTCCCTCTCAAGCACACTTCCATCATCTCCTCCTCTCAATCAAGAGAAGAAAAGGAGAAAGAAAGTTGCAGGCTTTGATCACTTAGTCGAGTGTGAACCACCACGTTTTAAGCTGAGAGAGAGAGGAGATGGTAGAGGCAGAAGGGGTCACTCTTGAAGAGCTGAAGAAGAGAATGGCGGAGTTTGCAAGGGAGAGGGACTGGGATGAATTCCACAGCCCCAGGAATCTACTCTTGGCCCTGGTATTCACCATTATCTTTTATTAATCTAATAAAGATCTGAACTTTTTATTCGGTTACCAGTGTTTTGCCCTTTGGAGTTTATTCTGGTCGGGTCTCTTCCATCAGTCTTACTTTAGTCCCACCCTTTCTTGGACTGTCATGTTTCTAGCTTGTTTTAGAAGTTTTATTTATTTATTTATTTTCACCCCATTCTAATGTGTGGTGGCCGCGATTAAAGCTGATATTGATGCCGCCAGGATTAATAAGAAGATTTTACTAAAATGAGATGGAGAAAGGCAGAAGGGAGAATAATTAAATTAATCAGCAACTATCTGAAGTGAGTTGTCTTTATAGGATATATCTGTACCTGAATCCAACTCTTTCCCAAAGAATGGCTTTTCTCCCAGACTACCAGATTTTGACTTTTGGACCTTCTATTTTGGCCCAAAAGAACTTCTTTGGAGATTGATAGGATCATTTATCTACCGTCAACAATCTCCCGGCCTAAACTTTGAGCTGCAACTTGAACTTAGATTCTATCATCACTTGTGGGGTGGATGAGTCATTCATGGTAATATCAATTATCGTAATGCAAATATGCTTTAATCTGGTTTGAATGGTCTCTTTCAATGGTACTAAGAGTTTTAAGTTGGTGGTTGAATATGTAGATTACTGCATTATTCTCTGAGAGAATATTGCACATATTGATGACGGCCGACAGGAATTTCCATCTTTACCGTTTTTACTACTGAGAAATGGGAGATAGACAAATGTGGATTCTCTCTCACTAACTGTTGATTTTGTTACCCTCGTTTTGGAGTTTCGGTGCGTTTGAGTGAAATTAGAGAAGAAAAGCAAGTGGGCAATGGTAAAGGCCCCTCCTTTTTCTTCTGTCAATAGCCTTTTCATGGTGCTTCTGCCTAACCATTTGCTGGACACAGCAGGAGGGCAACTTCTCATTGAATTTTGAAGCTGAAAAAGGCAAAAGAGAAAGTGAGAACCAATGGCCCCACATGAACTTCTGTTTGATAGTTCATGCAGGACCTTTGTGCTGTACTGTACTAGCTGGTCATTGTAGCAAGTATATCCACTTGGTGCTTTGAAATGGACCCCCTCCACTAGAAGAAAGCGGGGAAAATGAAAATAAACGGTCTTTAGAAGGACATTCACCATACTGCAGATCAGAAATGTCTTAGGTTGCATGTTTTTTTTATATAAACCGCCGATATCCAATTGGACTTTGTCCAGCTGATTAATCCAGATCGTTTCGAGTCGGCTCATTTAAGGGGTTAAGAGCTCCCCGTCGCAGGTAAGACTCGAACTCGAGTTTTTCCATTGGAATAATGAGTACCGAACCACTTGACCACCCATAAGGTGGGTAACATGTTAGTCATTAGAAATGATTGATTGGAACTGTGGAATATTCGGTCTGCCATTTTTCTTACATGGGGGTAGGACTGGGTACTTTATCAGCAAAGTACCAACAATATTGAACAAGGCATCCAGAAGGATGACTAAATTAGGGGTGCCAAAATTTAGCCAAGATCTAGTTTATTCTTAAATTCTGACCACAAAGTGGTGGATGTTTCACCTGGGTCATTGTAGCCACCACTGAATAACATGGCTACCGTTTCCACTTTGTCATTGTATGTATTATATGACTGATATTAATGCGCATCATACGTGGTCCAAGGAAGAATCTCTGCTCAGCCATTTGCAACAGGAGGTCGAAACCAATGGAGATACTAGGGAACAAAAAAATGTTAGGCTTACCACCATATGTTTTGAGGCCCACAATTTGATTTTCATTTCAGAAATATTAAGAAAAAGGTACGATGGAGTGGTTGTCTTGTTTCCTTGTCAGCTCCTACTCTTAGTCCTGTGGCCACCCGTCATGATAGTGTTACTCACCACTATTTTTTTTTCGCCCTTTCATGGGTGTCAATATTTTTATTAAAAAATTCAGGTGGGAGAGGTTGGGGAGTTATCTGAGATATTCCAATGGAAAGGAGAGGTGCCAAGAGGGCTTCCTGACTGGAAAGAGGAAGAGAAGGAGCACTTGGGAGAAGAGCTATCTGATGTACTACTGTACCTTGTCAGGCTCTCTGACATTTGCGGGGTGGATCTTGGAAGGGCTGCCCTGAGGAAGATGGAGCTGAACGCCATCAAGTACCCGGTCAAGCTGTGCAAGGGCTCCGCCAAAAAGCACACAGAAATCAATGACAATGGAGCTGCTGCTGTTTTCGACAGTGGCACTGTTGCCCAAGGCATTTGATGGAAGATGACTATTGCCTCTAGAATGTTGGGAACTAGCTATAGGGGAGTCCACTAAAGGATAATAAAAATTTCCCTAGTTATGCACTTTCCGAGTAGAAACAGGTCATATCAAGTACATTTCTATAATATATTATCTATAATGAGTAGTCTGTAATAATTATTTTTATTTATAATATTAATTGTTCCTTGGATTTACTGTTTCTTGAAAGTTGCCTTCTATTGTTGGGTTAGATCACTAGATTTGACCGATGACATATTTTTTTAATCAAATTGGACGGCTGCAGACCCCCCAAGATCCGATAGCTCGAAGCATAGGAAGTTTGTTGCTTCTTTGGTGATACATGTTTTTCATCTGGACAAGCTGAGTACGTTTTATGTGCAGCTTTTTGTCTGTCAGGGTGTTTGGTTTGGTATGGTATGTATGTGCCTGGGCTCTACTTTTAATTTTCTCTGTACGACCAATACATGGAAGTTTTGTCGAGGTGGTGGGACAAGCCATGATTGAGTGTGATGGGATGGTGATTTGAATACGAGCAGCTTGTCTGCATGAGCACCATCCTGGGTGGCGCACCCAATCTTTTAGAACAGTGATCTTTGTACGTATTCTCAGGTGAAATTCTTTTGCTCGGATGGGACCAACCTCGTAATCAGCAAATCTGACGGGTTCCACAACGCTGTTGTAATCTGTGAAGTCGGGATAGGAGGGGGGGATTGCAGCTGAGATCGAGTTTTCTGGATCAAGCCTATGGCTTATGTTAGTGTTTGACCGGAGACTAAACATTCGATTGACGGTTTGTTGTTAAGGTGAATCTCTGCTTAGATCAGGATTGCATGATCAAGTTCGACAGATGTTCAGATGAGTAATGGGACTTAAATTATACATAACATAATGGTCTTGGGCCACTTGTATTTTGTAATTTCATTTTAAGTTTTCAATTGATTCAAATTTTGATTAAATCGGTTTATTAAATATATAATCCTAATCAAGAGTTTTTTTTTCCGTTTTACAAGGCCCTTATTTTGATTCATGTTAATTCCATTCATGATAATCTTATCTGAGTCATGTAAATCACGTTTGCAGGTTGAATGAAAATCAAGAAACTGATGGCAAAGATTATCAAAGTTGGGCTTCACATAAAGTTATATGGGTTCAGATTAAATATAAATATATTTCATATTTAAATAAATTAAACTCATGTAACTTGTTTAAATAATCATGTTAAAGCAGGTTACATAAGTGAAATTCGATAAAACACAATCAAATCCATTTAACTATATATGCATTTAAATATATATTTAATTTATTAACTCATTTAACGTATTTATGCGTGTATATGTTGTATTTATCATGTTAATTATGTGTAATACAAATGACAACACGTTTACACACATTCAAATTATATTGATTAGAAAGATCATATTGTGTCAATTTGTAATTATGCAGATTATAGTCATGCTAGACATTTATGATCCATGCTAGGACTTCTTCCTCGAAATGTTTTCCAATAATTTGCGCCTAGAGAAGACCACTCAACCGCAGCAACACAAGAAACTTCTAAGGAGTAACAACCAAAACCATCTTAACATAGGAAGAGAACGAACCGAACCTCTCCTATGCCTAGTGATTTCATGCCCCCCAAAGACAAAAAGAAGAAGAAAAAGGAAAATCACCGAAAACATCAAAAACTAGAGAAAGGAGGAGGTCATTGTGTTAATGACCTTTCTCTCTATTAGTTTTAATTTCGGTTTAGAAGAGTTAGAGAGAGAGAGAACTTGTGATTAGTAGTTAATTGTAGTTTTACTTACATAGGGAGTTTTTCTCTACTAAATTATTACATTTCTAAATCGTCTACATCATAAAAAAAAAATAGAAGATTTTATAGAACTTGATCTCCGCAATCGAAAATTTCTCAAAACTCTGTTGAGGTTTTTGGTATGGTTACTCCATTTTTAATCTAAGCGCTCACCTGTTCCTAAATTGTCGTTGATAATGTAGGGTTTCCAGGGACACCGAGAACACCAAATTTGATAGCGTGTGGAGGGAGAGCTGTCTCCGCAAATGCGACAAATTATGCGGTCCGAGACTAGAAAATCCTCTGTGCACTAGCAACTTGGAGGGGCCTCTCGAGCCTCTTTAGAATTCAATTTTGGATATTTCTGCAGTGATGATAAAAAGAAGGTTAAAAGTGGTTTTTGGTGAGAGTTAGGTAAAGTTCGACGGTACGACCCAATGTCGAGGGGAGGAGAAGAAGAAGAGGAAATATATAAATATATAAATATATTTAGAAAGGAACGAAACCAATGTAAAGCATATTTTACTAATGATGAATTAATCTAATTAATTTATCATGAGTGACTAAAGACTAAATGTTTAAATGCAACAATATGGAGGAGTGACACTGAGCGAGCAAAATAAAAAGGAATAGTGGAGAAGAAAAAAAGGAAATAAGAGAGCAATGAGTTTTATCATTATATTAGTGAGTATTTACTCAATTCAAATATGAAATTATATCATGAAAGAAGTTAATATAATTCATTTACATCATTAAAAATCAATAATATTAATTAAAAATTTACAAAATGTTCTAAAATATAACATAGGTAAAAATATATATTACGAAATTATATTTTAAAATTTTAGTACCAAAGATTTATATAAGTAAAATATTTTATATAAACGGTATGATTTACTCCACTTATCCACGAACATTATAGGTAGACAGCTACATGGATGTATGGGTCTTAGTGAAATATAAAATTAAACTATTTTAAAGGATAATTTGTGAAAGAATGTTTTTATGTATTGAGAGATCTAATTGATAGCTAAATGACCTAATTGATGTGCCAATTAGTCATATCGATGTGTCAAGAGGGTTAAGTGATGCGTAGAAAGGCTCAGTTAATGTGCAGACCGAGCTAACGTACTGTATATCTATGAGGATCAGTTGGTCTATTTTCTCAACAGCAAACAAACGTATTCCCAAAAGATTGTTTCCGACAATGATGACCATGCGGAGGCCCACGGATACCAGGATGAGGTTGTCGGCGCCTCTTGTGGCAAACGCCGGGTGCCGGCCTCATGCCGAGAGGTGTTGGCACTCGACGAGGCCACCATCATCGGGGCTTTGCCTATTTTTGTTTTGTCCTATCATCATTTACTACTACTATTATTATTATTATTATTATTATTATTATTATTATTATTATTATTATTTTAAATTTCTGGTTCGTTTCTATAAATTTATTTTTTAATTGTTTAATTTTATCTCTTATATGCATATTCCATTAAGGTTAAAAGAAGGGGGGTTTGGAAATTATGGGAATATATTATTACCATACATCAAGGAAATTCGGATATTTAACTCTTTAATATTCACTCAGCCTTAATCCGAACAATAATTAGCCAATTATTGACTGAAATATGCAAAAACTCATCCTATCCTCCATAATACTATGTACTCTTTAAGGGAGATAATCTCCTTATGCTTATCTTGCCTGAGTCCCGCACCAAGCACTGCAACTTAATTATAAGGAGAAGGAGGATCGATCACAACGAAACCCAGACCGATCGAGGAAACCAATATATGGCTGTCCGGTTGTTGTTGGTATCGATAAGAGATATTTGATGGTGGAAATGACTGGAGGACACATTCGCTTCGGTAGATCTCTATGATACCCATGGCGAGATGAGTTGGCTTCCACTTACGGTTGAATGCATGCACGCAGAACGTAGATTAGACATTAAGATAGCAAGAACCCATTAGGTTTACCAATCTACTTTTTTTTTATATTTGAAATTAATTTCATAAAATTTCAATGCATACTTGTGTCACAAGATCCATTAATTGACCAGTTATTTTAATAATTAAATTATATATATTTTTAAATAAATCTTCTAATTTTATATTTTTTTATCTGTCACATAGGGAGTAGTCATCCCATCCACCAACCTTGATGGGTCGCTGACATGGACATCACACCGTTGATATTTGCATGTATGGCAGTTCGAGGTGGCGTCATCAAAAGCTTACGTGTAATACGCATGCTCTTCCCTCGTTTCACGTCACTGCTCTACCCTTTCCTCCGTCCTCAGACAACGTCATCCCTTCTTCTCGGAAATCAACCCATCACTGCAGCCCACGCCACTCGCAATCCAATCCGCCTAACCACTACCGTCGGGAATGGGACGTCTCCACCGAAAGCCGCCGCCGCTGCCTGCACTGCACTGCACTCATGGTCCTGCCTTCCCATGGTTTTTACCTTCAATTATTTCCTCTTTCCCCTGAGCCACCCCCACAATCTCGCTCCCGATTCCTCTTCCTCGAACTCACCGGTGCTGTTCCGATCTCTCTCGTGTTCTTGGTCTTAGATTAGGAAGTATGTTCATGCTTGTGTTCGTGCTCGCATTCATGTCAGGTTTGTGCCGGATCTTACTCTGTCAAATGATCTCAGACCTTCTCGACCTTGTGTATTGTACGTACACCAATTAATTACTTAATAAAAGAATATCCCAATTAATTGGTACAAGCAAGGATAGAGGAACAAATTGAAGGGGGAGGTCATGGAAGGAAGGGTGGCTAGTGAAGGCAGTGGCCGAGAAAGGGTGAGGATCGCGATCAGGGTTTCGGAATGGCATATTTTGAAATTTTGATAAGTAATGAAGGTTCAAAGAATAATTATGTTGCATAGACATTAAAAAGTAACATTTAAGTGTAATGTAGGACACTTTAACGGACGCATAATCAATATATTGATGGGTGCATCCACCTAAATAACCCATTAACATATATGGATGAATAGAACTCATTTACCTAATAAAATAAAATATATAGAAGATTAAAATTTATTTTTAAATATATAGAATTCAAAGTATTAAAAATCATAAATATATGAAACCTCTATACTATATTCCATTAAAAAATCGAAAACCAAATCAAGTTAATCAAAATAAAGGGGGTCGACAGTTGCTGAGATAAGCAATTTAGCCATTCCATTCCACTTGTCTTAGACTTGGCCCGAAATCGCTGGCCCATCCACTATTACTTCATGCTATGTACCGCCCAGCCCATCTCGGAATGATAAAAATAATTGCTTCAAAAAATATAAATAAAATTTGGATTTGGAACCGAACTCTTACATGATTAATTTATATTTTATAACTATTTTTTATATATTTAACTTTTTTAATTTTATCATAGTTTAAGGAAAAAATAGTTTTCGCGTTCTCCGGCCAAATCTAAGACTTTTGGACTATGGATTTGCCCAGAAAAACCTAGCCCATACATAATCTTTTCCAGCTGGGCTAAATATTGCCAGGTCTAATTTGTCTTATCCATCACGTGATCAAAAAAATAATATATAAATAAGGTAAAATAATCACAAGAATGTCTTGCTAGAGAGGGAGTATCGAAAGTTAGTAATTGATTGCTGGTTCTTCCTTCCTCCGTCCTGTGTCTTGCTAGAAAATCTGCCGCTCTATTAGCCTCCCAGAATATTAGGTTCACTCCCATCTCTCAGAAGCCTTGGCAGATTGACCTGCGATTCACGACAGTAGGCTCGATTAGTAAGTTATTCTCGGGATATTACCCCAAACAAGATCAAATGGGGACTTGGCATCTAATTCCAAGGAGTAAATGGTTAGTTCCCAACTTCTAGGCTAGCTGCAGTCCATCTCTTTGTGTCCAAGCTTCTGCCTCTAAACTATTGGCTTGCCCTAGAAATCTGCAGAAGCCTTTTACCAATCCCGTTGCGGAGTTCTTCATGAGGGCCCCAGCTGCTGCCATGCTCATATATATTGAAACAGTCATCTAAGTTCAATTTTCTAGGTTACCCTTCCAATGGACATTCCCATCTGATGTCCAACGTAGTTCTTTCCGGTCTCCCTACTTAAATTCATTGAAGCAAGATATTCTGCAGATCTGTCTAGGCACCTTCTAGCCTAGTCCCCTACCTATTTGTCCTTACAACATCAAATGCTAACGCACTGTGCTATTTCCAAAAAAACTATAAAGAATCCAAGGAACACCCACCCAAGAGTTCTATACAAAGGAATGTCACACAGATTATGTTATCATTGATAGCTTTAAAATTTTATAATTTTCCAAATTTACTGGCATGACTAGAGATAGGATAGTAAGATTAGTCAACTGGTGCTATCTTTTAACATGCTACATGACGAAGCCTTAACTTGTCGAATAGCTAAGTAATGCTCCCAGCACCTCTCCTGCTACCCCAACTCTTCGCATTACACATTGCGTCTTGTTTAAGTAATAACTGGTACTTACCCCGTCTCTCCTAAGTAATAACGGGTTAGGTCTCTATTCACCCCCTCTGTCCATACATTGTCATTTTAGGAGACTCTCAAAGATGATCAACAAAGAGCCAAGAGTTCCGATGAATGAAAAAAATTCCAAAAACTCAGCAATAGGCATCACATTATCTATGAATACTGAGAGTTGAACCAAATCTTATTCAATTCTATTATAGTTATTTTTCAGATTATAAAAGAGATTGATAGGTTAAAAGATAATTATATGAAAATGGTTTAACAAGAATTAAAGAAAACGGAAGGTAACGAGTACAGAATATACTAGTGAGGGACTCATAATTTCTCAATTTCATGTCAAGAATGGCAAAATTGCCAAAAACATCTCTACCCAATAGGAAGTTATTTTATCGACATCAATGTTTAGCATCAAGAGCTTCTGAGAGCATGAGAAGTGAGACAATTGGATGCAAATACTATATATATATTTATCAGTAATATGCATTCAATCAGACCTCTAACAAAGAAACTACGTCTCCACATATAAATCCATCCTGTATGGAGACAGCATTTCCACAAATAAAATCATGATATATGGAGATAGCATTTTCACATGTAAAATTGTCATACACAGAGGCATCATTTCCACATGTGAAGTTATCACCTTTAAAAATATGGAGGCAGTAATCTGTAGAGTGTTTCCATCTTTTACATTGTTCATGGGCAGGCTTATTTACATCTCTAATATTCCAAAAAAACTAATCCCGGAATTCAAAGAGATCAAGCTTGCATTTCAAATCAGCTAATGGAGTTCTAAATTCCCAGGGGTGCTTTCTGTTACCCTTAATGAGTTGAGCTACTTCACGGCATCTATGAAGAAGCTAGTTCTCCTCCAGCCTCTGGTGTATGCTAAGATGGCTCCCAAAAGTATTGCTCTAGTCTCAGCTTGTGCCGGCAAATTAGCTTCACATTTGAGGCTCCATGACAAAAGAGTTCTATCCTGGAATACAGCTATACCTGCAACTCATGTGGCATCAGGCTTCCAAGTCGCACCAGTGAATGTCTATGTTATTGTTAATGTGACTATTCAAACTTCCTTCCAATCTCTTTCTTAATTTATCTATTTCTTTATTTGTTTGGGAGTTCAAAGAAGCAGTTTCTAAATTCAGATAGGCATCCTGGTGCTCCTGGAAAATTGCAACTAGGGAATGAAGAAAAGACATTAAATCGGATTCCTTAACAGAGTGATTGCATGCGTTTCTTTCTTTCTAGAGAGTAGAAAACAATATCACTCCAAACAAGGTAAAATTCCTTCTTTCCTCAAAGATAGGAGGAAAGTTTGGTGAGTTGATGATGAAATCAACGGTATCTAGATGGAACTGGCTGTATGTAGAGAAGGAGGTGTCCCACACATTCGAAAAGGATTCCCTCAATGCTATTCAAGTGAATACGCAATCTTGAAAGAGGTCTGCGTATTCATCAGGCCTGGCTTTACACAGAGGACACAGATTGCCTTCTGCGTGCACCCAGGGGAGGCTACTTGTGGCTATTCTCCACAAGTGTGCTTTTAAACGCTCGTGTATTTTTGATGATCAAAGAAGTTTCCAAAATTTCTCTTTTCCTTCTGTGAAACCTTTCCTCTTCATCTAGTATTTATAAGCTTTTAACCGTGAAGGAGCCAGTTTTACTGTATGTCCATATGATTTCATCCTCGGAGCTTACTGGGGGTTGAATTTCAGGATATTTCTTACTGTTGACTGATCAAATAATGAACTAAAATGCTGATAATTCAAGTTTTTTGCATATGGGATGATTAGATCACTCACTAGAAGATTACAGTTCATATGTGCATTATTTATTGAAACCGCTATGTATTGGGGATATCCCGGAATCCAAGAATCGGTCCACACCTTAGCGTTTTTGGCATTTCCTATTAGCTTACGATAGATACTGTCACAGGGCTTGGGCTTGACCCAAAATTTTCCTTCCCTGCGAGGGTGCTGAGCAGCGCAACACGCACTCTCAGCCAACCCAACTACAAAGCACAGCTCAACACAACCGAGCACAACAGCCAACAGAACACAACATAGCACTTACAAGGGAAATCTCACTCGTATTCACAACCCGGTATACAAGAATAAGCAAAACCCTTACAAGAGGTCACGGAACACTCCAAGCATATGCCTCTGGTGCTTCCCACACCTGCACTCCTCGCCTGGACTGGTGATCTTCNGGAAGAAGCCCAGGAAGAGACTGGATGGAAGCTAGTTCATGGTGATGTCTTCAGACCCCCATCCCACTCAGACCTCCTTTGTATCTATGTGGGAACAGGTGTTCAGTTCTTTGGGATGATTCTCGTCACTATGATCTTTGCCATTCTCGGGTTCCTCTCTCCTTCGAACAGAGGCGGACTAATGACTGCTATGCTCTTGCTCTGGGTCTTCATGGGTCTTTTCGGTGGGTACTCGTCTGCCCGCCTGTACAAGATGTTCAAGGGAACTGAATGGAAAAGAATAGCTCTCAGAACCGCGCTCATGTTCCCTGCGATTGCCTTTGCAATCTTCTTTGTCCTGAACGCTCTTATCTGGGGTCAGAAGTCTTCTGGGGCAGTCCCCTTTGGTACTATGTTTGCTCTGGTCTTCTTATGGTTTGGGATCTCGGTTCCGCTTGTGTTTGTTGGAAGCTACATAGGTTTCAAGAAGCCCGCTATTGAGGACCCCGTGAAGACAAACAAAATTCCGAGGCAGATCCCTGAGCAGGCATGGTACATGAACCCTGCGTTCTCAGTGCTTATTGGAGGTATCCTCCCATTTGGAGCAGTCTTCATCGAGCTCTTCTTCACCCTGACTTCCATTTGGCTCAATCAGTTCTACTACATCTTTGGGTTCCTCTTCCTCGTCTTCATCATCCTCATCATCACCTGTGCGGAGATAACAATTGTGCTCTGCTACTTCCAGCTGTGCAGTGAGGACTACCTCTGGTGGTGGAGATCTTATGTCACCTCGGGCTCCTCTGCCCTCTATCTCTTCCTCTACGCCACCTTCTACTTCTTCACCAAGCTTGAGATCACAAAGCTTGTGTCCGGGATCCTCTATTTTGGCTACATGCTCATCGTGTCTTATGCTTTCTTCGTCGTCACTGGCACCATCGGTTTCTATGCTTGCTTCTGGTTTACGAGGCTCATCTACTCATCAGTGAAGATCGACTGAGCCTGCCAACACCGGGGTAAAGATTCGGACAGGATAAATCAGATCCCATTTTAACTGGCTCCTTCCCCTTCACCCATGTGTAAGGTTGTTCCTTCTATACTACAAAATTTTGAACAGCTTGACAGGATGGCTGAATTCGTCATGTCTCATCTTCACCGCGCATTCAAGAGAATACTGCTGTCTTCTATTTGAATCAGGGACATACAACTACTACTACTACAAAACATTGTCTTGATCTTGTTCTTAGTGCAGACGTGTAATGCTGGGAGATGATTTATTAATATTCTTTTCAATCTTTTATATGCTGTTGGCATGTCTGTTCCAGATCATATTGAACCTGTTATGTAGATTTTGTAGGTTGGTTCTAAAGCCAGCTTTCATTTGACAGTGGAGGTTATCATCATAAATATGATCATAAATAAATATCCGACATATGAGCTGAGGACTTACCTTGATAATGCTTAGTATTGCATGGATCACCCTAATGGTGGACAGAATTTATTTTCTAGTATGCAACTGGTTGATGAAATGTGATTTTATCGACTTAAGTGTGGTTTATGTAGCAGACGCTTCGCTGGCCTAATCGGAAGGGTTTTTGTCTTGGAGGTCGTCTAATCGGGGCTCAGAGTTGAGGTACGATGGTGGCACTACTGTCCATGAATTACTACAATGATCACCTGAACAGCATATGAAATGAGGCATATGAGTGCTGTCGCCAATTAATCAAGTAGCTCTAACGAAGTTTATACCCCAGAAAAAAAAAAAGAGACAAGAAAAAAGACCAGAGAAGAAGTGGCTCCAGAAGTACGCACGAAGCCATGCAACGAGACAGCCGATCTTGCTCTTGAAGGTAACCGTGCACTGTTTCTTGATAAGTGAACTTGAAGGAGATGGGATTTGAATTCGATGCAGTAGAACAAGGATCAAAATGTCAAAAAATTGCCTCCGAAGATCCAAAAATACCCTCGATGATGCCGATGTCTCGTGCCTCCACCATACCACAGCGATGTCGATGGTGGACCTGTAGTGTCCTAAGCACCATTGTTTACGTTACACATGTATGTTCCTTGCTAGATATATAAGACAGTTCTTCGTGCGTATCGGCTGTGTCATATATATTATTACATCACAAAACCAAAGTAGCCTAGTAGCTTAGTGTAAGCCCCATTAGCCCCCCGCCTCAAAGGGCCGCTATGCGGGCCTCGACCGCATAGCAACGGAGGGCCCGAAGGGGAGGGAACTGCCCTAACGATCTTCCTGGAAGTCCATGTCCCTAAGGAGAGGGAGCGGCAAGGCGCAACTGCTCTCGCGAGCAGTGCTCAAGGGCAACGCATGGGAGCACACCAGACCATCCCAGGGACNAGGCAACGCACGGGAGCATACCAGACCATCCCAGGGACCATGCCAAGTCAGGCTGGTATACCACGAACGCCCGAGAGCTCCCGCAACCTCACCCCTGGAAGCGGGCGGCCTTACCGCTAGGACTGCCATAAGGAAAGGCCATAAGGCGAGCGACCGCGGCTGCGCGGCATTTCGGAAACCAGGAAGGGATTTGGGGGCAGGCGCATTGAACCACGACCAGCAGAGTGTCGGTGGGACTTGGCCGGGCCAGACCGGGGGATGAGCTGGACAGCCCTCCGCCCCAGTTGGCCTGACACATCCGGACTCTGCAGCCGCCCTCCGCCTACCCTAGAGACAGGGGAGGCGTAGCTAGCCAGTACTGGGCTACTGCCCCAGGAAAAGCTTAAAAGGGGAGGCAGCCGAAGGAGGAGGTGACACTTTAAACGCCAGCAGGAGAACCAAGGAGAAGCTAAGGCCAGCTAGCAAGTGCAGGCGAGCAAGCAGTCCCGACGGAAGGCCAGAAGAGCTGATCCCAGTCGCTGTTGTCAAGGCGATCTTCCCGGGCGAAGATCACCAGTCCAGGCGAGGAGTGCAGGTGTGGGAAGCACCAGAGGCATATGCTTGGAGTGTTCCGTGACCTCTTGTAAGGGTTTTGCTTATTCTTGTATACCGGGTAGT
>CXYZ01007921.1:336095-347433 GCA_900006705.1 Sonneratia caseolaris
ATCCTTTCCTTAGCGACATTCCAGCAAGATCATAATATGTGCAATGTTTTGCTTGATCTTAGGGGAAACATGGCAAATCAGTCAAGTTGCATGCAGGCCACATGAAAACCTCAGTAGCAACGAAAACATGCCGAACATAACATGTGACAAGAGTGTGAACATGTAACAGGCAAATGCCTGGTGATCATATGAGGATAACATGGTGGCCGGCAAGGACAAGCGATGCAAACTGAAATGGGCTGCAAAGTGGCGTGTATTACCTCGCGACGGGAGAGCTCAGCCTTCCAAGCGGCTTCGCGCTCGGCGACTTCACGTTCTCGTTCCTCGATGTAACTCTGCATCTCCCTCTCCTTCATGATCCTGTCTTGAATGTCCGCATCAAGCGCCTCCTTCAGCTCATGCACAAACTTATCCACAACTGCTTTTATCCTCAATGACATGTCTCCTCCAATTCCAACAGGTTAACTCTGGCCTGTTTGTGAGAGACCCAATTGATTTTTATCGAACCTCAGCACTCAGCAGTTTTGTGCATTAGGCAGCTCTCTTTTGCCCCTGAAAAGGATAAACGGAGGCTAAAGTGACACTCTCCGCAACAACTCAGCCCTTTCTCAAAGTGAACTTCAACTTCAAGCCCTAGCCTCAGAAAACCAAATCAGATGTGAAGCTCAATACTATTCCTTCCAATTAGAAACCTTAAAAGGGTCGGCAGCAAATTTCAGTGAAGACACAAAGCAGCAACATCCTCCGAAATTAACAACAAAACCCTCCTGCCAACAATCCCGAAAACAGCTACAACGACACATTATTCTAAACACATGGGAGTCTACGTTGTTTTTGCCGGTTGAAATAAGCAGGAGCATGGACAGAGCATATGGAGCAGGAGCAAGAGAGACGAACACGGTTGAGCGGCCCCCCACCGGAGCAGTAACGACAAGTTTCAAACTTTCAGAGGCCACCCGGAGAAGAAGCGGGATTCTGCGAACAAGATCTCTCCTTGATAAAATAAAATAATGGGCAGGTAAAAGGAGACTGGAGATCTGAAGATCGGGCCCCTATCAGGACAAAGACTGAATTACGGGTCAAAACCTCCTTCAGATTTCGGCCACGTTCAAGCAATGGATGACAAAGAGAGAGAGAGAGAGAGAGAGAGATTTAATAAAATTAATTTATTCTGCTCCAGAAAAAGAAAAATAATTGAGGCAAAAAAGTATACGTTCTCAATTATTCTCGTGGAGTCTGGACTTCGGCCTCATATACACACGAAAGAGAGTCTAAACCAGGCATTGGATGCATAACCAATGTTAATGATTAGGAGTGACTTTTCATACTCCTGAACAACCAATATCCGGACAGCACTGTGGCTCCTCAATCTTGTGTTCTTACCGAGGAAGCAGGGACTGCAGCAGTTGCCAATGAGAATACAACTTGGGTATTCATGATTTCCAGTCGTCGTAGGCAACACTGTTAGACTCGACCCCCTTTTCCCTAGCTCCTCTACATTCATTTTAGTACCGAGTTGTTCAGTGCTGATTGCCCTCTTCGATACTAGTAACGCCGGCCAGGTGAAGGGGAACACAGCATGGGGCTGGATGGCTGTCGAGTAACAGCTATTGTTACGACTGAACCTGGAAACTTCAATCTGTCGAATCCCCCACGTAAGGTGCGCAGGTTTTGATAACTGACTCGTAGATTTCGATCCCTTTCAGGTATTCAGGTTTGTCAAGAAACTGCAGGACACATGCGTACGTGGTATTGGAGCTCATTTCTGCAGAATCTCACAGATGCAAGCCCCTTGCTTTTGTATGGAAATGAACGATGACATTGTGCATCAGAATCATTGCTAGAGACATATTGGGCTGCCATCTTTCCATACAGAGGAGAATTTAGTCGGAACAAGAGCACAAGTTAGTTGCATGAAAAACATGCGAAGTTCCTCTTTTCTTTAAATTTGCAGGAAGGGGCACAATTCTCATAAAAGGACGCATTTTCTCAAACAATAGTCACTGGAAATGAAAAAGACAGATCGAAAGTCTCCTGCAAATAAGAGGGAGAGAGCAGAGAGCAAGGAACCTTATTATGATCTTGAAGTAGAATGGAAGTGTTTACCACTGGAGAGAAGCCAATGGCCAGCGAGGCCAGCAGTCGGAAGTGGCGAGAATCTGTTGAGCAGGAAAGATCTCGGTGCTTTACGATCAGCAGTAGGCAGGGCCCAAAAATGAAATCCAGCTTCTGCTTAAAGACGGTTGAAGATTCATAACAAAACCCCGACAACAGCAGGTCAGGAAACACAAGAAAAACATCAGAGTCAGGCTCTCTTCAAGAATATTTCTCCGAGTAAGAAGAGCAGCTTCCTCCAATGATTTCCTTCTGTTTCCTTTTCCCTTCTTCACAGAAAATAGCTGCTGTTTTGTCATTGGCAATCCCATCGGCAATGCTGCTCCTTAAATTTGGGGTCAACATTATTGTACTCCCAAGAGAAGAGCTCACTCTTCTTGTGAACATATATTTGTCTGAGATATCATCAATCTAAAGCATGGGAACCGTAGACAAGCAGACAAATAAGGGTTGCTGACACACTAATTAACAGTAGTTTACAACACATGCAACAGTTAGTGCTTCTATTTTTGGATCATTAAACTACTGAAATAGATCCAAACCTACTAACAACTCCGTTAATCTTGACATCCGATATTACGTTTTGCTTCAACTTTTGCTGATCAAAATATCAATGATTCTAAAATGACCTCACCAGAACCTCACCGTTCAAGAGAACATCCCTCCAGTGACAATAAGCACGACAAAAAGGTGGATTTTGAGCACAAAAACATTTTCAAGCTTTGGGAAATCATAAAAATGGAAACCTTTACCTTCACCCGGAACAACACCCACATTCATCTTCCTGAAAAAAAACTGTCAACTCTGGCAACTTCTCCGCCCCATCGTGTCCTNCATCTTCCTGAAAAAAAACTCTTAACTCTGGCAACTTCTCCGCCCCATCGTGTCCTCCGGTCCCCTAACCGAGAGAGAACAAAATGTAGATGGATCTAATCGGCTTGTGATTGGACTGCTTCAACTGTCGAACCGCATCGAGGTGCTGCATCCCGACGCACTTCATGTCCCCGCCTCGGGGAGGTTGCGACCACTCCGAGTGCTCCGCCGGGACGACATCTGTGTGGGATGGATTTGTGACATAGAACAAGAAACAAGGCCCAATGTAACAATGATTTCATAGGCTGTTACTAGTTCGGTAGAAGTAACAGTGTAGCAGAGTCTGTTGTGCTCTTGTTTCACGGTAATGGAACTGCCATCCATTTAAGGCAGTGTAATGATTGGTAAAGGCAAGGAGAATGAATTTGAAACCTCCCTTCCTTGGGTTCTCTGTCCTTCTTATCAATCTTCTTTATTCTCTCCTTATTCTTCTTCTTGATCAGATCACCGCCTCGGAACCATAAGATGATCTGAGACGGGTCCTCCACGGCAGAGAGCGGCGGGGAGAGAACAGAGAGGAGGAGCCGTAGAGGGGCCAGCCGGAGGACGATGTGTACAACGTATCCCGGGACCATACCACCGAAGCTGCCCGACCAAGCTCAGTGAGTGAGAGTCGAATTGTGGAGTCAGCGGTAGTGTCACAGGGCTCGGGCTTGACCCAAATTTTTCATTCCCTGCGAGGGTGCTGAGCAGCGCAACACGCACTCTCAGCCAACCCAACTACACAGCACAGCTCAACACAACCGAGCACAACAGCCAACAGAACACAACAGAGCACTTACAAGGGAAATCTCACTCGTATTCACAACCCGGTATACAAGAATAAGCAAAACCCTTACAAGAGGTCACGGAACACTCCAAGCATATGCCTCTGGTGCTTCCCACACCTGCACTCCTCGCCTGGACCGGTGATCTTCGCCCGGGAAGATCGCCTTGACAGCAGGGACTAGGATCAGCTCTTCTGGCCTTCCGTCGGGACTGCTTGCTTGCCTGCGCTTGCTAGCTGGCCTTGGCTTCTCCTTCCTTTTCCTGCTGGTGTTCCCCGTGTGTCCCTTCTCCTTCGGCTGCCTCCCCTTTTAAGCTTTTCCTGGGGCAGNCACCGACACTCTGCTGGCCGTGGTTCAATGCGCCTGCCCCCAAATCCCTTCCTGGTTTCCGAAATGCCGCGCAGTCGTGGCCGC
Organism: Sonneratia caseolaris; assembly: GCA_900006705.1. Classification (NCBI taxonomy): domain Eukaryota; kingdom Viridiplantae; phylum Streptophyta; class Magnoliopsida; order Myrtales; family Lythraceae; genus Sonneratia; species Sonneratia caseolaris. The sequence goes on from CXYZ01007921.1 coordinate 340,265, forward strand.
TCGCCTTATGGCCTTTCCTTATGGCATTCCTAGCGGTAAGGCCGCCCGCTTCCAAGGGTGAGGTTGCGGGAGTTCTCGGGCGTTCGTGGTATACCAGCCTGACTTGGCATGGTCCCTGGGATGGTCTGGTGTGCTCCCGTGCGTCGCCCTTAAGCACTGCTCGCGAGAGCAGTCGCGCCTTGCCGCTCCCTTTCCTTAGGGACATGGACTTCCAGGAAGATCGTTAGGGCAGTTCCCTCCCCTTCGGGCCCTCCGTTGCTATGCGGTCGAGGCCCGCATAGCGGCCCTTTGGGTCGGGGTGCTAATGGGGCTTACAGATGCCCACTTAGTATATATAGTTTCTTTACAGTACTGCAAATTCTTCCACACGTATGATGTAGAGTATATGTTCCAAGGATTTTGCTCCATGAAATCACCATACTTTTTAATTCAGGATACGGGCAGCTATGCTATGGGTATTAGTGGCGAGGTTCCACGCTGCTTCTGATAGAATTGCTCTATCTAGATCTGCGCCCCTTCTGAATCCTAATCCACCATTCTCTTTCGACTGGCAGGTAAAAAGATCCCAGATTCTAGGAGAGTAGAAGGACATGTTTTCATCTGCCTTTCCCCCACCGAAAAGCTCTCGTCAATTTACCCTTTTTTTGTTTTTTTTTTCTTTTGCATGTATAAGTGGAAAATGGCATAAAATTAACGTATAATTAATTTCACAACTTACCTTTATCATATTTACAGTGTCATCATAGGGGTGTGTTGGGGATCTAAGTTACAACCGTTTGATTATTACCACTTGACTGAATACGAAGGGTCGAGATTTGCCAACTATCAATGCCCAATGACAATATTGTCTGTCATTGCGATAGTTTTACCCTCTATGCTTTCTCTTTCTTTCTTTTATTCTACCTCTTTTTCTCTACAATTTTCACTCAAGATAAAAATCACTCGACATTTTTTTTCTCCTTAACATTGATAAATTCGTAAAGTCACCTTTTCTGGTCGTTGACTAAAATTAAAAGTGTATATCGGTCATTATGTGCTGACTGATAATAGATATTTTGTGATTTAGAAAATAAAATAAACTCTTTCGACCTGCCAACAAATATTGAATGCACAGTTTTTAAAATCGAATTAGACCGAGAATCAGTGTAGACATGAGTTTATGTATTCATGGATCAAGCCGAAGATTTAATGTGTTGGACCGTATATTTAATAAATAATATTACTAATATTGTATATAACATAATCATTTGAATATAATTTATTACAAAAATTATTAATATAACAATTATATTAAACAACATTTTAATATAAATATAATTATAGTAAAATAAAATAAATACATTATAATAGGGTTTGTATTTTTTAATTTTAAGTTTGCTTGTTCTTCTATTAGTTTAATTGGATTTGCCAGTTTGATTGGGAACCATCCGGTTGAACCAAATTTGACATTATTTAAAGTGCAATTGAATTTTTTCTAGGAATTGAACTAGGTGAGTGGGTGGTTCTTGATTGAACCACTCGAATCAGCTAGTTCGGTCCAATTTTTAAAACTATGATTGAATGTCGGATTAATGAGGAATAAGGTAATGCCTCTATTAAGTGGCCACAATTACTAGCATGAACTTATTAAATCCATTTCATTTAAATAAGAAAACTCGTGAAAGATCAAGCTTTAATAAATGATTTTTTTCGGCTAGAGGCATCGGATATTTAGATGTACATTGAGTCATGATTAATCCAAATCCGACGTAGATCGATCAATTTAAGAGGTAAAACCTTCCCAGTACATATCTAATCTCTTATATAACTCTAAATCATTGTCAAATATGCCCAAGAACGTGAGGAAATAATGCTCAGCTCGTGCTTTAAGTTATCTCCTCGCTCCTAGTACGGAGATGAAATGTTATGCTTGTGTACAATACAATTAGTGAAACTGAGTGTTAAGGGCGCATGATAAATATAAATCACGTTATTATGTAAGAATTTATTTAAATCCATATGGAAAGATAATGACAAGAATTCTAGAATATATCTAACCAACATTTGACACCGACAATGGTAATGTTGTTCATTGAGTGAACTGGAGATTCATTTGTAGCCCTTGGGCGGCTGGTTCCCCGGGGTGGTGGGGGTGCGATCTTCGAGCTTGGGCTGGGCTTGTTTATACATTCACCAGAGGCAAACTCATCATGGGCCTAGCTCATGTCTAATAGCCTTTTGAAATGAGGATATTGGTGTTCTCTGGTCCTCTTAGGACTTAGGGGGTAAGTGGCTCGGCGAGAGAGGGAGATTAGTTCTGCGAAGCCAACGAGTACCGCTCTCTGCCGCCGTAGACCCTGGTCGGTTTCTCGGGATGGGCTCCAGATTCTAGAATCACTCATAGATTTCAGGCGAATTGCAATATAATTTACCTTTAAAAAAAAGTTAGTATCTCAATTAAAAATATTTTTTAATTAAAATTTTAAATTTAAAATAAACTTTTTTTTATATATCTCCCTCACATATAAATTTTAATTTGATTATTAATTTTAGCATGACGTTTATTTTTTTAAATAAAATCATATTACATAGTATGTTAATTTTACCTTTGTGGTTAATAGTATCTTGTGTGGCGCAACACTACATAAGATAACTCGATGAAAAAATGAATAGCATATTAAATTTGATAAATGATGTGTATTTTATGCCTGATTAAAATACGTAAAAAAGTTTGTAATAGATGGAATAATATGACTAAAATTTATATTTATTTTATATATTAACCCTAAAACAAATGAGGTTGGACAAGCACGTATGTGTAGCCTTCAGCAGCACAATCTATAATTAACATATTTTAATAAAAGCTTATACATAGAGAATGCATTTTTGGAAAAGGCATAGGTTGGGTTAAATTTAGGGTATATTTAGATCGAGAGATTATGGGGATAACAAGAAGAGGGGTTTGGAAGGATAAGTAAATTTCACGTTCAATTATTTTTTGAATGAGAAATTTTGAGGAATTCAAAGAGAGGAGTTATGTCTTAAATGGCTGTCTTTTTTGCCCCTTCTAAAGTAGGAATAAGGAGGGATAGATAATGAAATTACAACAAAACCCTCCAATTCAATAGTCAAGAGAAGATTATTGATAATATAATCGTTCATTTATACCCCTTCATTATCCTACACAAATAAAGGTAATGGATATGTATTTTTCCCTTCTGTAACCCTCCCTCCCCCTTCATAATCCTATGCCATCATTTGCTCCATCTGCCACCCCAGCTTCCGCACTATCATCTACATCTTCTATCTGGTTCACTTATGGTCTACATTTCCCTAGACTTAGTTGTTTATTTATTAACATGAATATTTCTTTCCTTTGAACGCTAAGACATATGCTGAATCCTCTTGGTGGAGAGCATTTAGTTCTCCACCAGCGAGACCTATATTTCTGCCGAGACTAGGCACTCCTATGATATTGGAAGTAATTCAAGGTGCCTCACCTGTACTGACACGGAGGTTCTCACCGTACACGGATCCAAGAACTCCAAGAACTCCAAGAACCCCTTCACCCTAATCCTACAGCTTTATAATCTCTTCATTTTGATGTATTTTGGATGTTGTTGGTTGTCTGTTTGGATGGTGTAGGATGTATTTGGTCGACATTATGTTAGAACCTAGCTAATATATATGGTAATTGATAAAATGTTGATGATGATGTTGGTTATCTTTTTGGATGATGATGAATATATTTTGTATTCACCATCCAAATCAGCACCTTCCACCTCATCCAACTATCAGAAATAGCCACATGTGATCGCTTTGTTCTAGTTTACATTACCAATATTTTCGACAATAAATCAACCCAATAATCATATAATAAGTAAAGAGAAAACATGTATCACCAAAAGACAGAATTACCTAAAAGAGAGGGTGTCTAAGAAATTGGCTGTCATTGTTCTTAGCAATCATCGAAGTAAATATTACATCCCTTCATCCACATCCATAGAACCATTGCAAGTTTCCCATAGAGAAAAAAAATGCACTGTTTGTCTATCACAATTGAGCTAATTGGTGGCCTCCGAAGCTTACTATGTGATGTAGATAATATCATTTCTTCCATTTTTTGTGTTGCAAACATTGTTAGTCTTCTATCTCACCATGCTTGGAGTTTGGGTCTCATTTTAGGCTTCTAATGTGAAGATCATGGGACCTCACCTCCTTCGGTTTCGTGTAGTGCCTTTTGTCTAGGGTGCTTTAATGCTGTAAGAGCTTCGATCAAAAGCTTTGACTTTCCAAGATCTTCAAATAAAAGTGAACAGACAAGGAAATGTAGAGAGAGAATGTGGAGTGAGAGAGTGGGAGGGAGGGAAGGACGTCGTAGAGTTATGGCTAGAGATGTTAAACGGGCCGGGCTGGCCCGTAACCGGACCATCCAAATTTCAAACCAGTCCGGATTGCTCCTAATCCGGCCTGTAACCATTTTTAGTGGGTTAGGGGAGGTTATGGGCTGGTTCCGAATTATGGATATGTTGAATTGTAACTAGCTCAGATCGTTACCTTGTTGAACTAGCTCGAAACAGTTTAAAAACTGACCCAAACTGCCAAAAATCTTACAAATCAATAGTCGAATTGTGTCAGACCAATTTAAAATAAAAAAATAAAAAAATTCATTTAAAATAATTTTAAAAAATAAAAAGATGGACAGTTTATGGGCCAAACTAGTCCAGACTATTAATTGGCCTGTTTATAAACAATCCTGGGCTGGTTCATATTTACATGAACCGTGACCTATAATTGGACTGGCCTATTAAGCAAACGGGCTAAACCGTAACATGGTCAAATAGTTGCAGGTCCATTTTGAATCGATTCAGATTACACTTTTAACAACACTAGTTATTTCTTTGACGAATATATACATATAGAAAGAGGATGACATCCTTCATATTTCTCAGGGACTTATTTGCAAGTCTAATGGCATATGACAGTAGAATGGACAGAAGAATCTCTTTGCCGTACAAAAAATGGATTAAATTGATGCATAACCTAACATGGACTGAATTGATATGTAGAATGTTCTAATTGATAGATATATAAGGGAACTAAATTGATATGCAGAAAGATGAAATCCATATACAAAATTAGAAAATGGTGAAATTGATGTACATAGTATCTCTTAGGGACCACATGGTATATTTACTCTAAAATGAAGTTCGTCAATGAGATATTACTCTTTTAATGGACTAGTCTTTTTTTTTTTTTTACCATATTCGATTGGGCTAGACCTCATGGTCTCGACCTCTATTGGGATCTCAATTAATTCTAAAATTAATATTATACAATCTTGAATGGGGCCCCCTTCTTCGTGCTGATTGCGAGCTCAAATGAATCCATTAAAATTTCAACACTATACTAAAAGTAATAGTTGTTTGAATGACTCTCTATTTTAATTTAGTTTGTAAAACCTCCATATGACTAATGTGTAAAATGCAAATCGAATATACTTTTCTCTTGTACTCTTCCTCATGTACAGGTCGAGTAAAATTTGACCCAACGTAGTTCCGGCCCTATGACACATGTTTGAAACATCTTCAATTGAGTCACACTATAATTGGATCATGGTGGCCCGGCATGTTTATTAAATTGGGCCATCCTGGGTCACAGTAATTGGGTGCCACTCAGCTACATAGTCTGATAACCCCAATGTAGAGTGCCCCATTTAACTCTAACGCTAACAGACCAATTGACCCAAACCCGATGACCCTCTCGGATTGTTTCTCAGTTCCATTAGCTCTGACTACTTCTTTGCCTTTGTGTTGTGAGTTCCCTCTCTCTGCCTCAAGATCCTGGCCTCATCAATTGATACTGGGAGCATGTAAAATGGGACTTGAAAGCGGAATGCAGACGAAGAGCATAACTTGAATATTGATAGGGATAGGAAAAAATGGTCACCACCAAGACTGACTTCACCAAAGGATGCATAAATCACCATCCCTTAAGAGGCAAAACAAGGATACAGAATCGAGATAGGATTCAATGTCATCACCAAGCTTGATGATAAAAAGGGATACAAAGATCACTACCCTTTGGATGCACAAACAAGAACACCTCTAGGGGTGACTCACCACTTTCGGATGGGATCCATTAGATAGATACAGAGATGAGAGGGCAAAACTTCAGAGTTTCAATGCATATAACAAATCTAAGTTACTTTCAAATTACAGATCTTCCCTACCTTCATATAGAAAACAAGCTCCCGAGAGAAGCTACACTGTAAGGGCGGCTGCAAATAACCCACCAAGCTTCCTTGACAGGCATTCATTTTTTAGCTCGCCTGAGAAGCCTTCTTGGCTTGACTTTCTTGACAAGTTTTGTAACTGAACCCCCCCAGCTGCTCTATCACAAGGAGGAAGCGTGTAATAGCGCCACTGCGCACAAGGGCATATGTCAGAGAGAATATCAGCTTCTGATTGTGTCGATGCCAACGCTCGTGTGTCATCAATTCTCCATCTCAACGTCTCCATCGCCGCTATTTCCTCTCTCCGTTCTTCATCCTCCTCAATCTGCTGCGCTATCCTCTCTTTGCTCTCTTTGCGTTGCCTCGGGCTCAATCGCGGCTACAGTGAGCATTGTTTCTTCCCCTCTTGAATCTCCTGCTGCGATGTTAACAGCGTTAACTTAACATAAAGAACAAGCCAAGAAATTGGGAATTCCATGTGAGGGCATAGGAGAGGGATGAGATTGTTGGTGCCTCCTCTGGTAATGGCCGGCCTCATCTTGCCATTAAAGTTTCAAATAGGAGACAACGAAAATAGGATGCTCTTAAGCTTCAAACACGAAAAAGACATTGTTAATATTATCCTTGAAGAAGTACAAGGTTTCTCCTTATTAGCAGCTTTTTCTTAAATAAATAAATAAATCCTCTGATTTTAACCAAACCGGTCGGACTATATCATTGAACCGATTTGACATGTGGCCATCCTCCTCTTTTTTTTTTGTTTTCTTGTTGTAAGACATGTGGCCATCTTTAGACTTGTAAATTTGGGTCATATGGACATGACATACCATTTTGGTGGCTCGAAAATTTTGTCCAAAGCACGAAAATCTTGGTGTTTTGGACAATTAAACTTAATTCCAATAAAATAAAATAATTGTTTTAAAAAAATTTAAAAAAATTTATGTTTATAGATAAA
>CXYZ01007921.1:356357-383631 GCA_900006705.1 Sonneratia caseolaris
TAAAATTGGTTATATTACTTGTTATAATTGTAAACATTTGAATAAAAAATTTAAGATAAAATTATTATATTATATTATAATTTGCATGTATGATAATACAATAAAATTTAATATAATTATTATATATATATTGACTAATTAACGTTACGATAATGTAAGTTAGCATTAATTATTTTAAATTATTTATTATTATAATAAAAAGAAATGAGAATTTATATGACTGTGATAATATTATTGATAAACCATAGATTATATTGCTAAACATAAATAATATTCGTCAAAATATAACTTATTATGATGGAATTGTTTTTATGACTGTGAAGAGAGTAGAAAAATTAACTTAATTAAAAAAAAAAAAGTGTAGGATTTGATTCTCGACATGATAGGGAATGGCATTCCTTGGGAATTTCAATTCCACTAGGAATCAGATTCCTTTTTTTTCCGCCAGAATATACGAATCGGAACCATGATTTCAATTCCCTTTCCTTCCATTTTTTTTATCCTAGACGAAAGGTGACTACTAGGCGGGGAAAAATGGAGCATAATCAATGTACGGAAGCGTAACGTGCTGAGAGCGTTCAAGTACTCCACAGCCCATCGCGGGGATAGAATCCTTTCTACGGCAAGGGGCTGTGACGGTTGTCTCACATCATCTCTCAAGACTTCGATTTTCGGTCGAAATCTGCCGTGTGCGAAGAAAATTTTCAACTACAGTCTGAGAAATTCTTTCGTTTCCGCAGCTGAAAGCAGAGCAGCGCCGGATTGTATGCTTGAAGTCAAAATTCTGACTCAATTTCTGGCGAGTATGATGGAAAGCACTGGTGACGGCGAAACAGAGAGCCAAGAAAAGTGGATAGAGTATGTCCTATGGATGCTGTAGCGACAATATTCAGATTTTTTCTTTTTTTGCATTCTTCATCGGGGCAACCAAAAGGAGCAGCCAAGGAGAAGAAAATTATGGGTCGTTTTCTTTGGGTTTTAGGGTTCAAAGTGTGCTGAAGCAGAGGCTGATCACAGTGGATGATTTCACCTGGAAGCTTCCCAAACAAGAATCTGAAGCAGCCGCTGACGGAGCCAAGGAGAAGGAAGAGGTGCTGAAATATGTGGGAGGAGTCGACATGAGCTACTGCAAAGACGACCCATCCCTTGCTTGTGCCGCTCTTGTCGTTCTGAGCCTACCCACTCTTGAAGTTGTTCATCAGGAATACTCTTTGGCCCGACTTGGTGTACCCTACATCCCGGGCTTCCTTGCCTTTCGAGAGGTGCGCTCATTTTTGTCCTGCATTTTCAGATATTCAAGCCTACTGCGTGTTCTTTTGAATTTGATCATATTCTTAATTAAATAAATTTGGCCACGAAACTATGAGTGGGTCATGGAAACTTTAGTTTGGGAGCTGGGTGCTTTCAGCATCATTTGATTATCAACAAGTTGTTATTTGTCATAGAATCTCCAATCCGTTAGTTTGCAAGATATGTCTATAATCCATTATGTGATATTGGAGGAATACTTTAGCATCTGGCAATCTATAGCTTGGGTTTCTTTGGCACAGTTGATCTTCCGAATCAATGAATTTCAGCACTCAACAAACCTTTAGAATGTTTGCTTAGCTACTGACCTTTTTTTCTAAAGCTGCTCAACTTTATCCTGCTACTTGGTTGAATTCACAGTTCTCTTGTGTGAAAAAATATTATTATTTTGCTTCCTAATGTGAATCTCGAGTAGAGAATTTAGTTTGTATGGTTCCAATTTAACACTGTTTCAGGTGCTAAGCTGTTGACAAAGACATCAATTTTGTTCTTTGATCTTTTCAAGGGTCCGGTTCTTCTACAACTCCTTGAAAAAGTTAAAGACAATGCTCCACATTTTTGCCCACAGGTATAAACTGCATTTGTATACTTTCTGGTCGATAGATGAGAAATTCTTGTGCTCTTGTCAATTTGGTTGCATCAAATTTTAGCGCATCATCACTTTTTATCATCTCTAATTATCTAGTAACTTCTTTTTAATTCTTTATGATTCAGCAGCTGATAATGGTTGATGGAAATGGAATCCTTCATCCTCAAGGCAAGTGCTATCAAGCATCTACCTTTTTCATGTGAATGCACCAAAATATTATAGAGGTAGTAATGCTGCTATAAGAATACAATACTGCAAGGTTTAGGATTCAGTGGATTCATATACAAAGCTACAGAAGTGCACATTTTCATCTCATGTATAAGATGATATCTTATATTTTTGCAATCCTTTTTTTTTTCTTCTTCTTCTTCTTGTCATGTCAATGGTGTCAAGGACATGGTTTCATTATTCTAAAGTTGAGATATCAATGCATAGGCGCCCCCATTGGACTGGGCTGCACAGTATCGTATTTCCTGAACTTGAGTGTCTATACTTAGGTGGGGCCTTACCCAAAAGCCATTCAAATATCTGGAAACTGCTGACCTGTTAGGAGAGGGCCTATTTGTATTTGATTGTAGCTGAGGAAACTTTATGCTTGTCCTCCGAAGGGTGTATAATGATTACAACACTCTTCTAAATTAATTAGAATCTTACACCATATACAGTTTGAGAAGAAAAGGGGTGTATGGTGGATGTTTCTACCCTTCACTAAATCCTTATAATGGTCTTCTAATTAGAAAGAGTTTATCTACCCCTTCTTCGATAATCCTATTCAAAAAAAGGGGCTTACAGATTACTACATATACAATCTCTTCATACCCCAAACCCACTAACTGTGAGCACTGTCCAAACATATTGTTCTTGTGTTGGTGATTTGATGCATAGGCTTTTATGATATACCACTTGACAGATCATTGTAGTTACTTTTAGATTTCTGGTAATTAGCTGTTTGAATTTGTTAGATTACTGCTTATCACCGGAAGCTATTCTTGTGCCTGACTTTGTAAATTTTTTATGACTGAAATGTTTCAATATATAGGTTCTAGATTGTGTTGACTATTATAATGAATTGGGGAAAGGAGAATTCCATGTGCTATCATTAGCAAATGTCTTATCATAAAAAACTATTTACAATTGTTGGTTTGTGTTTTTGTTGCTATATGATCAATGCAAATATAATTCATAACAAAATTGAGCGTTCTTGAGTAGGTTTTGGTCTTGCCTGCCATCTTGGTGTTTTGGCTGATTGTCCTACAATTGGAATTGGGAAAAATGTAAGTCACTCAATTTCTTCTCTTGTAAAAAACTAAAATACTAGCAGTTTTTAATATTTCAGGATGCTCTATAGCTACAAATTTTGCTATATACCAGCCAGTCAGTAATTCAGCCAGAATTGGGAATCCTGGCTTGTCTTCTTTTCTGTGCTAAAGACCAGATACACAACTCATAGGATGGATGTAGTAGTCTTTGTCCAGAACTAGCCTGTTCTGCTCTTGAACTGACCCTTTCTATTTACATTTATTAGATCTACCTACTAAATTATTTTTATTATTTATCCGTTATGTAACTTTAGAAAACCTCTTTCGACGAATTCAACCTGTACGTTGGCTGGTAAATGTCCTACTTAGTTCTGAAAGCTAGTTTTGTATGGTAGAATGGACTCTCATTAGTTGCTGTTTATTTTTACTGATGTCTAATAATTGTGGGAGATATTTTATTTGCTCATCAGCTACATCAGGTGGATGGTCTCACTTTAAATAGTGTAAAGCAACTTCTCAGAGCCAAGCAGGATCTCAATCTGGTGACTTTGACTGGTTCATCTGGGATAATATGGGGAACTGTAAGACATCCAGAAACTTGCAACTCTTGTCAGGATAATATCTTGTAATCTTTATGCAGCACTAGGTTATGGATAGAATTTATTTGCTAGCAGTGTAATTCAATGATTTAGTCGTGGTTCAAATGTTTAAGAAATTAATTCTTAAAAATTATTCAGTTTGGTATTTGTATTTCCATAATGCCACGTAGGTTAAAAAATTAGCTGGTGCTTATCATCATTATCATGATTACGATCATGACTATTGCTATCATTGTCATTGTCTTTAAAATAATGTTTTCTATTTTTTTCTTTTTCTCACATGGAAAATGAAAAAAAAAACTATTTGGAGTTTTCTGCACCAGCATCTGCTAAGTTAATGCTCAATATCTGTTGATCGTTGAATACTATGGGATCTTATATAATAACTTGTTGAAATCACAAAAAATAAGCCAGAATGACGTGGTGATGCTTAAATATAATAATCATGTAAATAAAAAATAAAAATGAATATATAATGACTTGCAATGAAGCTTGAACCTCCTCCACTCACATTATGAATTTGAAGATTTGGATGGAATCAGTAACCTTGAAAAGAAAGTTTAAAAATATAAAATCGAGCAGAGATATTCTCTCTGAATATTCTCCAACAAATCAAACGTTAACAGACTTTCCTACTGATATTTTTAGATTTAGTGCACATATTTTGCACTTTCATTTTTATAATCATATTGATAACATGAACATTACTTATCCTCTTCATATTTGGAATGTAACAGTTTTCTGGTCGTTTCTTTTTCAATATAATTAAGGCTGCTTTAAAATTAGAAAGATTCTGCCAAATGAAAAATAGAGTACGTGAAATGACCAGGTGATTGACTTTCTGACATATTTTTTTTGGATTATTAAATTAAGAAATTTCATTAATCCCAAATCAAGAATATCTAATAGTTAATAGAAAGGGGTTTGAGAAACTATACAAAAGCATGGGCCTAATCATAAGTCACTCATGAATACTTAACAATGAGAATCCCTCATACTCTTGACATACAAAAAAATGCACGTCTCATATCCACCTTGTGATTCAACTTCATCAAATACCCGCCTATCCCACTTCCACACATATCTGAAGATGAAGACTAATATGAGTCTTATCAATTTCTTTTCCCCTCGCTTAAGGCTTATCATGAACCCGTTCTAAGCTCTTGATCAACTATTTATGCCATAACCCAATTTACTCTTACTAATCGAAGAGTTGCCACCCAGAATCTATGAAGAGGTGAGTTTGATTCTGCGGAACAACAGTAAATTCATTTTCTTGCTGTCTGTTTGCTGAGTTTTGATACTTAACAAACTATATGGTTGTTGTTTCAAGAATATATATATGTATATTGTTTGAGGCCATTCAATGTGAGGATTATTGCATGATATATTGGTGTTTTACTTTCTTTTTTGTGCATATGGACTAAGTTTGATCAAATTCTGAGAAATATTCTCCATTTATATCCAACCAATTATGATCCACCAGTACAATGATTGACATTTATCTTGATACATGATGAATGTGAACCAATATGCTTTAATTTAATGCAAGAACTTGTCCTGTAAAGAATATATGGTAATACTATTTTTTCTGCTTTCCAATGAGTAGCTAGATCTGGTGGAAACATACTAATGCCCATTATTTGTTAACTGCACATCCAAAGTTGTAAAGTATGATTCTTAGCCAGAGGTATTTTTGAAAGAGCTATATCATATTGCAAATTGCAGGCTTTGAGATCCTCACTGACATCAACGAGGCCTATGTTTGTATCAACTGGACACCGCATATCACTGGATACTGCCATTGCAATTGTTCAAATGACCTGCAAATACCGTGTTCCAGAGCCAATCCGACAGGTATAATTTAAAATATTGAAAAAGTTGCAACCTTTAGGGTCATCAGATGTATTTTCATAAACTAGTATTTAATAATTTTGCCTTCATTATCAATGCCTAAGCAGATTCTCCACAGAAAATAAAATATGAATTGGAACTTTAAGGGGACAATGAAAGGACTAGGAGGTTGATTCTTATATGGGAAATGGATATACTTTGTCCTTTTTTATTTGGTAGAACAAGCGGATTGAGATATATCAATTGTTGGTTTTATCACAGACTTGTCTACTAGTTAGAATGCCATATCAGTTTGGTCATTTCCCTTTCAAGAGCATGATTTCTGTATTAGAAGTGAAACTTCATCGACATCTTATGTACCTTTGAGTTAAAATAAGGATGGGTTATTTCTGTTCTTTTTGGTGTCTTGGTACTGGATTCAAATACTTATAGTCCAGTATTGTGTCCGTTTAAAAAGTATCTGAATATGGATATGAAATAATAAAACTGAAATATATTCTGACAGAAGTTGAAGATAATTAGTATTATTTTATTTTTGGAATTCCAAATGTTGGAAGAATGAAGCTCCTAAGGCACGAAGACAAGCTTGGCTGGTCTTTATGAGGCTGTGATTGCCTTCCAAAAGCCAAAGGTCTGTCTTCATCTTCATTTGCTTGCCTAATGGGTCAAGGCGGATTTAGTGCCTGTTAATTGTTGGGCCTGAGCCTCTCACTCTAGCCATAAATTGATGTAGAGGTGTTATATACTCATCTGCAGCTCTGATCAACTGCTACAGGCATTGTCAATCCAATATGTGGCATGTGGGCACCTCATACGTACACCTAGAAGTGTGTGCACACTACTTTTGGCCATTAGTTTGAGGTAGAGGCAATTCAATGTCAGCACCTCTGCCTCGACCAATGCCTACAAGTTGCATTAATGCCCTCGTATGCAATGATCTGAAGGGCATTGACTCCCAGGTCCAATCAATGACTGTTTATGCTTCTGCTGAGCATTGATATGAGGAGGTTGTGTGGGTACAGCCTCTGTGGCCTTGCACCAATCCAGAATCTAAGTTTTGATTTTGCAAGACCAAAATACAGTCTCCAAGTTGTTTTCAATTGCAAGTGTAAAGTCAACTGATAATTCTTAATGGATATATCAATTAACATTCATGCTGTAGATGAGAACATGAGAAAAAGAAACATAATTGCAGGGATTCAGAAAGAGGCATCCGTTTGTCAAGGTTTTCTCTTTCTTAATTACAACCTGATATATATATATATATATATATATAGATAGATAGGCCAGTAAGCAGTGGTATCCTCTGTATATTTATTGAGTGTGTATGTTTATTTGCAGGCAGATATAAGATCACGGGAGTACTTGCAGAAGCATCGACATGTTTGCTAAATGTGCTCAATCATGTTATGATAAACTTTTCTGTTCATCACGACAAATGTGATTGTTTTCAAAGCCATTTTTTGGTTCATAGATGGACTGGAAATATGAAGGTTCTTCATTTATAATAGAAAATTTTGTTTTTCTTTTAACTTAGTAACGTCCAATGCCAGTAACTGTTAGGGATGTCTAGACACCCGATTTGGCTCAGTTATGATGATCATGATCATGAGCATGCATGCCAGTGCTCAGAATGGAACTGAAAATGGTCTTAATCTCACAATGAGGCTGTGAGGAAAATCCAATTGTATTGCTACAATGAGCAGCAATTGTGGTAACCATGTGAGGCGGATTGATACTCATTTACTTAATTCAGTAAGTAGTTTCTCAGTTAAGTGGATAATCAAGGAATTTGCTTATGGTAGGCTTTATTTCTTGGATAAAACTATTTCTCAGAACTAACTGCAATGTATAGAAACTAAGATGGTGTCCGAGGACGACTGGCTTAACAACATAATTAAGTGCTTAAAGATTGGGCAATGTATGGCAGCAACATAATGACTTTGGTAATTAGAAAATAATGTAGTTCATTTGAGTTAATATTTCTAAATTATTATAGTGCTTAAGCGAGCGGATCAGATGCACAAATCCTTGTAAAATTATTGTCAAATAATGGTTAGACATGTTTGAAGAAACTTAGTGAGGTCGATTTAATTGATCAAGTCAAGTAAAAAAACAAAAAAAAGACCATCCAATTTTGTCCAATTTTAAGGGTTAAAAACGCTTTTTCTAAATTTCTTGAGATGCCCCCATTTCCTTTTTGAATTTGCAAACTGGCCCCACCCTAGGAGGTGAGGAGAGACTACAGAGAGCAACATGGGGTCTGAAAACTTTTCAGATGTAGGGGACGACGCACCGGGCCGAGGAGGCCGTGGAGTGGCTAGCTAGCAGTGTTGATCCACCTTCCTCTTATTCTTCAATTTGGTCGCATGTCCGCATTTTATTTTCTTTCTTATTTTTCAACAATTTTTATTTATGAGAATCGTTTTTTTTTTTCCTAAAATCAACGTCTGATTTTATGACAATCCATAATTTATTCCAGGCCCAACAAAACTGGGTCCAATTTGGTCAAAAACTGTACTTGGAAATTTGTTTCTTAATGAAGGATAATCGAGAAAAAAAATTGAAGTAGTCGGTGAACTACATATTAAATGAATAATGTTTTAAAATTTATTTCAACTTTTCTTTTAAATGAGAATAAAGATGAGATCGATTAGTCAATTACGTCTCTTTAAAAGTTGGGTGACAAGTCTAAGGTTATTTATATTCTTTTAAAGAAAACAATAAACGTGTAATCACTTAGTTAATTTAATGATTATCTGATAATACCAGGCTGACGTGTCAAGTGTCTATGTCGATTGTTTTGGACCACTGGCTTCAAGGTACGGTCCAAGGGTATCAAACTTTAGGAGACGACAGCCCCGAGTCGGAAACTGCCAGTAGGCAGGGATGCTCCAAATCGGCGTCGTCTTGATTTTATCGGTTCCTATTCAACGCGCTTCGGTGCGCGTAAATTAATATTTTTGGCACCGGGGATTTGCACAGGCGTCGCGCTGCCTGCCTCAAATTCATAAATCCGATTGTCCCACACTCCCTCGAAATTGAACACTTTATTTTTTTTATAAAGCAATTGGTATTCATAAGAAGAAGGTATTAGACATAATTTAATTTAATTTGAATCACATCAGTGTACTTATATGATAATATTTTTTAATACAAATTTAATTTATTTATAATATTTACACTTCAAATATTATTTAATAAAAAAACTCACTATTGATTTTTTAAACTAGTGGAGCCTGATTGACTTATGTGTGTGTGTATATATATAGGTAGATATGCGCGTACAGGGCCGCACCTAACACTTTGATGCCAAATGGAATTTGAAGTCTAAAAGGTTGATTTTATTATATAATGATATTATTTAGTATTTATTATATTTTATTATCTAATTCTCCCCATGCATGCGCTACATTAGTTTTTTTTTAAAAAAAAACCAATCGTGTGGACTTAATTAAATAGGGAGACGCTTTAATAAGTTTATGACCGTTGGATTATTTTTATTAATGGGTGTTACAGTTACAGATTACGGATTTTTGGTTGAAGTCGTGGAACGGTCCCATGTAAAGCTTTCCATATAAATATATACGTTTATCGTAGACTCTTCCCACTGGGGTTTTGTCTCTTACATTAGCCTGATCGAGAATATTAGCATGCAATTTGTTCTTGTGATGTTGATGAGTAGAAAATTCGGACAATCACGGTACACGGTCCATATGTTAAATAAATGAGCTTGAGCGACCAAATTCTCATCACAAATTAATAAAATTCTTGTTACTCATGATATTAGATTTTATCACAAGTAACTAAATTCATGCACTAATTGTGTACATCAGCCAATTTACAATTTCCACCCTCCAAATATTCAAACCTTCCACAAATGGTACGGACAATAAGATACAATAATAGCTAAAATTAATCCTAAATCTGGTTAAATCACATCAAATTATACTCCTGAGATCCGTAAACATTCAAAGCCGAACTTGTGCCAACGTGATGCAGCCAATAGCGAAGGTTGCACTCTAAAATGAGTACCGATGTGATCAGCTTCGTGATCGTTGTTGCAGCATCATCTAAGCCTGACCTCACTAGTCTTGTTAAGTTATGGGATAGTGCAATCACAATTCGTTCTCTTTTCAACTTCGAATCCGCTTATATCGTTAATGGATTGTGTGTTTGAGTCTTAAGGGCACAAACTAAAACAATTAACAAGTTTAGGGGTGTAATTGTCATTTGAATGACGTGGATGACGCTCTTGGCGTGTACACAGCACCAGCGGTCAAACTTGATACACTGGCAAGTTGGTTCATTTCTCCGGACTCCAACTCTATAAACAAGCAGAGCCTAATCCCAATCCCAAACATGTAACTGAATTTGGCAGAATTTACAGAATGGCTTCAAAGGCTTTCCCCTTGCTCTTGCTTGTCCTCCTGCTCTCAGCTCAAGTCATTACATCGCATTCTGATTCCTCTCCATCACCAAGCTGTAAACTTTTAACCCCTTCTCATTCTTATGTTAGCTTTCATATTCATATGTATGTGTACATATCTCTGTCCAGTTGAAAAAAAAAACTGATATTGTGCTTTTTCTACTTACCATTTCAATTCTCAACCGATACACAGGGATGGTGAGCAAAGTTCGGGGAATGGTGTTGGTGAGCAGAGGCCAGGTAAAGAGAAGTGTTCCTCGACGCAGCCCATCAAAGAGACCGCCAGTCGGTCCTCCGCACTGAAAATGCCCGTGATCATTAGATTTTCTGCAACATCAACCAGTTTAGGATGACCGGCGCACTTTTTCTTTATATTTGTTGCGAAGACACCAACTGCAGCTGATGCATATGTTGAGTCCATGCTTTTCTCTGTCTTTAGTCTCCTGAAAGAGGCATCTGCAGAATAATATGCCTAACATACACTAAAGTGCATATCTTATTAATGTTTTGAAGTTGTGTGCTCTTTGATCCTAATGCATACAATCTATGCAGATCGGTTCATGGAAATTCAACCCGTTAGAAAGTTTTAATTACAACACAAATTAACAGACGAATTATCCTGACACTCCAAGCCAGCAATCCCCATGCCGGCAAACCCTTTGTGCCAACGCCAGGTGCGAAAAAGACTAAGAAAGAACGAGATCGAATTCACTGTGCTCTTTCTACACATATCATTATCTCTCTAAACGCTCCTACCGCAAATCCTCTCAGCAATCCTATTCAAGCTCTCGTTCAGCTTTTGAATCACAAAATCCACGGACTGCCTCCCCATTGATGAATCGCCTCATCAGAGAGTTCTAGTTTTCTGTAGTGCTTTTCTGTTTCTTCCGCTCCATTTCTTATACATGCTGCTGCTACATGCAAGTTTGTGGATTGTGACAACAGATCTTCTTGCCTTCCACTATCATGAATACAAATCACAGCTTATGGTACCAAATTATCAATCTTGGGCGTGTGTAAATCTTAATACGGACCAATCATTCAAACTGCAGATGCTTGTAAATTGCAAGGAAACAAAAAACATTCCTTATTTCTTATTATCCCACTTACTGAAGTTCATCTCTCCAGGGAGCAGATAATCAGATGAAGGAATAACTCTTCAAAACTCTAGAACAAGTTTTCAAAAAATGAAAAATCTCAACTGCAACTCGAAATTGCTTCGTTTAGTTTACTAAAATCTGAAAAAAAAAAATCATTGGAACCTCGTCGATTAAACCAACCAATACATCATATGAGAAAATTATGAGCAAAATGAGTTCATCTGTCTAAAGATCTTGTTTTTCCTATACATCAGATGCACCATTGTTTAATTTTTTTTCATTTTAACGTATAAGATACAAGCCAAATGGTAATAACTATAATCCGCATCCCACTGATTACAGAGTTAACCAAATAGAAGATAAAAAATTGCCATTTCATTTCCAGTTACGTCCTAGTCTACTTCAGATGTATTTTTCTATTTTGAAGTGCCAAGCAAACGACCCCTCATGTCATCCAAACTATCCTGTATTATTTTAATGACGGAAAATAACTATAAGTTCGTAATTTATATTAATTTCTCTATCCCTTTCATATTATTATGTTATGACGACGATGAATGTGAAAACAAGACATATATCCTAGAAAATAAGGAGGGTCAAGGAGGGGTTGAATGGCCCCACGACGACAATCAAAGAAGACAGGCCAACGAGAGCTTGGCAGGAATGGAATACACATCAACCCTCAATATCATAAGAAAATAATAAAATAGTGGATTAGACAAATTTATATTTTATATAAAGTATTCAGAAAAATGTTAGTTTTATGTGAATTCTTAGTCGTCACAAGTTTTTGACCTCTTATACCAACGAATATGACATAGTATTTCAAGCTTCATGTTAATTAAAACCTGACTTGTGCCACAATATAGTAAGATCAGATGATTAGGGGTGAGATCACTGTTACTGATGTCACTTGGACCATGCTATGACTAGCACGGCCTGAAAGGGGTCATATGCCATTCCGAATTTGGTCTTCTTTAGGCAAATTATGCTCTACGATACCTCAACAGAGAAGGTTGCACCACACTGGTATGTTGGTGCAATCAACTCCTCCACGAGGTTGAGGTATTCCCGAAACTGACCTCACAATTCTTTGAAAGGAATGAGAACATGATATTTATGTTCTCAACTGCAAATTGGTCTATCCATCCATTTGATGAAAAGTTGGACACAAGGGGACATGGCCGAGTTTTGAAACTGTGGGGCGTAAATTATAGAAATAACAACTTCAGGGGGTGTAATTATCTTCCGAAAACAGGTACGGAGGACCCTTTTGGCCTATAGAGGGCAAATTTCCACGTCACCAATGGTCAAACTTGATGCGCTAGCCAACTGGCCCATCCTACTCTGTAAATAATTAGAGCACAGTCCATGGATCTAATTGAATTGGCAAAACTCACAGAGTGACTCCAAAGGATACTTTTGCTTGTCCTACTGCTCTCTTCTCAAGTTACCATATCACACTCTGATCCCTCTCCTACGCCAAGCTGTAAGCTACTCTTCATATTATTATCTTCACTTAACGTATATATTTATCTGGTTTGACTTTTATCCTGCAAGTTTTACCGACCGCCATTCCCATTATCAATCAATTATCAGGGAGGAGTAGTGAATTACGGGAAATCGTGGTGGTTAGTAGAAGTCAGGTTAGGGTACGTAAGCAGTCCTCGAGTCAGCCCAGGGAAGGGACCGCCTTATCTCAGTCCGCCAAACTGAAGTTCTCAGTGGTCATTAGATTTTCTGCTACACTGAGCGATTGAAAAAGGGGAGGTTAACGATCTCAGTAAGTGTGCTTTTATATTCTACATTGGTTGTGGACACACCAATTGCATATGATGCATATGTTGAGTCCATGATTTTCTGCATCATTATTCTCGGAAAGTGACTATAGTTACCTGATTGATCTGACAATACATGGTTACAATTATGTATACTTTTACCCGACTGATCTAATGGATTCCGGCGCGACATGACCAGTCATCTATTAATCGTGCTGTCATTGTGGATGATAAAGGATATAAGATAACATGAAGGGCCAAATCAATAAGATTTGCCACTACCAATGAATTAGTGAAAACCCGGTGCCATGCACAAGTTCCGCAAAAGGAGATTATGCCCTATCAGCCCCATGTGCTGTGTTAACGTGGATGCTTTCCAAACCTTTGAAATAGAACTTATTAATTTGCACGAAAAGGTTACCCAAAATTAATGGGACTAAAAGTAAGAGCTATACTGTTGATCCCCCCTTTCATCAGAGAGCAGCAGTGAAGGGCAACAGCTTCCCCCATCGTCCAAGTTTTGGAAGCTAATATGGAACCAAACCTATCCTCCTCCTCCGAAGAATTTCATATGGATTTGGCTAAGAACAAAGTCAGGAAGGACGAGAGGCGTCTGTTATGTCATGAGGTTTGATGATGTCTACTTTGCGCGATGGGTTGAGATCCAAAGCGAATACTTAGTGTATATTACACAACAAACTCATTGTGTAAATACTAATATGAAGACGATTATGTATTTTTAAAATTTTAAAAGACAAAAAAATACTAAAAAGGCAATCCAAAATGTATTTGTGTCTTATTCTTATTAGTTTTTATGCAGTGAGTTTGTTATACAATTCACACTAAATATTTAGTTTGAGATATACAGCATGAAAAATCTAGTTTGAAATGTGACTGGCACAATTTTGTTATGAAAAAAAGGCACATTTAAGTTTAAGTTGATACTCTCAGTGATAGTGGCTCAAGATTTTCGCCTCGAAGATAGGACCGTATTTGATATGCCAATATTTGATCCCTTGTCAGGAAGTACGATTAGCCTTGAAGTACTCAGAAGCCCCACGAGCATCTCTCTTTCTCAAGATAAGCATTTTAAAAGATCAAACCTTGTCGCACCCAAAGCCGATGAGATCTCATAAATGGGTATGAGCTTTGCATATCTCGTCTCTTGATGAACTAGTTGACCCCACCAAGGTTGAAACTTTGACATCCTTAGTTACTGTGGGAATGGTAGGGGTGGAAGGGAAAAGGAAAATGAATGGATTTGACTCAAATTTGTCTCAAGCTAATATTTGAGGAGTTTAATAAATTTTTTGAACATTTATATCTTTCAACTTGCATTCTGTCAAGCACTTTAATAGTCCACTGTCTCATTTTTCTGTAAAGTCAAGGATATGACAATTTGCATTTTAATTCAATTTCCTAACTACAAAAGCGTGTGGGAATTCTCTTCTTATTCGAGATGTGGCATATCTTAAAAAGAAGCATCTTGATTTTGTAGATGTTTATTTCCTGTCTATCCTATTTACAAAATTTTCAGCTTATTTTGCTCTTAAAGTTAGTAGCAACTCATCTGGGGGGTTTTCAAATGTATTAATTCAGAGAAAGATTATCAGGATTCATCCGCCATGCTTATCTTTGTAATGCAGCTCATCTATATCAATCTATTTCTATTGAATAGGGATGCAAGAAAAATCAACCTCTAATCAAACTTCTCTCTTTTATTTATTCATTTATCTAAAAACTTGAAAGAAATTCACCTAACTTAAGTAGGTAGGCCCAAAAAAAACAAAAAAAAAGAAGAGGCAGAAGAGTTGATTTAACATTTTGATCCATAAATTTGCTAAGCGCTAATACCTCATAACCTCACGTGAATTTGAATTTTTATCAATTTATTCAAACATTAGTATTTTACGTAACATTTAGAGAATTTTTCATTAAATCATTCAATAAAAATCTGATATATTATTCTGACACATCGAATTTCCATTGAAAGATTTAACGAAAGGATCTTAGCACTAGAGGAATGCAAATGATTGAATTAAATTGATAAAATTTCAAATTTAGGTTATCAAGTATTAGCGTTTGATAAATTTAATGAAGAATTTGTTAGTCTAATTTAAAAAAAAAATCCTCCGAATAACTAATTAAATAATTAGAGACCTACTCATATTTTCTCCTAATTATAATGGAGGTTCGTGAACCCAAAAACAGTGGAAAAAAGAAGTGAATAAATGATCAATAGTTTTATTTATAAAAATCAGACAAAGAAACTCTATGAAGAGAAGGATATCATTATAACTTATTTTATTTGCAATGTTAGCATTTTTTTTAAGCCACTACGAGTTGTATTTACCATAATCGTAGAAGTTGTGCAATGAATTCCATTGTCAATTGGGAAACTAATACGATAGCCCAGCCCCAGCCCAAGGGAAGCATCCATTGGCAACATCGACTCAGTAATTAAAGCACATGACAACTTGAACTGCCCCAACAATAAATTTCGTCCACTTCTCTCTCCTTTTCTCGTACGGCTTCAACAGTGATATTTGATATTGGAATAGACAATATTACAAATGGTCACTCTGTTCTTGCGATAGAGAAGCACACGATGATGATGATCGATGATAGAGAGGTAGAAAGAAGAGAGGAAAATGAACTCAATCGGAAGCTCATCAATTTGGTGGTTACAATCACAGCTATTAATAGCCTCAAGCTACCGAGCTCATCCAGCTCAATTTGCAGTTATGCCCTCCGAGTACATGTCATAACTGCGTTACATGCCTCCTCCCTGCCTCTGCTAAGCACAATCCTTGTCAAGCTCGTGCTGATCTTCTTCCCCACATTTGATAGTCATCATCACTGAAGCTTCCATGTTCTAATGCCTCGGGCTCTTTGTTTTAATCGGCTTATGCACAAGTTTCCATATTTAGTAGCTGTTCCAAACTACAGCTTTACGGCTGATCTCAAGTAGAAAGGTAAAGGGAAACGTATCTAACTGACGATATTTCGAGATAATTAATAGAAGAAAATCATGATAAGAATCATTTATTCCATTTCCTTTTGTGAAACTTCACATTTCCTTTCCCAAATTTAGGGTCAATCCAGACTCTCCTCACAGAAATAAAATCTTCAATTACCCCCCTTTTAAAAAATCAATTATATGGATGCGATTAATCACAACTACAATTATGATTGACCCAGGATCTCGTATTTTTCATACACCTATGAACATCCCCTCATGCCATGCCATGAGATAGTACCATTGAAGAATTTGTCCGTATAGGGTAATCTTAGAATGAAATTTGACTAAAGATGTGTGTTCTCCTCAATACTCCACAAATTTAGGTGTGAATTTGCTTGCTTCATTACAACTCTTTCTAATCAAAGTACCGATACGTAAATATGAATAATACATTTGGTGTAGATTTGGCATGGTCCAGTAAAACAAGAGCATGTGCAGAAAGAACTGCGGAAGAAACATGGTAGCTTACGGCGATGTCGACACCATATAGAAGTCTTTCAAATGCCAATGCCATTATTAATGGTAAACACCACCATTCTAGTCTCAATAATGTAAATGCACTGCGACACTGAGTTTGGTACACAATCATTTTCACCGTCCATTTTGGACTAAAATGTGTCCTCATCTAAATTAACTCAATAATAAGTATTATATTATCTCAAAGGGTTGACACAAAAAACAACAATTTGAAATCGACAACGATCTCTAACATGGAACATAATACAAGAAGTTACACTCAGAGATTGTATGTCAAAATACACAAAGTTGGAGCAAGGTCTCCCAGCACCTTGCAGCGTCCTCCACGCCCATGACAGACTAATTTCAAATGTCAATGTTGTCATAAATGGTAAGTATCACCAAGTTGGGCTCAATTATCTAAACTATATGACAACTGAATTGACCCAACGATAAATATTGTATCATCCTGAGAGGTTGATACAAAGATTAACCATTTTAGATCAAGTGCTACTTAAAATATGGAACATAATACAGTGGCTATACCCAAAGATAGCATGTCAAAATACACAAATTAAGTTGGAGCAAGAATTCCTAGCACCTAGTAGCGATCTTGACACCCATGGAAGTATTTCAGATGTGGATGTCATTATCAATTGTATGTATCACCAAGTTGAGCTCAAATGTATAAAAGACGGTGAAAAATTATAGTAAAATTTTTATATATTTATTATTTTCTTAATATTTAATTTTTAAATATTTTAAAGTCACTTTTTTAATTATATTGGTTTGGTTATGTAATATATTTAAATTTTAATTCTAATTATTCATTAACATGATATTTTTTAAATGTCATGTGGCATGACATGTTGACATGTTTTTCACCACATCAACATAATATTGTCATATCAATATACCGGGACAGTAATTTATGATATGTCATTGTACCAAATCATCATTTTATCTACATGTCATCATACCACATCAGTAAATAATTACTATATTATTATATTGTTAGAATTATGATTTAAATATATTATGTAAGTAGGTTGAAAAAATTATTTTGAAATATATAAGATTTAAGTGTAAAATAAATAAATAAATAAATATATAAGATTTTCATGAAAACCTGAACAATAAATGTTATGTACTTCTCTCTTCAATCACTATCAAACTCCCTTTTTCTTTTTGGCATGGCTTCATTATTTATTGTTCCTCATCTCTTTGCAATCCTCCTCTCATGTCCCCAGTTCATGCTACAGGATGCATGTCTCAATGGCAGCTCTTCACGCGACAGTTACATTCATTATTCTGGAAAATCGTCATTAAAGCTTCTAAATTCTAATACCACTGGCTCTTCCCTTATTCTCATTAGCTTTCATGTATGCATATTATAAAGCTGCCATATTTAGCGGCAGTTTGTTACTGTTGATGTAAAGTAGCAAGTTACCAGCAGTAACGGCAGTTTTCCCTCTTATAATCGAGTTCTAAGGTTAAGATTTGAATTCCTTCTCAAAAACTTGTGCCAAAAAATCTACTAGAATTTAGAAACACAATTTTTGGGCCTAAAACTTACTACAAGATACCGGGCTTCCTTGATTATTCGAGCTAAATTATTTTACTAAGGTTAAAACAATCATATTATAAATTCTTTATATTTACATAATTCAAAGATCTTATATTTTTAATTAGAGGACCAACTCAATTTACCTTTCAGCATAAATGAGGTTAGGAAAGTATCCATACATATTGAAAAAGCACAACGAATGAGTGTAGCAAAAATTGGAGAGAGAGAGCGAGAGGGCAAACATGGCATGTGACCCAACAATAAGTACTGCCCACTTCTCCCTCCCTTTTATCTCATACTTGTTTTCAACACTATCGGAAGGAAGAGAAATGAAGTTTGTTCGCAGAGCTTCTTGGTTTCTTGTTCTCATCCCCATCATCGTCGTCCTCTATGCTCCACAACTCATCCAGTATGTCGGTGGCAGCTCTTGGCCAAACAGTAAGATCCTATCATATTCTTCCTCACCCTACTCCTATCAAATGATTGTACACATAAACATATGTTTAATCATAGATTCTTCTAACTGTTGATCAAGAGCGATTGATGCTACAGATTCTTCTTCTCCCTGGAATAGAATCTCGAACAAGCCCTTTGTTGATCACGGTGTTAATTGGCCTTATTTACTTGAATATACCTCTTTGCTCTGTCTATAAAAGCAGTCTCTTTAATTCTGAAGGTAAAACTAAATAGGGATCCTTACTGATAATTTAAAAAATGAAAATCAATTCTGCCGGGGCAGTGTTGTTAATCATCATTTTTCCTCTTCTTTTTATGTTTATTGATTTGTGCTCTGAAGTAAGAGGATTTTGATCCTCTATCGATGTATCAAATTGGTTATGATATGCCCAGCAAAAAAGTAAAAATAGAAATGAAAAGGATCCTGTTCATAACTCAGCAAAAACTTTGAAGTCCATACAGTACAGAGGTTTCAGGTTAAAACGAAGGTAATGGGAACAGTAACTGACTAAATTGAATACTCTTCAACCTATAGGATTATGAGATTAACTTTGGTCGTTTAGCTTTAGTACCCTAGGATGTATACAACCATATCAAATATTGGAAAAAACATTAGCCGGTCACATGTGGTTCTAGCAAGAGCACTTCGGAACTTCAATAAAAATTAAAGAGCCTATTTCTCTAACCAATCGTTGACGGCTGGGGCGGCTGTTGAAATTAGGGTTTTGAAGGCTTAATGGCACGCTTTGAATATTTGTAGTAGGGAAGGGTAAATGAGTAATTATATTGTTTTCACTTTAAAAAATATATTTTAGTGCCATGTAAGACACATTAACGGACATGTAAGCAAAATATTGATGGCGTCATATCTACGTAAGTGAACTTGATGGAGGTTGATGAGGAGACTTGAACGTGTTATGAAGGGGAATATTGAGAATTGAAATAAATATTTTAAAAGATGCAGAGTTTAGGTGTTAAAGATATTGTTGTTAAAATGGATAATCCAAGTTAGCTCAAAACGGGTTTGGAGCTATTTGACTCTGTTACAGTTTGGCCCCGTTTGCTTAACAGGTCGGTTTGGTTACGAATCACACTTCATACATATATGAATCAACCTGGACTATTTATAAGCGGGTTGGTTTACAGTTTGGAACGATTTGACCTATGAACCATCCATCATTGTTATTTTTTTAAAATTCTATTAAATGAATATTTTTTATTTTTTAAAATTTATCCGACAAAATCCGACTATTGATATGCAGGATTTTGGTGGTCGGACCGATTTAACATGGTAACGGTCCGGGTCGGTTATTGTTCAATTGACCTATATTTTTTACCTAACCCATACTACCCCTCAACCCAATAAGAGCAGTTACGTACTAGATTAGAACGGTTCAATCTCATACTGGTTCCGGGCCAATTAGGTCCATTTAACATCTCTAGTCAAAGATATACATGTATTTTCATTATAATATAACTGATAAAATTCACCTAATTGTTAGGTGATATCTTTCTCCACTTGTCTTTTTTGCTCGACAATTATTTTTGTAAATTTTTTAAGATTTTGGGGCAGAAGCCCCACTTCTCAAAACGTAGACTCTCTTGGTTGAACACTAATGGTATTTGCCCCGCAAGTCCCATCTCTCAAAATTAAAAACCTGCGCATCATCAAGCGATTAAATGATCAAGACCTCTTCTAGATTAAGAGCCACCTAAAATATCGGATAAGATACAAGGATCCACATTCCAGGATGTTGGATCAAAATGCAATAAAACATCGGATAAGTCCAAGCAAGACTGTCTAGGTAGCCGTGATAGAAAGAAAGAAAGGAAGATACATAGTAGCTGGCAGTCACATTGACACTTCACTCTCAGATGTCCATGTCCTCATATTAATTATAACCACCAGCAACTTGGGCTCAAGTGTCTAGATGTACGACAGCCTGAGCTGACCCACAACAAATACTGTCCACTTCTTGCTCCCTCTTGCACCGCTTCAACGGTGCCGGTTAACTGTCCTTGTTTTTCTTATCTCCATCCGTCCAGATGCTCCTCAATTCATCCCATTAATATCTCGGTGGTAACCCATTGTACAACAGTGATGATTAATATTCGAATAATATTGACAAGCCCTAGAACTGTACAATATATATGCACTGCATAAGCTGAGATTGATTTCTATTATATGGAATGAAATTAAATCTTACTATGGAAATATACATATGAATATTGAAACAATATGTTACCACATTGTTAGGACTTTCATCACGGACACTTGGCACTTAAGAACATAATATATTACTGTTTTCACTATATTTTCAAATAATTTTTTCAATTTTATATATTTTATTTTATAACATATACTTAAATTTTAATTTTAATAATTTATTAATATTACCGTTATTTCCTGAGACGATAAAAAGCTATTAACATATCATACTAAGGTGATGAATGTTGGCTAATATTTCATGATGATGTGACAAAATAATGACAGGTGTATCATGCCACATTAGCAGGACTTGTCAATATAAAAATGGCCACATAAGCATATAAGTGTCACATGATAATACTAAGTTATACGTAAGTGAACTATTTAAATTAAAAATTAAGTATCTTATGAAATTAAATCAATATATTTGAAAAAAGCATTTTGAAATATATATAATTCAAATGTTAAAAATAACATACATATAGTTATTATGCTATAATTCTCCCTATAATGCTTGTTTTTCTTCTTGATTAACATTGAGAATGCTTTACTTATGCAAGGGAGAGATTTCATATTGAGTATTTTGGAGCGCACTAGTCCGAATAATTCAGTGTTGAGCCCCAAGAAAAATTGGTGCAACTTTTCCACATCATTGTCACTTGCTTGTTTTGCTGCTGTGGAGTATGTGCACTCGTGCACTTCAACATAGTTGTCATAAATCGTGAGAAACTGATCAAGCTGAAGAACAAACGAAAAGCAAAAAGGAAGAAAAAGAAGAGGGCATCAAAATCTCCAAAAGAAGCATCAAAATCTGCAGTATTTGACATAATTTAAGAACAAAATGGAGACATCGTATTAACAGGATCATTGACCTAATATATAGATATAGTATAAAGGACTTGTCCCATCAAAGAATCAATTACAAAGGAAGAACGAGTGATGTCATCCAGAGTGCGCGCGACAGGATTCGTTCAGACCTGTCAACGGTGCTAGTGGTCATGGGGAGCGATTTGAGATAGTTCTACAAAATTTAGGGGGCCATATTGCTATAATATGTAAAGCTAGAAGAGGCATTTCGAGATCAACATGAAACTAGAAACTTTCAGTTAACGTAAATGCTGACATACTCTTCCGCTAATTGCAGGAAAACTTCTGAGTTTGTCATATAAGTAGGAGAAAAACGGAGTGTTAGTCATGCGAGGACGTACTTGAGTGCGTTTTTAATATGAAACAGGTGCTGCTTGATGCAATCAATCCTGTGAGGATCGTCTAGTGCCACAGCTCGTGGTCGGCCTTTCACATTCGCCTCCGTAACTCCTATAAGAGAAATGGGAACATGGTCCACAATACTGGCAGCAATAGTTTTTTGCTCTACGCAAAGCAGTAAATGTTGCGATATAGTATTAACAATGGCTCCTACCGTTCTCTTCGATATAAACTTTGGGATTTCCATATTTGTCTCTAAAATACTCCAAAAGCTTTTCCAAACCCTGAGGATACTCAAACACCCATGCGCCCCCTTCAGCCTGCATCGAGTGAAGAGTAGTGTAAGGTCCGAATGCGAGATATTGCGATGATAAAAAGTAAGATCAATGAAGCAGTCCGTACCACTTCGCCTAAAGGTACTCCGTTCACGTCCACTGCAAACATGGAGGAAAAATATACACCTTAGTTATCAGCTTTTACAAGGTTCCATTGAGAAAATTTAAAATTTTCGTATACCACCTCCCATTTCATTCGCAAGAGAATCAGAAGTATAGCTTGGTGGACTTATTGCTGCACCCTTCGATGTATCTTTATCGTATGCGGAGGTATAATAATTTATTCCAATAAAATCGAATGATCCCTTCACTAGTTTCTTTTCATCCTCAGTGAATCTCGGCAACCTGTCCTCCACCAACCTCTTCATGCTGCCAGGGTAGTCCCCGTAAATAAATGGTTCCATAAACCTGCACCAGGTCGATTAATAGCACGTTTATCACCGTTCATTTGGTTGTCTAACCTGGAAGAAAACTACGATTTTTTAGGGAATTTGCAATTCACCAGCCTATGGCAAAGTCCATAGTTCTTTCCACTGCAGCTTTGTTCTCTAAACTATTCAAATAGGGCTTGAAGAACTTTCCCACAAGAGTGATCCCGATCTCCCCTCCTTGACTTTCCTGCAATCGCCATTATGTACCGATAAATAACCGACAATTCTGTACGTACTTTCTAATAATCTGGAAGAAAGTTTCACTTGGAATGATATCAAAGCATTTGCTTTCAATATCACATTTTCCTGTTTATTTTACTACGAAAGAAAATTTTGACATGATCTTGACGTCATGAAAACGTTTTCTCCGTATAATCAACGAGGCATTGATTTACGTCACCTGGAACTTTTCTTTGTAAAGTCTCACGGCTGTGGCATGAGCGAGAAGTTGATTGTGGCTCACTATGTAGGGTTCGGTTGATGAGTTTCCTTGTTCACAGTGAAAAGAGCATCTTCCAGGAGCGGCGATGCCTATGTCATATCCGAACTGTGACTGGATTAGCGGCTCATTCAATGTAATCCAATTCGTTACCCGATCCCCAAAAGTTTTGAAGCAGAGTTCACTGTAATCCTTGAAATCATTCCTAGAGGAAACGAAATGAAAGAAAGGAATGTATGAATTAAGTTAGTAGATGCTGAATGAACAATGAATAGTTCTCGACAGCAGTTCTTTTCATTCACATATGCTTACACTATGGATCTATCGAGGAAGCCTCCATACCTGTCTTGCAGGGCTTGAGGCTCATCCGCATGGAGTAATGTGACGAAGGGCTTGATTCCTAGATTACCATAAATAAAAGACGATCGAATTTAGTTTACTCCATTGCAAAGCACAGTTGGAGAGCTACGAGCGAAAATGAAGTCCTTCAGAATCATGGCTCGTACGATTTTCAACCAATAGATTGATCAGATTGTTGTAATAACCTATTCCATCCTTGTTTACTCCACCACTGATAGTTCCATCTGCACTTTTTAGATTTTCATTTAAATATTAGAGGAACTGTCCGTCTCGAAATAGGATGCATATAATCTTGCAATGATATGGAGATCTGTGACTCACTTGGAAGATTCTGGTCCAAGAAATAGAGAATCTGTATGTATTCACACCGAGTTCCTTCAGGGATTCACATCTTCCTGTAAGTTCAGAATAGTTAATTTAATCACTAAGGAAAGCGAGATTGGTATAGTTGTATTTAATCTGTATGATTAATTGCCCTGCTTGTAATTCTTGTATGAATCAGTCCCAATTGAAGGTGTAGTTCCGTCGTCGATCCTGCCTAAATCGAGCAAAAGAAATTCAAAATTCTAGCGTATTCTTTTTGTAAATTTTGGAATAATAAAAGGGAAATCAAATGATTCGAACAAACCAGGAATCGAGGCGAATTTGTCCCAGATGCTGGGCCCTTTCCCATACTCCAAAGGTGATCCTTCTATTTGTAAGCACACGTAATAACTCAGTATTATGCAATAATTTTGTCATTGAAGTCGGCCGTTGTACCGGAGCAGCAAAAGTCAAAACTCCAAACAAGAAGGTATCAGGGAAATCACTCCTCTTTATATCGATGGGTGGCTCTGCATAAACAAACAAAATGATTTAGGAATGCAAGAGAAATATTGGAATGATCGGGAAGAGGAAGAAGACTGGAAACTCGAAGTGATTTATGGTAACAAACCATTCGCCTCGGTGGATAGACATGCAAGACAAACGAAACCAAGGATTTGAATACTGGTCTTCCACAGTGTAGAACTCGACATTTCTTTCACCTTCAACCTTTGGATTCAGCTCTTGATGTAAGAAAAGTTCGATCTTTAACCTCTATATATATATATGTGTGTGTGTAATCTTGCTCCCTAATTCAGAAAATTTACCAGAAAACAGTTCCCGTGTAATGCCTTCTGTTAGAGACTGGAACAGGACATGCCAACGTTTTCTCAACAGACTCCAACTACTTTCTAACCAACTGGATCATTTAACTGGATCATTCGAAAATAACGGCACTTACAGGTTGGAGGCCAAACGCATTGTCCCCCTGCAACCATAAGAACCTCCAGCAACGAGCATGCATCCGAAACTCAGCTGCTGCCAGTACCAGTAATGCTAGCCAAATTAGCTATCACATCTTCAAGGCAAGAAAAATGGGTAAGAAACTGATTGTGAAGGTCTGAGGAATCTGGTTGAACTTTATGCCACTGGGAGAGGCCTTCACTGATGACATTCATTCCGCTCTGCAGCAGCTCGACTCCCTTGCAGATTCCATCAGGCAACTTTCGTCTCTTTCTTGTGAGCTGCTCATGATTAACTTCCATAACCTCACAGTCCATTTTCTCAGTCTCAAGAGCCTGCATCTTCTTTTGGGCAGCTTCTTTAAGCAACACTGCTTCTTCCTGGAGCAGCTGAAGCTGCTCAGATGGAGCAATCTCAGGCAGAGCCGCCTCTTTCTCGAGAAATGCCTTGAATTCGGACATAAATCTGTCCTCGCTCACCTTGTTTTCGTTTAATAGATCATATGAAAGTGCTGCATTCTCAGGCACGAATCTCCACATCTGATTGCATGAAGTCCGTGCAGCAAAATACCCGAATGATGCTATTGCCAAATGTGTGAGTGCCCAGTGGCGTTCCCTCAACAGCATGTGATATAGACTGGAAAGAGCAGAGCTCTTTTTGCATTCCTCTGTCTCAGATATTTCCATGTGGCTAAGACCTGCCATGAAAAGTGCAAGTTCAGCCTTGGACCTCCATTGCCAAGCGTCAGAAGCTGCCTTGGAGATGAATATTCTGTGAAGCTGCAGGATGACTTCATCCATTTCATTAGAGGTGGAGAGGTTCTTCATGTTAGATCCAATCCACAGTGTTTCTGCCAAGAGACTATGGCAGTTGTCAAGTGTTTTAGGGTCTGTGGACTTGGACAGGATGCCCATAATTGCAAATAAGAATTTCAGGGTCTTTTTGTCGATGTCAGACTCGTTGAACTGGCTGCAAGAGCAAAAGATTTGTACTAACTTTAGATGAAGAATTGATGCATACGGGCATTTACTTATATATAAACGATTTCCAGCCAACTGGCAGAAATAGATGGAGAACAAATAAAGAAGCAACTAATTGTGTAAGGGAGAGGCCATTAAGAGCAATAGCTCACACTTCTACAGTCAAAAGATACTCACGAGATCATATCACATATAAAATACATAAATGATCAGGATGCCCATTGAATAAAATGCCAGTGGTAACTTCTTAATCAACAGAAAATATTTCCGTTCTCTAAGCAAGATGTGACGGATCACTGAATGTGCAAAGAATTAATTCCTCCAAGCTCTGAAAAATGCAGCCAGACAACGGACACAAAATTATGTTACTTCAATGGAACAAAACGAATCCATAATGCTAATAGAAATCATTNTTTTGTCGATGTCAGACTCGTTGAACTGGCTACAAGAGCAAAAGATTTGTACTCAAACTTTAGATGAAGAATTGATGTATACGGGCATTTACTTATATATAAACGATTTCCAGCCAACTGGCAGAAATAGATGGAGAACAAATAAAGATGCGACTAATTGTGTAAGGGAGAGGACATTAAGAGCAATAGCTCACACTTCTACAGCCAAAAGATACTCACGAGATTATATCACATACAAAATACATAAATGATCAGGATGCCCATTGAATAAAAAGCCAGTGGTAACTTCTTAATCAAAAGAAAATATTTCCGTTCTCTAAGCAAGATGTGACAGGTCACTGAATGTGCAATGAATTAATTCCTGCAAGCTCTGAAAAATGCAGCCAGACAACGGACACAAAATTATGTTACTTCAATGGAACAAAACGAATCCATAATGCTGATAGAAATCATTCTCATTGAATACTCTTTGACATTTCATTTATCCAGGGAATTAATTTGTGTCACTGAAATGGAATTAAAATTTTCCAACATAAAAATGTCCCACAAAAATTAGTATAGGAGACTTACATTAATGGCAAAGAAGCAGAAAGAGCAAAAACTGGAGCAGCAGACAAAATAGAATTGCCATCTCGCAACAATCCGCCACAAGAAGTCCCTAGGAAGCCACAGTAGTCAGTGATTATTCTCTTTCTAGCTGTCTCCCTTAAGTTGTCTGATAGCAATTGCAATGAGAAACCCTCCGTGAGAAAAGCCGTGAGCATAACTGAGGACAACTGAGATCTATCCCCACCAATTATAGAACTATATACTCGGTCAGCCGCAAATTGAGCACCACATTTAACTAGAAGAGATATCGATCTCGCAATTTTCCTTGAAGAAGAACCAGGATCAAGAAGTGATGGCAAATGAGCCACCGATTTAAAACAAGAACAGAGTTTATCAATAATGTCATTTACTAAATTGTTTTCAGCATATCGCATCAGGAAGCATAGAATATCCATAATAATCTCCCAGCAAAGGAGGTGAGGATGGAAGATATTACAAAGAAAGAAAGAGACAAGCTCTCCCCGGCAATCCCACAGGAAGCAGCGACCATGAAGGTCTTCAGTGATTCAACAATTGAGCAAAACATCGGCTCCCAGACTGTCTCCATTTTCTCTTTAGTTCCATATGATAGAGGAATCTGCATTGAAAGGATGCAAGCATATACATCTT
>CXYZ01007929.1:6295-77669 GCA_900006705.1 Sonneratia caseolaris
GGGGGGTGGTGTTGGGCGGGTGAAGAAAAAGAGAGAGTTAACGGCAGAGATAAAAAAAATGGGGATCAAATCCAACCCCTTCCAGAACAATCTTCTTCCCTTCTCTCCAAACTCTATCCAAGAGATTCCTCTTGGACGCCTCCTCTGGCCGGCGTGTCTGGTTTTGGCCGGGCAAGCATTGTCCCCCTTCCCTACTCGGTGAGCAGGTGAGCCCTTTCCCACCTTCGACGAAGTTCTTAGTGGCTTGTGTCCTTTTATAACAGGTTGTATTGTTGGGTTACAAGCTGATTTATACCAAAACTCAGTTGTTCTGTTATACGTAACGACCCCAACCATCCCACTCCCCATATTTCCTAACGGACCCTCATTCTTTCGTTTTATTACATTTGCATCCTTATAGCATAACACCATCCTCCTACTCAGGGAACCTTGTCCCCAAGTTTATGTCAAGAACTAAAGTTGGAGATCATGGAGATACTCCCAAGAGGCGTCTTCTGGTGAAGAGTTCAACCAGTGGGTAAGGACTTGGGTTGCAGCCACCTTGCCACATTTTACGAGCTGTTTGTCGAGAATGGCCAGTGGAACCGGGCGCTCATCCATGGTGAGGTGTATAGGAACGGGTGTAACCTGCTGAGGGGACCTCGAGCTCCTTTTAACAGTGAAATGTGGAAGATGGGGTGGATCCTTGCAATAGTCGGTAAGGCAAATTTGTAGGTAACTGGCCCAACCCGTTCGATGATAAGGAATGGTCCGTAGTATCTAGTAGCCAACTTGGGCTACCACTAGGCATGGACGGAGTGCTAGTAGTAGTTTTGTAATTTGAGGTACACCTAGTTGCCCTTAGTGAAGGTCCTAACTATCCGCCATTTGTCAGTTTGAGTTTTCATCCGGTTTTGGGCACATTGCAACTGATGCTGCAAGTTACTGATGAAAGCTTTCTGTTCTGAGAGTCATCTGTCAACAACGTCAATAGAGGAGTCCCCAAGGACATGAGGGACATGTAATGTGGGAGGGGGGTGCGTGGGGTGCTCCCCATAAAGGGTTTTGGAGGGAGTGCGTTGTATGGATGTGTGATAAAATGTGTTGTACCACCATTCTATTGTTGATAACCAATTATGATATTGGCTAATGGTACATCGCAGGTAGCATTCTAGACAACGATTAATGACTTCTGTTTGGCTGTTTGTTTGAGGATGATAGGCAGAGGACATCTTCATAAAAGTTCCTTGGAGGTAAAAGAGCCCCTGCCAAAAGGAGCTGATGAATAGGGGGTAGTGATCTCTAAGAATGCTATGAGGACTGCCATGAAGTTTGTAGACATTGTCCATGAAAACCTATGCCACCTGTGCAGCAGAGTATGGATGGCATAGTCCTATGAAGTAGCTGTATTTGGTTAGACGGTCGACCACCACCAAAATGGAGTCCTTGCCTTCTAACTTAGGTAGGTTGTTGATAAAATCCATGCTGATCTTGCNATGGAGTCCTTGCCTTCTAACTTAGGTAGGCCGTTGATAAAATCCATGCTGATCTTACCAAAGATGTGACTTGGTATAGGTAATGGTTATAGAAGGCCAGTTAGGGCTGTTGTTTCCGTTTTATGACGGAGGCATACATCACACTCGTGAACATGCGTCCAGACTTGTTTATGCAATCCCTTCCAATGGAAGTTGGATCGAACTTGTTGTAGGGTAGCATTCACACCGGAGTGCCCCCCAATTAGGGTGTCATGGTAAAGCTGAATGATGAGTTTCTGTAACCCTAGGTTTGCCCCTACAACAAGCTAGCTTTGATTACGTAGTTGTCCATTTTGCCAAGTAAATTGGCAGGAGTGCTTAGCTCCTTGTTTGAGCTGTTGGATAAGGTGCTGCAGCGATGGGTCCGTAGTCTAGCTATCCCTAATCTTATCGTAGAGATTGGTCTGGACAATAGAGATGGCCAGTAGATATAGGTTGTTGGCTGTCACTCTTAACAGAGCATTTGCTGCAACGTTTTCTTTGCCCTTCTTGTACTAGATCATGTAGTCATAACCTAGCAATTTGGTCAGCTAGGCATGTTGCAGGGGAGTGCTGAGCCATTGTTCTAGTAAATGCTTAAGGCTTTGATGGTCTATGCCACTACTTCTTTATCGCCAAGAGTATACTGCCAGGAGCTCTTTTTCGTAGGATGACAAGTGCTTATACGAATTGGCAAAAGGCTTATTGATGTATGCGATGGGGTGGCCTCCTTGTGACAGAACAGCTCCCATGCCTTGCCCCGAGGCATTAGTCTCGACCTCAAAGGGCCGCGAGAAATCTGGTAGAGCTAATACTAGAGTTGAGACTAGGGCGTCCTTGAGCCTTTCAAAGGCTTTTGTAGCTGCTAGAGACCATTCAAAGGAGTCTTTCCTTAAGAGTTCCGTCAGGGGTCTACTAATGGAACCATAGTTTTGGACGAAATGCCGATAATATCCAGTTAGGCCGAGGAATCCCCTAAGCTGCTTGACTATCCGTGGGATGGGCCAGTCTTGCACAGCCTGCACNTTCTAGTAAATGCTTAAGGCTTTGATGGTCTGTGCCACCACTTCTTTATCACCAAGAGTATACTGCCAGGAGCTCTTTTTCGTAGGATGACAAGTGCTTATACGAATTGGCAAAAGGCTTATTGATGTATGCAATGGGGTGGCCTCCTTGTGACAGAACAGCTCCCATGCCTTGCCCCGAGGCATTAATCTCGACCTCAAAGGGTTGCGATAAATCTGGTAGAGCTAATACTAGAGTTGAGACTAGGACGTCCTTGAGCCTTTCAAAGGCTTTTGTAGCTGCTAGAGACCATTCGAAGGAGTCTTTCCTTAAGAGTTCCGTTAGGGGTCTACTAATGGAACCATAGTTTTGGATGAAATGCCGATAATATCCAGTTAGGCCGAGGAATCCCCTAAGCTGCTTGACTGTCCGTGGGACGGGCCAGTCTTGCACGGCCTGCACTTTCCTTGGATCAGTGGTTACTCCTTGTGCGGACACAAAATGCCCCAGGTACTCAACTTGGCTGACCCCAAACAGACACTTGGATCGCTTGGTGAAGAGTTGGTGCTTCCTTAACAACTCAAATGTTGTCTGGAGATGTGCCTTGTGCTGTACAACATTTTGACTATAAATCAGAATGTCATAAAAAAAATACAAGAATGAACTTATGAAGGATGGGCCGAAAGATGGAGTTCATTAAGCTTTGGAAGGTGGCCTAGGCGTTTGTGAGCCCGAACGGCATCACCAAGAACTCATAATGGCCCTTATGAGTTCATAATGTTGTTTTGTGCTCATCCTCCTCCTGCATTCTAATTTGGTTGTATCCTGCTCATAAGTCGAGTTTCGAATAGACCGTGGAGCCATGCAACTCATCTAGGAGATCTTCAATGATGGGGATGGGGAATTTATCCTTAATAATTCGATCATTTAGACAGCGGTAGTTGATGCATAGCTGCCATGATCCATTCTTTTTCTTTACCAAGATTACTGGTGAGGCATATGGGCTGCTACTATGGCGTATGATCCCTGAGAGCAGCATATCTCGAACCATTTGCTCAATGATGTCTGTCTGGGCTAATGGGTATTGATAAGGTTGAATGTTGATTGGAGAGGCCCTAGCCTTAAGGGGAATCTTATGATCGTGGCTCCCCCGAGGGGGGGCAGCTGTTGAGGCTCCCTAAAGATGTCCTCAAATTGGGTGAGAATGGGGGCAACTGTAGCTGCTGCCTCTTCCTGGTCCCCGCTACTAGAGGTGCCCTGTAGTTTGGCTGCACCTTCTAAGAGATATAGGTCTAGGACCACGAGTTGCTTGGATTTTTGAGCAACTGTTCTATCCCTTTTTGCCCCATTAATCGTAGCTTCTCCTTGGAATGGCCCAAGATAGTATGCTCAATGCCCTAGCTTTGGAATTGCATTCGGAGCTTACTTAAGTTCCAGGTGATGTCCCCCAGCGTCATGGGCCATTGTACGCCAAGAATCATGTTGTAGCTCCCGAGTTGAACTAGCAGGACATCCAATGTGTAAGCCCTACCTTGCATGTGCCATTTAAAATTTCGGCAGGTGTAGTTACAAGTTAACTGACCTCCATTAACTATTGTTATGGTTAGGGGTGGGACAATGTCCAGATGGCAGCCAAGTTTCTTCCCGAGCTCCTCATTGAGCAAATTATGTGTGCTACTCGAGTTGTTGAGGATTTGCAAGGGTTTCCGCCCCACAAACCAGGTCATTTGCATAGTTCTACAACACGGGCTACCGTCTAATGCATGAACGGATGTCTCTGGTTCCTTTTCCTCTTCGTTATTGTCGTCATGCCTATCATTGTCAACCACCCAAATTAAGAATGCCTGTTTCTTGGCACATTTGTGTACCAGTGAAAAATTTTCATTGCACAAAAAATAGAGACCCCGTTTCCTTTGATCCTCATATTCTGCATTAGACAAAGTTTTTGAAGACTTGGCTCCTATCCCTCTTCTTTGGTTGGAGCTTGTCGTGCTAGCTAGTGGTGGGGGTGGCCCCTTCTGGCTGAGTGGCCCTATCGATCTAGCCTTCAAGGAGGATCCCAGGCTATTCCTCAAGTGCCCCATTGCACGATAATTTGCTTCTTGCAGCCTGGCTAGTTGGTAAGCTTCATTGATTGTTGGTGGCTAGAGCATCCTTACATTGTGTTGGATTTCATCCTTGAGCCCTCTCAAGAATAGGCTCACTGCAACTTCCTCTGCCACCTCCACCTTGTTAAGTAAACCATCAAATGCATCAACATAGTCAGACAATGTACCTTCCTGGATCAAATTCTTCTGGTCACCCCACGGGTCCTTGTAACCTCTCGAGCTGAAGCGAGCACTCAAGGCTGCCGCATAGTCGTCCCAGATAGTTGTGGCCCTAGTGGTTCCCTTAGTTTTCATCCACACCTGGTGCCATTGTAGGGCACGGCCTTCCAAATGTATAGCCACGACTTGGATTTTTGCAGAATCGGGTGTTGCATCGAACTCAAAGAACTGTTGGCACCTATATAGCCAATCATCAAAATTGGCCCCATCAAACCATGGGAATTCAACACTTCTCATCCTGGTCATGAGAGCATAGGAGTCCCCTGTGTTATCTCGATGCAGTCTCGGGCCATTCCCTTCTCCTGAGCCCTGTTGGAGCGACGCCCCATGCTGCGGTCCTAGGTTCTGGAGGAGACTCAGCACTTTGTCGAATCATTTTTCCATCTTCTCGAACCTAGCTTGCATTTCTTCCAATTGCTGGTCTCGTTCTCGTAGTAGAGCCTCAAACTTCCGATTCTCCTGTGCCGCCCATGTTTCTGTCATTACTGTTGCAGGCCGAGGAAGGCTGAGCTCTGATACCAGTTGTTAGCCTATTGGCTATCAATTTGGGGCTGGAATCAAGGAAATGGAGAGTTGAAGGTAGAATTGAACTGTTCTTATTTCTTATTCCTTTTCTAATAGTTTGTATTGTTGGGATACGGGCTGATTTATATCAGAACTCAGTTGCTGTTCTGCTATGCCTAATGACCCCAACTGTTAACGACCCCAACCATCCCACTCCCCATTATTTCCTAGCGGACCCCTCATTCTTTTGTTTTATTACATTTGCATCCTTATAGCGTAACACTCTCGCTCTCCCCACTTTTGTGGTCAGGTTTCGGCTTTCTTCCTCTCTTTCTAGTGTTACCGTCCATGAACCTTGTTTTCACTCTTCACGGTGAAGGCTACTGATGAATCCGTGATTGCGTTTTATCCTCCGGGAAGGAAGGTTGAGTGTGTAAGGTTGATTCTTTTTAGGTCTCATGGCCAATCTCCTTGGAACTACATAGATCTTCAAATATCCAGAACAAATCTAACAAGGTTAGAATGGTTCTTCAAGGTCTAATCAATTGTTTATCGAGCTAATCTTAAGATCAACGAATTATTTTGTTAGATTTGCTGTTTCCGTCGAAGCCCGATTGCCACACTGCAGTGGCTCAACATGGTGTGAACTGGCATGGGCTTTCTATGGAAAGAAGGTTCATATTAAAAACTATTTCACAAGTTACAAAAGGAAAAAAGAGAAAGAAAAACACGCACGGAGAGACACACGTGCACAAATAATTTCATTTATGCTTATTTGATCATGTGACTTTTTTTTCTATTATTTTCCTTTGAGTTTGCATTAATTGTCTATTACATGTAGTTGAGATGTAAGATCCCATATTAACCAAATAAAGGAAAAGTTATGAATTTATAAGAAAATTGAGTACCACCACTATTAGCTTAATCTTTTAGCTAAAAATGGGTCTTATTCCTTATAAGTTTATAAACAAATTTAATATAGTATCAGAGTTAGTGGATTTGTAGAAACTTGGCTCGTAATCAATTGATATAAGCTTGAGTACGAGAAAAAAATTACCCAACTCGTAGATAGTTGTCCCTCTCGTCCGAGATCGGAAGAAGAATACCTGGCTCATAAATAGTTATTGAGAGCGAATATTTAATGACACATGGCAAAGTGGATCATGTTACCTCATGAGGATAGGTGTTGAGATATACTATCTTATATTGACCAAATAAAGAAAAAGTTATGAACTTATAAGAAATCATGTCTATTTTCACCTAAAAGCCGATAAGTAGTGGTATCCATTATTCTAATAAATTTACAACTTTCTCTTTATTTGATTGATATGCAATTGTAAATTTCAACACTCGTCATGTGGCAATATAATTCAGTTTGCTGCATGCCATTAAACACTTGCCTTCAACAATTGTCTACGAGCCAGATATTCTTCTTCTAGTTTCATATGAGAGAGACAACTAGCCATAAGTTAGACAATTTTCTTCCATACTTGTGCTTATATCAACTGACCACGAGTTGGGCTTTCAAACTCAGGTCAAGCAAGGTGCAAGCCTATTGATTCTAATACCATATTGAATTTGTTATAAATTCACATCGACCAAATATAGATAAAATTGTAAAATCATAAGAAAATTAGGTATTATTATCTATTTAGCTTAAATTTTTAAGTGGAAATGAAACCGATTTTTTACGAGTTCATAAAGAATTCAATAGAGGTATTTCTAGGATAGCTCGGTTTGAAAAGCTGTTTGAGAATGAAATAAAGCCAAGATAACATCCGATGCGATTTACTTTGGGATATGAAGTCTGAATTTTGTCTATTTTACCTCAAGATGTTTGAACCATAAAAAATCGTTTTTTAAGCTCGATAGACCTGCTATGACCACTTTTTGATGAAACATATAAAAATTTAATTCACTAAATGCAATAGGTATGATTTAGTTTGAAACTAACCAAATCAAACCGCTAAAAACTCAAATTGTGAATTTTATTTTCGAAAAGAACATTTTTAATTTTAATTTTAATTTTTTTTATTGTTCATTGAGAAAAATTACTCCAGTTCAATTAGTCAACCATGTAAAATTATTAACCGGATCCCTTCTTGAGAGGGGAGAGAGAGAGAATTTGGTACCATAAAAAAGACCTGCTTAATGATTTAATTTAGAGATTGCAATTTGGGCTAGTATGCAGTTTTTCGGTCATGTTGGCACAGCACAAATTTATTATTAGGCCGTGTTAGCATGTCCCACCATCAAGGTGGCCTAAAAATCCCACATGAGTACAAATATCTTGTGCTTCGAGCAGTTCGAGTTCGGCACGAGTCATACAAATAATTATTTTTTTAAAAATAAATTTAAATAATTTATATTTCAAAATAATTTTTATGATATAATTACTAACTGAAATTTATATTAATTTGAATAAAATATTAAAATATTATTATATGTATATTATTTTTTTTTAAATTTTTTCTTACTTTTCTTATTATTTTAAAATGTATGTTCATATTTTGTGTCGGTATGATTTTTTTGGGTCCATGCCAATGTAACACGATTTATTTTTGTATTGTGTCAATACGACCCAATCTCAGACATCCCAAAAAATGACCCTAGGCATAATTTTTTTTATGTCGTATTCGACCATACATTCGGATTATACCAAATTTTGCCACCTTTAATTCAATTACATTTTTTTGGGATATATTTTTAACAGCCCAGATACCAATTTGATAGTGATCATATCACGATTTCCTTTTCCACATGTCCCTCCGCTCTTCCCCGGATAAAATGCATTACCACATATGCACTAAATAAATAAAAAAAGCATAGATTTATGAGAAAATTATTTATTATTATCTATTACTTTAGTTTTTTTATCTGCAAACACGCGTATGTCTGGCCAACAGACACGCGAGGCTTCGGCATGTTTCGTAATATATATTATGATGACCTAGAATAAGATATCACATTATTTAGGAAAGCCCATAATTCCCCTTGAGCAGCACAGACTGAAATATACATGTGAGAAACGTTTGATTGAATTGGTTGGGAGGACTTCCCTTGGAATTGAGTGATAGGTGAGAGGGGACAGAGTGTCTGATTTATTTTCTTGGTTGACGGAGTTGCACATGAACATTTAATGATTTACATTTATATCTATGGCTTATTCCAATATCGTTATTCTATATGTATATAAAACAACCCTTTTCAGGTTAAAAAATATATAAATATACAATATATGTGATTGGTGCATCCGAGATATGATCATATAGAGTTAACCAAAAAAAAAAAACACAAAAAGAAGCACGAACGTTTTAACTTGACCTAGCTAAAGCTACACCTTTTTTTTTGGGTTAATTGGATGCATATCTTCTTCCTCCTCTCCCTTCATTGAAAACCCTAATCCCTCTCCCACCTCTCTCTCTCTTTCTAACTCCATTAAACCATTTCAATTAAAATATGAAGGGCGAAATGTTGCTTGACACTGCAAAAATGACTTGCAATCTTGTCCTCAGTTAGTGTGATGGAGAATCGGATAGGTGAACAAGAAGTAAGAATGGAGAAGGTAAACTCCTATGGTTAGGATGCTCACTTATTGTGATTGCTTGACCGATTATCGGAAAACCATGGAAGGAAAAGAACCATCACAAAAGTAGCAACTCAAGAGTTTTTGGAGACGCTATTGAACAAAGGGGCAGATGGTGATCATCTTTAAATATACACATTCGTCTTTCTCGATCAATTGAAGGATTCCATAGAGAAC
Source organism: Sonneratia caseolaris (assembly GCA_900006705.1). Lineage (NCBI taxonomy): Eukaryota > Viridiplantae > Streptophyta > Magnoliopsida > Myrtales > Lythraceae > Sonneratia > Sonneratia caseolaris. The sequence goes on from CXYZ01007929.1 coordinate 15,388, forward strand.
AAGAACCTTCCTAACTTGAAATTCATTGTTCTCTTATTTCTCGTTTGTAGATCACTACATGATGTCTATAAGATCAACAATTGTTGCTAAACCATGAGCAGAAGAATGTAGGTGTTGTAGGGGTGGGCCCTTAGCTCGATTCTGGACACCACATGGCAGCCTAGTTTGCATTGAAGAAAGCCCAATCCCATGAGGATCCCGCTATGTAGCCCATGTGAGAGATATCAACAGAAGTGAACGTTACTGTTAGGCAGTTAGGATATCCATCTTTGTGATACCATGATTCTATGCTTTCGGGTAGGAAGGGGGCCTATAAAATGACGAGGACTTAGGACTCTTCTTTTCTTGAGGACAATTTTCACACTCAACGTTTGGTATTATCTAGGGTAATTTTCACAAAAAGGCTATGGCTCGAACAAGAAGTGGAAGAAACACAAATAAAGAACCCTAGGACTAGCCCTCCCGAGCTGCTCCTCAAGGAAGAATGCAGTGAGGTTCAAGGGCTTGAGGAAGGAGGCCCAACAGCAACCCCATCCCTACGCAAATGCTAAGGTTGTGTTGGGAGGTTGTAGATGCATGTAAATATTGCCATAAGTCCACCCCTATAATAAATAGATCCTCACACTTTAAAGACCATGAAGGCATAACTCGTGACTCAAAAATTACAGAGCCATGCATGCAAAATTAAGGGGTTATCACGGCTCTAAGATCGTTAAGACTACCTTACAATAATTGGTGAATTACTCGTGGCTCCACGACCACAGAGTATATTGACGGAGCTCATGACTCAAAGATCACAAGAACTCAGTATGAGAAATCGTTACTTACGGCTCAAAGACCGTAGGGATATGCAATTTGTGTTTGTGGTTCGAATATTGCTAAAGTTCAATATCTTACATATATATGCAAAATGATATAAGATCATGTGGGCTTAACTATAGGATTAGTGGCAGGATCCTAAGCTAAGCCGATTAATGTGATGTTTTAGAGAGTTTTGGCTTAGTGGGCTTGGAAGGGGGCTTCATTGGGCGAGTCTATTTTAATGGGCTCTCCTAACATTTCTTTTGGGCTTAGAGTACAACATGACCCGTCATTTATTTTATCCAAAGAACATTTGACAAATGTCATCTTTCTATTGGCTACACAACACCTTGAATTGCTATAAATAGTCCACTTCCCAACACTTGAGAGGGGGGGTGGGGGCGGGTGCCTTTTGGGAATAAGAAAGCATACTTGAGAGTTGGGAGTGATTGGAGAGAATCCTTTGATCCTTCCTGTCACAACATACTATAACTCACAGAGATTCTCCATTCCTCCTCTCTAAGCCCTCTCTATTTCACCCTTTTGGCGTTACCTGGGTGCAACATCTCCTCTCTCCTCTCCCCACTTACTGTAAGGGACCCCTCTACATTTTGGCGACTTCGCTGGGGAAGGAGTGATTGCTTAGGTAACGTACACCTAGAATGGACATGCCTCAAGGATATATGTTTGGAGTATCAAGGGATCCTACCCATGATCCTCAGGTCATCCAACCCTCTATTGGCACCCAAGCTCCTGTTGTTGCCTCACTAGATGATCCCACAACACCTCTGGCTAAAGTGCTAATGGCATTTCAAGCATCTTAGGAGAGGATGTTTGCTGTTCTCCAGGAGAATACCAAAGCTATCAATCAGACCCTTGCTACTATTGGTAATCTACTTCCCTCATCAAGTGGTAAAGGCACTAGTGGAGATGCTATTTCTCGGTAGGACATGAGCGGAGATAATGTACGTAATGCTGAGGTTATCACTATTACCCCAATTAGTCCTACACCTATCATTGTGACTCCAACCAGTGATCAAACACCCTCACTCCAAGTGAGTACTTTCGGTCAAGCCCTCCACTAACTTCACATGCTCCACCTTCAGCTCCTCAAAATCAAGCGCCTCAATCTACCTTGAATGTGCAAGGTACTTATCTTACGAAAGAAGATTTGGAGAAGTATCGTGAGGAAAAGTAGGGGAAATTGCCCTCTTCTGTATTGGACCTTAAATTACTGTATCTTGCTCATATCGTAGTGAAAGCTTATCCCAAGGACTATGTGAGTCCAAAGTTTAAGATGTTCAATCGGAAATAAGGGAATGCGAAGGAGCACATAATGAAATTTTTAGAAATTCTAGGAGTTTACGCTTTGGATGATGACTTGAAATTGAAGGAATTCTCCAAGTCACTTATGGAGAAGGCCTACACATGGTATGTGAACCTTACCCCAGGCTCCGTAGACTCTTGGGGAACCATGTGTAAGCAATTCTCAGAGAAGTTCTTCTCTACCCAAGAAAGGGTAACTATAACTGACATGGGGAGGGAACACCAAAGGCCGAAGGAAGATTTGATGGACTATATTGCACGTTTCAGGGAGCGAACCCTGGACATACAAGATGCATGCGATGAGAAAGAATTGGTAAAGATATGTATTCAGGGCATGTTCACCGAATATGCTATGCATTTGGAGAACTTATCTTTGTCCTCTTTTGCTGCTTTGGTGGAAAATNATGCATTGGTTAATTCAGCTCATGGGATTAATCCTAGGCAAACTAAAAAGCCAAGAGGGAAAAGCGCTAATCCACCACCTTTTCCCTTTTCCATGAATAAGGTCCATGCCTTACTAGACCAATGGGTCAAGGATCGACGAATCAATCTTCCTAATAATGACCAATAGCCAATCAAGGAAGAAAAAACAAATCCTAAGTACTGTCATTTTCATAGGATGGTCGGTCATTCTACGCAAGATTGTAGGAACCTATGGAGGATTGTCCATAGTAGAATACGAAGTGGAGAACTTATCATCGAGGGAAATGATGTAGGGAGTAACCCTTTTCCCTCTCACCAGGCTACCAGTGGACAAGCCAATGCCATTATCCAAGTCCCCATTGATGCACCTGAGGGTCCCTCTCCTCCTATTTCCCACTCTAACCTCCATACCTTGGAGGAGCAGGCAGAAGAGATGGTCGATAATTCTATTTTCAAAGCCCTCATGAAAGCATCAAATTTTAGGCGTTTCTTTGATTAGCTGGGCTTCAATGAAGAAGCTAAGTCTGCTGTTGCATTGGCTATTATGAAAATTTCTAGAGGGCAATATGGAGAGTGTAGTATGATCAACCAACCAATTGGAAAAGTGGCAAAGGGGCATGAAAATGCCATCTTATTCATAGATGTAGATATGTGTGTAAGGAATCCAAACCACAATCGCCCACTCTATGTAGAGAGTTTGGCCAATGGGTACTTGGTGAGGCGAACCTTCATTGACAAAGGGTCTTCATTGAATGATATGCCTCTTTCAACTTTGAGGGCAATTAAAATCAATGAAAGATGCATTGTAAAGCAGGCAATAGATATACAGGCATTTGACAATGCTTTTGTGCACACACTAGGATTCATTAACATCAACTTTAAGATGGGACCTATCCAGTGTTCGACACGGTTCCATGTGATTGATGCAGTCGTCGTTTATCACTTACTTATTGGGAGGAAATGGCCTCATGACCATAACTTGATTCCATCCACCCTCCATCAATGTATCAAGGGGTTTTGGAAGGGAAAGGATATTTTCATCCCAGCTACCAAGAACCCATTTGAATGCCATGAAGCCTCTATTATAGAGGCAACTTTCTATGATGAGTATGCAGGTAATGGAGAGACATTTATTGGAAAACCCATTGGAGTTCCACTTTTAGACCTAGAAGGCTTGGGAAGGAGTGGTTCAAGCTACAAGAGAGAATGAGACATGAATTGAAACTAATGATGATGTGAGGATTGAATCATTCACCTATCCTGATGGAAAGATGGTGTATCGTTTATGACCGTTTATAGGGTCTGGAGAAGATATTTCTCCCAACCCTATACTAGGTGCAACTCTAAGACCCCAGCTACAAGAAGCGCAACCTGCTCCGAATCAGCTTCAAGACCAATTGAAGCCTCAAGCTGAGGAAATGGAGGAAGTAAATTTGGAAAGCAATGGAGAGGAAGCAAGACCTGTCTTTGTAAGCAGGACATTATCTCAAGATCTAAAAGACTCTCTCCTTGAGTTGCTTAAAGAATTTCGAGATATTTTTGCTTGGACGTATGAAGAAATGCCAGGGGTAGATGACACCTTAGTGATCCACAGATTGCACGTAACTTTAGGGACAAGGCCTATCAAGCAAGGGTCATGAACATTCCTCCCTGATTTAGAGACTAAGATTAAGGTAGAGATTGAGAAACTTCTCCAAGCGGGTTTCATCAAACCCATTGAGCAACCTACTTGGTTAGCAAATGTAGTACCTGTGAAGAAGAAGAATAGACAAATTTGAGTTTGTGTTGATTTTCGAGACATAAACAAAGCGTGTCCAAAGGATGAATTTCCTCTTCAAAACATCGATATCTTGGTTGATGCAACCACTGGACATGAGCTATTCTCTTTTATGGATGGGTTCAATGGATACAATCAAATTAAGATGGCTCCTAAAGATGCTGAAAAGACAGCCTTCCAAACTCCCATTGGGAATTTTTACTACATTGTCATGCACTTTGGCTTGAAAAATGCCGGTGCTACTTATCAATTGGCAATGGTCGCAATCTTTCATGATATGATCCATGATTACATGGAAGACTACGTTGATGATATTGTGGTAAAATCTCAGAAGGCTAAAGACCATCTATTGCACTTGAGGAAAGTTTTCGAAAGGTGCCGTCGTTATAAGCTGAGAATGAATCCATTAAAATGTGCCTTCGGAGTCTCCTCAGGAAAATTCCTAGGATTTGTGGTTCACAAAAAAGGAATTGATGTCGACCCTACCAAGATCAAAGCAATACATGCGATGCAGGCCCCAAGAAACCATAAAGAGTTGAAAAGCGTTTTGGGGAAGGTTTCATATATTAGGCGATTTATCCCTATGTTAGCAAAGATCTCGATTCCTTTTCAATCTCTCAAGAAGAAAGGTGTACCCTTTGCATGGGGAATGGCACAACAAGGTGCATTTGAGAAGATCAAAGAGATTCTTATCTCCCCTACCACTATGGTTATGCCCATTAAAGGATTACCAATGATATTGTACCTTACATCGACAAAGAATTCTATCGGTGGTTTACTCGTCCAAGAGGTAGATGGAAAAGAACAACCAGTGTATTATCTTAGTCGCTCCTTGCATGGGAGCGAATTTAATTACACACCAATCGAGAAGCATTGTTTGGCTTTGATCTTTGCTACACAAAAATTACGCCATTACTTTTTGGCACATAAGGTGTTTCTTTGTCACTCATTTAGATCCAATCAAATACCTCCTATCTAGGCCATCTCTTTCAGGAAGATTTGCTAAATGGTTACGCCAACTCTCTGAGTTTGATGTCACCATCCTTATCCTTAAGGCTATTAAGTCTCAAGCCTTAGTAGATCTCCTTGCTTGTTTTCCTTGCTATTTGGACGAGGTAATCTTTAATGTACTTCTCGGTGAATTCCCTGAGGAGTCAATGCTTGCTAGTACAAGAAGGAAGGAATGGAGTTTGTATTTCGATGGCTCCTCGACTAGCACAAGTGGAGGAGCAGGCATAGTTCTTGTTGCACCGAATGGAGAAACAATTTATCTAGCATTCAAGTTGGATTTTCCTTGTACAAACAATGAAGCTGAATATGAGGTAATGATATTGGGACTCCTTGCTGCCCACTATGTACAAGCTTGTTTCATTTGTATCAAGGGTGATTCCAACTTAATCATAAAGTAAACAAATGGAGAATTTGCTCTAAAAGAGCCTACACTTGCACCATATCGAGCTGCAGTACAAACACTTATGAGCAAACAAACACTTATGAGCAAATTTTATTCAATACAATGTGAATATACTCCTCGTTCTACAAATCATTATGCTGATGCCCTTGCCACACTAGCATCAAGGATTCCTTTTGCAGATAGGGAAGAGTAAGTGAACCTCACCATCATTTGAAGAATGACCTCATGCACATCTTTGAAACTTGTGGAGGAAGAGGCTGAATCTATGAATGATTGGCGTTCTCCAATATTGGAGTAGCTTCAAACTCCTGCCAAGACAATTATTCCAATTATAAAAGACTTTCTCTTCATAAATTCCACCTTTTACCATAAGGGTCCTGAGGGTGTGCTATCATGATGCATTTCCAAAAGAGAAGCTTATAATAAGTTGCAGCAGTTTCATGAACAGTAGTGTGGAGAGGACGGTCCCCCACTCTATCATCACATCCAAAGAGCTGGGTATTATTGGCCATCTATGGCAAAGGATGCGTCTCACCTTCAAGGTTCCTGTCCACAATGTGGGGAACCTCCTGATCCATCAGAATGCCACTTTGTTGGACTAGAAGGAGATTGGCGCCATCCTTATATAGATTACATGAAGAGTAACATACTCCCTACTAATGAGAAAGACGCTCAACTTGTTAAGAAGAGAGCAAAAAGATATTTTTTAGAAGGAGATGAACTCTACAAAATCTCTTTCCACGAGAAACCTTTACGATGCATTGCTCCACTAGAAGTAGAAAAGGTGTTGACAGAAGTTCAATATGGTTCATGCGGTGAGCATCAAGGAGTGAGAAAACTTTACCAGCGGCTTATTGATATCGGATATTATTGGCCTACGATGGAGGATGATGCTTTTAAATTTGCAAGATGTCTTCCATGCCAACTCCATGGTGATGCTATCCATGCTCCAGCGGTCAAGCTTCATAGCTTGACAACTCCATGGCCATTTCCCACTTGGGCAATGGATTTTATTGGGCCTATAAATCCTGCATCAAAGGGGTATGTTTGGATTCTAGTGGCAACTAATTGTTTCACAAAGTGGGTGGAAGCTGTCCCTTTAAAAAAAGCAAGTGGAACCACAGTGGCAAGTATCATAAAAGAGTATATCATATGTCGCTTTAGAATCCCTAAGCACATATTAACTGACAATGGGACTCCATTCATTAACTTGCATGTCGGGGAGCTCCTTGCTTCTTATGACATTGATCATGTCAAATCCATTCCTTATTATCCCAAGGGCAATGGTCAAGCTAAGGCAATGAACAAATCTCTTCTCAAGATCTTGGGTAGAATGGTTCATGAAACTACTTTGGCTTTATGGGCATATCACACTTCAAAGTGAGGTCTAACAAAAGCCACACCATTCTCACTTGTCTATGGGTCAGAAGCAGTCCTTCCTGTGGAAATCTTAGTTCCCTCAGCTCAACTTTCTCTCGGTGCCAACCTTGAGCCAGAAGCTCTGCAGATGTTAGATCTTGAGGAATTGGAAGAAAGGTGTGACAAAGCAAAAACTACTTTATCACAATATCAAAGGCATTTAAGTCTTGCCTATGATCGATTGGTGAAGAGGAGATCCTTTCAAGAAGGTGATGTAGTTCTACGGGCTGCTGAACACATACAACATGGAATCTCTACTCCAAAGTTCACAATGCAATTGGAAGGACCATATGTAGTTCACAAAGTCNCTCAACTTTCTCTCGGTGCCAACCTTGAGCCAGAAGCTCTGCAGATGTTAGATCTTGAGGAATTGGAAGAAAGGTGTGACAAAGCAAAAACTACTTTATCACAATATCAAAGGCATTTAAGTCTTGCCTATGATCGATTGGTGAAGAGGAGATCCTTTCAAGAAGGTGATGTAGTTCTACGGGCTGCTGAACACATACAACATGGAATCTCTACTCCAAAGTTCACAATGCAATTGGAAGGACCATATGTAGTTCACAAAGTCAATGACAATGGGTACTATAGATTGATTAATCCTAAGACAAATGCTATAATAGCTCATATCAATTTCCAGTATATCAAGAGATTTCACCTGTAATAGGAGCTTCGTGCATTTTTCATTCTAGCCAATCAAATGAAGCTGTTATTTTCTCTATATATCTTGCACTTCCTATGGTGAAATACCAAGCATAATGAAAAAAGGGAAAGTATAAGATATATATATATATCTATAAACAGACCATCCAGTTCAACAAAAGTCAAAAGAAGAGGAATATTGTATTGAGTCTAAAGATTACACAAAAAAAAAGAGAGCAAACGAAAAGAAAGGAACATTCTCAAAAGATGTCATTCGATATTTGTGATTTAACATCTATTCCATCCATATGAGCCATCATTCTTTTTTGGGCAATTTTAGCTTTATGTGCCAGCTCATGGAGATAGGTCTCCAATTTACTAATCTCTATGTGTAGCCTCTCATATGCCATCCTATCATCCCAGGAATCTAGCAATACCTTAGCTCTCTCGTAGACTGGCTTCAAGTGGTGCACGTTAAATTTGAGCAATAAGACATCCTCTACAGTATTAATGATTAGTTGGAGTTCTTCTTGTGACAATGAATCCCATGATCTATCTGTAAGGGATAAGACCTTCCCCAAGGAATTAAGTTGAGTAGACACCAAATCCGTGCTCCTCACCAAGGTACCTTCCCAAAATTTTCCTTCCACCTTGTAAAGTTTGTCAAGATATGGGGAGTACTACTGAAGTATCAAATATTCGAAGAAGTCGGTGTAGATACTCTTTGTAGGAGACATTAGAGATATCTTGATAGTTGGAGAAGGAATTGCAGGAGCACGTTCAAGAGGAATATCACCTCCATGAACATAAAGATGATCACGACGCCGATGCTTAGGATTTTCGTCACTATTGTGACTTTGGCCAATCTCACTCTCTCCCAACTCCATAGCATGATGGTCCTCTATGGGATGATCCCTCTCGCCATAAGTGTTATTACTCTCACTAGCCCGGTGACTCTCAATGCCACTAGATGAGTCATTGCTATCACCTTTGTCCTCGTTTGCATTGTCCTTAACTACTTGTTCATGATGAAGAACCTCATTTGTCCTATTGACCATAGAAGCAATTTTCTTCAATTGCTTCCCCACCCCATGCCTTGATAAGAGCGAGCGAGTGGTGCCCCAAGATGATCTAAGGGAAATAACTCATTCTTCAGCACTTGCTAGATTTGCAACATGAAAAATATTATTTGTTATCTTGGGGAACATCAAATCCAGAAGCAGCAACTCCATCTCCAACAGCCTGGATGGGAGATATACAAATGAGTAAAGATATTTTTGGTTATGGAAAGTAAACTTTAGAGAGATTAAGAATATATATATACCTCAATGTTGTATGATTTCTTGGAACGAGGCCCCTCGATATCAACAAACGACTCTCTACGCCTCTTCAAAGAGGAGCTGAGCTAGCAATTGTTGGGTTGCTTGAGTTTGATTGAAGGCCTGAGTTGTTGTCCATTTTCTGTTGCTCCTTGCCTTTGATTTGTCGGGGCAAACCCAAAGATACATCAAATCTATGTGCTAGAAGAAATGGAAGGGTTGTCCCAATTGGAGAGAAAGTGAATTCCTCAAAGGACTTTAAGCAAGTACCCTAGTATGCAATCCAACCCGCAAAACACACTCCCATCCGATCTAGCGAGGGAAAGAATACTTGTCTCAAGCTGGAGTGAAGCTCTCTTCCCTTCCGACATAAATATTGCCGTCAACATGACTTGAAGTCTTGGACTAGAGTAATGACACGTAGAACTCCTTGGTCATACCCAAACTACCGAGCAACTCTGTGGGGTGAATAGATCTCCACTGTCTTGACCTTATCACTATGAGTGGCAGTAGACGATTCTACGATTGTAGGGAGAGAGCTTGGGAAAGATCATGCGAGAAACTCTATATCTTGCTTAGTCAAGATATCTTTGCCTGAAATAATAGTGAGTAATACATTGAAATGAGCGGAATATAACTCTGCAACCCTCTCAAATTTAGAGACATCCCTAACATAAGGTCGAAAAGTGTACTCCTCCTTGTCAATATATTGCAATAAATTTCCATTAGATGACCCAGATATCCAAGACCAAGCACAAGGAAGTAAAGAAGAATCTCCCAATGATCCCTCACTATTCCTAAACCTCTCCACAATATTAGGGAGGATTTGATCGAGGGCATAATTTTGAAACCTCTCCCATAAGAATAGCTGGAGGAATACCCAATCAACATAGGCCACAATATTTATCGCCCCATGGAGTAAATTGTCGCTTCATGGTACATATCTAGCCTTTGATATAAAGACCCAAGAAAAGGTGACACAAGTGCAAAGCTATCTCCTCGAGCAATGCGAATAGCTAAGGGAAATACCCTAGCACTTATCCCATCGTCTGGACACCCAGGAAGCACGCACCTCACTAGCCAAAAAGCAACCAGTGCTTCAAGCTCATAGCTGTTATAAGACATACATGAGAACTAGTTAACGGATTGAGCTATCCAGTAAGGCAAAAAAAAAAATCCAAAGGAACATGGATACTTACTTTCAATCCCAACATGCTCCAGACACCCAATTGCCCTCTTTATCCCTACTTTCAAAGAAATATCCTATCCATTGCTTAAATGTTGGTCGCTTAGTTGCACTCTTTCTGTGAGAGCCCCTGAGAGTAGCATCCAGAAGTTTCAGAATGTTAGTCTCATCTTTGGAAAGAGAAATTGGAGAGGTCCTTTGCTCCAAAACATGGAAGGCTAAGGAGAACAACCACATCTTCCAGTGTGAATGTAATTTAGCCCCAAGAAACCATGAATGTGTGAGACGTAGTACTCCATTGAGATAGGATGTCCCTCCAAATGCCCATATCATTATCACATCACAGATCCAATTTTGCAGTCACACTAATGCCTTTTACTACATTTGTCCTTTGTAGCCTATCCTGGTACTTCGGGTTTCGAAATAATTGTCAGACCCATGCTCTCTAACCATCAAGCATTCTTCCTCAGGACCCAAAGAGGGTACGCAAGAGAGGGAGTTCTCCTTTTTCCACTCTAAAATGCAACACGGACTCAGGGGGTGGTAGCACCCTGTCATCGACCCTACACTTAGGAGTTAAGAACCTATGATTTCCTCCTTGTGGGAGCATTGACTCCAATAGCCGATTCTTGGTTTTCACCCAAAACAGATTAGATGAGAGGGTATCATCCTGCCATTCATCCTTTGGGGGTGCCGTAGGCACCTCATAATTCCTGTGCAACAATAAGATTTTCCCCTTATTGTTATGCCTATCCTCACTCCTAGAGCCTTTGAAAGTATGAGTTTTTGACCCCATTCTTCAATTGCCTGTTCAATAGCCATTTCACTAATATCAATAACATACATATAACAATTACTCCAATACTTATCTAAAAAATAAAAAATAAAAAAATTTGTTGTTTAATATTATCTTTCTAACCATTCTTTTTCTTGAAGTTACTTCAAAATTTCATTCCTTTCACAAGGACACATACATACACATATATTCCTAACATGCAAATACAAAAATGCTTTCATACTTGTAGATTTCTTTTTATATATAAAAAAAAAAGAACTCCAAACAGGGGGCAACATATCATTATTTTTATACTTCACATTATATTTGAATAGTCCTCAATCCCAATTCAAAAATAATAATAATAAAGCACACCTAACGAAATAGAATATACAAATAACCACATTATCTTTGAATAGTTCTTAATTACAATTTAGAAAAAAAAAAAGAAGCCCAACCAAACAGAATTTGCAAATAACCACATACAATATTTGAATAGCCGTCAAGCTTAATTAAAAAAACATACCAAAAAATTTAAAAAAAAAAGCAATTTGCAAGTAACCACCGAATGAAAGCAAATCTGCTCCAAAAGAAAAAAAAAGTAGCATGAAAGGGAAATAACTACCGAGAAGAGGTTTTTTTAGAGGCAAAAGTTTCAAACTAGGAGATTTCAGAATGTCAAATATGAAATTCCCTTAAAAATGTAATGAGAATACAGAACTGTAAAATAAGTTTAAAAAATAAAAAAAATAAATCCTTACCTTCAAAATACCGAGAATTCCAACGTAAAATTGTTACTCCTCCAATTCATGTGAGGATTGCTCTAAAAATAAGAGCTACAATCCTTACAATTTGCTGAAACCTCCACAATTTGCTTGAAAGTTGAAGCCTTGATTGGTCTTTGTCAACAAAAAGGGGGATAAAAGCCTTGATTGGTCTTTGTCACCGAAAAGAGAGATGAAAAGCCTTGATTGGTCTTTGTCGATGAAAAAAAGGAGATGAAAGGGTAATAAGTATACACGTTTGAATTATTTTGGAAAGTCATGGGCTATATTAATTTAGTTTAAATTAAGAAATATCCTTACCATAAAATCTTTGACCATGTATCTCCACCTTCCCTCTCATTTGAAGAATACTATATTTATTTTAAGAAAGTAAAATCTTGGCATAAATTAATTACCAATTCGAAAGACAATATTACTAAGCAATCTAATGTTATTTGGGAAGTTTATTTTCCCTTTTTGTGATATACATATATATATATATATCCATGCATGGAAGTTTAGAAATTTAATTTTAGAAACTTTGCAATAAAAATAATGAGAAATATGTGATTTAGGCTACCAAGATGATTCAAATGATGACAAGATTTCCAATAATAATATTAATAAGGAAGCCGAACGTATATTATACTAATATGTGTTAGTTATATCTAATTTCTTATTTATATTCAAATTTACGTTTTAAAAAAAAACCACAAAAAAAATCATCAACATTAACTTTCCTTATATATTCCCACTAAAATATTCATCCACATTAACTTTCCGTGCTCCACTAAAATATTCAAATTTTCTTATGAATGTAAATAAATAACTTTCCTTATATCCTCTACCAAAATATTCATACTCTCTTACAAATATAATTATATTTACAAGTAATGGATTTCTTTTGCTTTAGTACTTTATCCATTTCTCTTTTCTTTTCTTTTTTTCGTCTTAATCTAGTTACATTCATGCTACCCCTCTCTTGTGAAAATGTCTCGAGGGGGCAAAATGTAGATGCATGTAAATATTGTCATAAGTCCACCCCTATAATAAATAAATTCTCATGCTTTAAAGATCATGAAGATATAACTCGTGACTCAAATATTACAGAGTCATGCATGCAAAATTAAGGGGTCATCACAACTCTAAGACTGTTGAGACTATCTTACAATAATTGGTGAATTACTCATAGCTCAATAACTATAGAGTATATTGATAGAGCTCATGACTCAAATATCACAAAAACTCGATATGAGAAATCGTTACTTACGGCTCAAAGACCGTAGGGATATGCAATTCGTGCTTGTGGTTCAAATATTGCCAAAGTTCAATATCTTACATATATATATATATATGTGCAAAATGATATAAGAGCATGTGGAATTAACTATAGAATTAGTGGTAAGTTCCTAAGCTAAGCCCATTAATAGGATGTTTTAGAGAGTTTTGGCTTGGTGGGCTTGGAAGGGGGCTTCGTTGGGCAAGTCTATTTTAATAGGCTCTCCTAACTTTTCTTGTGGGCTTACAGTGCAACACAACCCGTCATTTGTTTTATCCAAAGAACATTTGACAAATGCCATCTTTCTATTGGCTACACAACACCTTGAATTGCTATAAATAGTCCACTTCCCAACACTTGAAAGGGGGGATGGGGCTTTTTGGGAATAAGAAAATATACTTGAGAGTTGATTGAGTGGAGGATCATCCAGGTGATCAAGCAAGCACTGAGTTAATGCAGTGAAAGGCGAGATGAGGAGGGGGACTGGTCGTTGCATGACAAAGAGTGTTAAAAGTCGGAGGAGCCACAAACTTCCAAACTCAAGGGCGTGTTGGCCAATGGGCTGGCCTCAGTTCGCAGGTCACTCTCCTCACAAGACATGAAGAAGACTATGGAGGCGAAGCTCTCCAAGGCACTCAAAACCAAAACAAGAAAAAAGAGTGGAATACCTCTCATTGAAGAGAGTACGAAGAGTCCCCACTCAAAAGAGATCCTAGCCACAACCCTCCCACGAATGTTTGTGGTGCCGTAGATAATTGTGTACAATGGGAAAGCTGAACCACGTGATCATCCGTAGAAGGATGTCACATCCTTTTACGTTAGGAATGCGACATTGGAGATTCAGTGGCTCCTTTTCCAGAGGATATTGACGGGGATTGCTCTTGCTCTGTTTCACTAGTTTGAGCCCAAGAGCATTAAGTCCTTCAAGCAACTGAACGCTTCCTGGAACAGTTCGCTAGCTCCATCATGATCAAGAAGACTCCCATCAAGCTCTTTACAATTGAGCAAAAGGAAAAGGAATCACTGAGACAGTGGTACGAACGCTTCACTAAGGTAGCAGCCAAGACACAGGATCTCTCGCAATGTGAAAAAATGGCCGCATTCCAAAGGGTAGTGCGTGATGAGGATTTCTGCAAGAGCCTCGTGATTGACCCACATACCAACTTCGCTGACATAGCGATAAGGGCCCAATGCTATTTGACTATGGAGGAGATGTAAGACAGTAGGTAGAGTGGCGCCAAAAGGGATCACACACCGGGCAATGTGACAAGCAGCAGTGTGAGATGTGAGGAGAAGAAAGTGGAGACGCACAAGGAGAATTGCACGCCTCTGCTCTCACCAAAGTCTCTCATCCTAATTGAGTTGGAGAAGTGTGGGTTGATCGAGCCCTCAAAGGTGATGAAGAGTAGCATGGGTCCGGATTTAGACAAAGTACTGCCGATACCACAAGGTGCCAAGGCACAACACCGAGAATTGCCGCCACCTAAAGGAAGAGGTGGAGTGATTGCTGCAAGATGGATACTTACAGGAGTATGTTAGGAGGCCACAAGCTCGAGCGCGAATCCCTCCTGGATGCAGTGATTACATGGCGCCTGCCAACCACTCCATAACTTGACAGAGAACTCTAAGGCAAAGTAGTAGTGACATGCATGAGGGGAATGATACATGTCATTGCACGGGGACTCACAAAGTGCAAGAGTAAAGCCGCGAAGGTCCTAACGTTGGGGAGTGCCAATGTGAGCAAATTACACTATTTACCTCAACCACTTTCTCGGTGGTTGATATATCTTCAACCTACATTGTCATTTTAGGGCGACCAAGCTTGAATGCACTGAAGCTTATCCCATCAACATACCATAAAAGTTTGTGACAATTATATGGCATAGGAGAGGTGTTGGGTGACTAGTGTGTCGCTAGGCTGCGTCACCGGACACCTTTGAAGGAGGCAAAAGCATGACCCTCTCTCATTGTCAAAGCGATCCAAGGGATGATCTTTCCAGGCCATAACCCATAGAGGCTGTGAAGGAAGTGCTGCTTGAAGAAGGCCAAACTTTATGAGTAGGGACAAGGCTGGATGCATCCCTCAGAGAGCACTCTTTGGAGCTCCTACAACAGTTCCAAGATGTGTTTGCTCGGGGACCCTCTAATATGCCAAGAATCAACCAAGACCTAATCTGCCATCATCTCATAGAGGACCTATAATTAAAGCCAGTAAGGTAGCATTGTCGAGCGATGGTTGTGGCCATATAGGTAGAGGTGAAGGAAGAACTAGCCATGCTTATATAGTTTGGCTTCATGCGGGAGGTACACTTCCAAAGTTGGCTTGCAAATGTGGTCCTAGTGAAGAAACCCAAAGGAAAATGGAGGATGTGCATGGACTACACCAATCTAAACAAGGCCTGCCCCAAAGATGGATACCTGCTCCCACGAATTGACCAACTAGTGGATGCAATTGTTGGACACGATCTCCTTAGTTTCATGCATGCTTACACAATGTACAACTAGATCTGAATGCACCTTGATGATGAGGAGAAAACAACATTTTATGTCGGTGATGGCATCCATCTTACAAGGTGATGCCGTTCGAATTGAAAAATGTAGGAGTTGCATACCAATGCTTGGTCAAAGGTTTGTTCAATAATTAGGTTGGAAGAAATATGGAGATGTATGTTGATGACACGATTGTCAAATATGCAATGCACATGTCTCGTACGAAAGACCTGGAGGAAGCATTCTTGGTCATGCAACACTACAACATGTGGTTGAACCCACAAAATTGTGCCTTCAGAGTTGATTCAGAGAAGTTCCTAGGCTTTGTGCTAACACATCAAGGAATCAAAGTGAACCCTGAAGAGGCAAATGTAGTAGAGGTGATGTTCGTGTTGCGAAGTGTCAACAAGGTGTAGCAATTGATGGGGCACCTCACTTCACTTAACCTATTCCTTTACAAGTCAGGTGACAAATGTGTACCCTTCTTCAAAGCATTGAATGCGGGCTGAGAGTTCATGTGGAACAAACAAGCAGCTTTCCACCACTTGAAAGAATACCTCCACTCCCTACCTTCTTCGGTGACGTTAAAACTAGGTGAAGTCATCTCATGATACCTTGGCATGAGTGACCAAGCCATCAGCTCAGTCCTAGTAAGTAAGGCTCTTGGTATCCAAAAGCCTATCTATTATATTAGCAAGGTGATGCCACCACCGAAGTGCCAGTATTTACTAGTGGAAAATTTTGCACTAACCACTGTAGTAGTGGCATGTAAACTTAGGCCATACTCCTATGCTCACCCATCATTGTCCTAACCAACTAGCCCTTGGTTCAATTCTTAAGGGAGCTTGATGTCTTAAGGTAGTTGGTTAAATGAGCACTAGAGCTTAGTGACTTCGACCACAAACAGCCATAAAAGCCCAAGTGCTATCTAATTTCATCTTGTAGAGCACCCCCAACGAATGACACGGTAGAAGATGTCAATAGTGAGGAAGGTGTGTGGGAGCTATTTACTAATAACTCCTCGATTAATCACACCATGGGAGTGAGGAGCATAATTAAACCATCCATAGGCAAGCCTCTGACATATGGCCTCCTCTTGCCATGCTGCATCACTAATAATGAGGTTGAATACGAGGCCCACATCATTGAGCTACTCATTGCCAAAGATTCGAGTGCTTGATGCTTGCCAGTGAAGTGCGATTCCCAACTAGTGGTGAGATAGGTAACGAGGGTCTACCAAACCAAGGAGGAAAAAAAATGAGAGTGTAGGCAGCGTGAGTGAAGGACTTGATAGAGTGTTTCTAGGAAGCAATGCTGGAATAGATCCCAAGAAGGGAAAACCTCCTCATGGATTTGTTAAGCAAGATGGCAATTGAACAAACCCCCTACTCTATCCATTCCCTAGAGGAACGTAAGGTGATCACCACAAGCACTTCAATTGAGGTCCTAGTGGTCAATAACAACTTGACATGGATGAGCCCCATGGTGGATTACTTATCTAAGAATGCCCTCTTTGTCAAAGAACGTGAGGCGTTAAGGGTGATGGCCAGTGTGGTGAGATATTTTCACTTGGATGGGGTGCTCTATCGAAGGAGTGTGACACAACCTTTACTACACTATTTTCCCCCCTAAGAGGCAGAATATGTGAAGAAGGAAGTCCAGGATGGCACTATAGGGGCACATCAAGGGGGGAAAGCTCTCATCCACATAAAACTGCAGTAAAGTTATTATTTCCCTTTAGTGGTGGTTGATGCTCGGGGACATGTGCAACATTACGGGCCTTGTCAATCCTTCACGATGGTGCTCCAACCTCTTGCTCTGCTAACTTCCATTGACTCTTATCTCAGACATTACCAAAATTGGAGCTAGCCATAAATGATGACAAAGATGCATGGAGGAAAATACAAATGATAGTTGAGCACAAACAATGGTTGAGAAGAGGGAGGAGGGTTGCAACATCAAAGGAGAGAATTTATAGCGAGAGGTTGAGAGAGATACTTGGAGCTGACATGGGGAAGAGGTGAGGCAAAAAAGACTAGGCAACGACCCTTGGTGAAGGCAATGCTGATGATGCCCCCACAATTATGACATCCTGGCAGTTGTAGGTGTGACAAATGGCAATAGGGAGGTTATGGATTCCAAAGGTCGAAGGAATAGAAGCCAAAGGGGATGATGTTCATGGACTTGGAACTCACTGGACAATGACTAGAAGCCTTGGTTGACACAAGTGCATCAAATCTATTTATGGTAGATCAGGTAGCCAAGAAACATGGCATCAAGGTGGAAAAGGGGAAGAGGACATAGTTAAAGACCGTCGACTCAAAGGAAGTCCCAACCATTGGACTTGCTTGACATTTAGAGGTTTAGATAGGACAATGGGCAAGCCCTAAGATGGTTGAGGTAATTGCTCTTGATGACTATGACTTCATTGTCGGGTTGGATTTCCTTGACAAGATCAATGCCTTGGTGGCACCATTTGCATATTACTTTTGCATGTTGGACCAACGATGTCAACATGTAGTGCCAATGAAGCGAGTCACTGGGAATGCAAAAATCCTCTCTGTAATGCTACTCACCTAGGGTCTGTAGAAGGGTGAAGTGACCTACTTGGCCTCATTGAAGGTCAAGGATCCAATGGGTGATACAATTGCAATGCATCCAAAAGTGGCACAAATCATGCACGAGTTTAAGGATGTCATGCCACCAAAGTTGCCAAAGTCATTGATGCCAATGAGGGAGGCAGATCATTGGATTGAGTTCATGCCAAACATTCAACCATCTACAACAGCACCCTATTAGATGGCCCCTCCTAAGCTCATGCAAAAGAGATAGTTGAACGATTTATTGGATGTTGGCTACATTCAACCATCCAACTGCCCATTTGGTGCCTTGATGTTGTTGTAGAGGAAGCATGATAGATCACTCAGAATGTGCATTGATTACCAGGTGTTAAACAAGCTCACTATTAAGATCAAGTATTTGATTCCACTGATTGCAAACTTATATGATTAGTTGGGTGGTGCATGGTGGTTCACCAAGCTAGATTTACGGTTGAGGCACTACCAAGTACAAATCGCGTTAGGGTATGAGTTAAAGATGGCATGTGTGACGAGATATAGAGCCTATGATTTCTAGTCATATTGTTTGATCTCACCAACATGACTCAAACATTTTGTATGATCATGAACAAGGTATTGCAACCTTTCCTTGATCGATTTGTTGTTGTTTATTTGGATGACATCATGGTGTATGGTCAATCACTGGAAGAGCTTATTTGCACTTGCGTGAGGTGTTTGTAGCACTATGGGAAAACTCCTTGTACATGAAGAGAGAGAAATGTGCATTTCTACAAGAGGAGATACCCTTCATCGATCACATAATTGGAGGAGGACAACTTAGGATGGATCAAGCCAAAATCCAAGCCATCAAGGAGAGGGAGCCACCAACCAAGGGGATGACATTACCACTCACAAACCTATTGGGCTAGGCATAGGAATGCATAGATGAGTCTTAGGCGATGTCTAACTTCTTGAAATAGGCAGTAACCAAAGAGCCTGTGCTGGCTCTTCTTGACTATGGGAAGCCATTCAAGATGGAGATAAATGCCTCAGACTTTGCCATTGGTGGAGTGCTCATGCAAGGTGGGCATCTAGTGGCATTTGAGTTGTAGAAGCTAAACAAGATAAAATGGAGATACAATGTCCAAGAGAAAGAGATGAATGCCATTGAGCATTGTCTACATATGTGGAGACATTATCTATAGGGATCACAGTTTGTGATATGCACTGACAATGTTGTGACTAGCTACTTCAAGATTTAGAAGAAGCTATCATCTAAGCAAGCTCACTAGTATGACTACCTCACTAAGTATAAGCCTAGGAGGGCTAACTCAATGGCAAATGCACTAAGTCAATGAGTTGAGCTAACAACCATCAACAAACCTGAGTGTTTGTTGGTGGATCGGATCCAAGATGGAATGTAGCATACTGGAAGGCTAGATTGCTCTTCAGTTGACCAATGCCAATAAGGCAGGGCAATTCTGGTGTGTGGAAGATCTCCTATACACCAAAGGGCAATGACTCTATGTCCCATTGCACGGCAACCTTTGATGAGAGATCCTACAAGAGTCCAATGACATGAAGTGGGCAAGATATTCAAGGATCAACCACACAGAAGCACTTGGTTGAAGACCAATACTTTTAGCCCCAAATGCGAGATGACGTGGAGACTTATGTGAAGACCTTCCTCAATGCCAACAAGACAAGTAAGATCAAAGGTTGGCTATCAGAATATAGGAGCCACTACCAACACTTGAGAGTCCATGGAAAAGCATCTCCTTGGACTTCATTGTCAGATTGCCTAAGTGTAAGGATTGCCAAACGATTATGGTTGTCATGGATTGCTTCTCCAACGATGCAACTTTCATTCCAACCATGAAGGAGGCAGCATGGCTGTTCAAGAAGCATGCGGTTAAGTATTGGGGAGTCCTACACATGATTGTGAATGATCGTGATCCTCAATCCACTTGGCACTTCTGGTCGGAATTGTTCAAACTATTGGGGTCTAACTTGAGTTTCTCCACAAGCTTGCATCCCTAAACCAACGACCGGATGGAGAGGGTGAACATACTCTATCAATTCCATGCAATGAGATTGGGAGAAGCTACTGGATGTGGCCCAGTTCTCTTACAACTTGCAACGGAGCAAGTTGATCGGCTAGAGCCCCTTTGAGATTGCAACTGGGCAACAACTGCTGATGCCAAGTACGATCGCATCAAGCTACAAGGAGAGTAGCCTGAAGGCATATAAATTCACTAAGGGATGGCAAGAAGATGCAGATTTGCATGATATTGCCTAGATAAGGCCTCCTAACGAATGAAGAAGTGGGCGGATAAGAAATGCCGCCATGTGGAGTATCATGTGAGTGACCTTGTGATGGTGAAATTGCACTAGATCCTTTGGCACAAGGAAGTTCAAAAGGGGCCGGTACGAAGGTTTGAGGGTACTTTCTGGATCCTTTAAGTGCATCGAGAAAGTGGCATATTAGGTGAAGCTCTTGAAAAAGCTTAAACTCCACCCGGTATTCCATTGAGTCTGCTTAAGCTTTATCATGAGGATAAGGAGGACCCTAGTCGAGCATAATTGTTGCAGTGCCTATTGGAGTCAATGCCTCCTATGACAAAGAAATCAAATTCATAACGGCAGATCGAGCTATCAAGAAGCACCACTGTAAGCCGAAGTGGTTGTTTGGAAGGGATTGCTGGAGAGCGAAGCCAGTTGGAAATTTGCTGAGAATGTGGCAATTCGAGAAGCAGATCAATAAATACATTTCATGTGGAGGACACGACGAGGGTGTTGCTCGAATAGGTAAGGCAGAATGTCAAGGACCGACCGGAAATATCGGGGATATTTGTGACACGTCATCAACCGAGATATTTGTGGAATCCTACCTGCCATGTCGTCTATCCTCCCTTCGAAGAAGGTGATCCTTCTAAAAGGATTACCTAAGGCACACAAGTGTAAAATATACAGGTAATTATTGTTGATTTGGTAGTTTAGATATTTTCATAGATACGATAGAATATCTCAGGAAGATCCCTTCTTCCATAATCTACGTAAAGAGGTCCTCCCATCATTCTGAGTTCATTCGGAAACAAATGACATTCGAGAATTTCAGCGCATCTCTCTCTAACTCTTTTGAGTGTGTGGGAAATGCTGCTTAAGACTGCGTCTTAAGGCCTTATGGGTTAAAAGCATGCGAGTTAAGTTTAAAGCTTGTCATGTCGTCGGTTCTCCCCTTCTTCGATTACGGGAAAATGTCCAGCGTGTGGGTTGTTTTCGAGGGTAGGTTTTGGAAGCAGGCAAGCGGCAAGTCTAAATCATGCTGCCAAGTGTCAGCGAATTTTTAAAAATACGATTTCATTTCTGAAAAAAAAAAGAAAAAAAAACGACTGTAAGAATGGTCGGTATCACTGTATTTATACATGAGCCTATCCTCGTACTAATCCAACTGAACTTTAACAATATAAATACCCTAATTCGATATATATATATATATATGTATAGTCTTGTCAATTATGTAGGATTTCTGGATTTTGCCAACTGATTCTCATGTGACAATGAAGTAACATGTAAATCAACATGATGAATCGATGTAGATATGGTATGTATGAGTGGCCTGGGGATTCAAACCAATCACTACTAGGCCAACCATTCGGAGTTCAATATGGATATGAAAATTTTTATGGAAAGCAAATTTCCGATTTTCAGTAATTTTTTCATGAGTGAACTAACATTTTGATCACTAGATTTTCAAGTGTTACTATTTGAGGACCTAAGTTTTAAATTTGATCAATTTAGTACTAACAGTTACATTTTATGTACCACCTAGGTCCTTGTGTAAAATACTTCAATGAAAATCAACCTTGATATGGCGTTAACATGCCATCCCATCACGTCAGATTTCATTTGAAGGATTCAACAGAATAATCTAATTAGGAGATGGAACGCAAATATTTGAACTATATTAATAAAAATTAAAATTTATATTTTCAAGTATTTGCTGTTGACAAATTAAGAGCAAAAAAATTAGTTTGCTTTTTTTAATCATTATGCCGAAAAACAAAATACATTTTAAGCCAAACCATAAAATTATTTTTCATGAGCCTCGTATAAAATAGAGTACAGTAATTCTTCCAATTCACTACAAGAAAATTGTTAATTTGCAACAAAAATGGCATCCAATTAGCGTACATGAATTAGGTTCATATTACGTCCATATCGTGTCCAAATTTTTTGACACAAATTTGCGTATAACTTGTGTCCATTTTGCGACCGTAAGTGGAGATAAATCCAAAAGTTGGTTCGTGTCGAATTTGCTCTAACATTTTGTGACACAAATTTGAGGCAATTTTTTTAAATATTTTTGCATGGCCAATTTTTTTTCTAGTCTACACATGACTTCGTATTTCTGATGATATTTAGTGTCGTATTAATGAATGGAGGTATTATTAAATTAAGAGAAATGTCAGAATTATTGAGAAAGTTGGAATCGTGGTAAAAGTTTCTTGGACTAAACGTGTAATGTGGGATTAAGGGATTGTGCTGTTTAAAAATTTTTAGAATTATTTATAAAAATTGGTAGTATAGATAAAATAATTGTAAAATTAGTGTAATCTAATAAATATTACAATAAAGTTTACAACAAAATACTTATAATTTTTTATACGAGATTATAATACACTTTACAGTGTAACCAACAGATTCTCAATTCCGTATGCTGTACAAAAACAATGCTGTCAGAACCAAATTGTTTGCCCCGTATATGACCATTTTTCTGTTCACCCCCAAGGCCTGAGTGTTCCGTATGAAACCTAGTTCTTCTTCCCCATGCTTGCAAGTCCACAGACCCATCCCTCTCTAACTCGCCAACTAAAATATATGCCATGAGCTGCGACAAAGTCAAACGAAAGCCCTTGTTTCAGTTAGTTGGGTTGTCGATCACCTTCCCAATGTGATGATAATCATGTTCCTTCTGCCTCCCACGCCCAACTAATCTAATGTCTAAATGATCCTGCTGATGAGACAACATACTGATTAAAGTAGTTAGTTAGTCATGGAGTTCTTGCGGGTGATCGCAATTTGAAGCTGATTTCTTCTATAAAGAGAATCGGTTAAATGATCATGGGAAGGTCGTCGAGGAGATCGGATGTTGGAATTCGCATTATTAGGTGCCAACAGCCAAACCTCCCATTTTATAAACCACTCATGATCATGTATCTGCCGGCCGATACAAAGTTGAAATGCTGCGAGCTCTCTATCTTTGAACCTATAATAATGCAGACTAAATTATAGGAGAAGTTGTCAAATTTTGTCATTTTTTCATATTAATTTATTCTATAACTTTTTATTTCATAACATATATAAATTATAAGTAATGCAGATTATTAAATTGGTGGTAACTCATTGTTACGTAAAATCTTGCTGATGTATAGGTATAGATCCATAAAACTGCTATGAGGGGGGATGAAATTCAAGGGAAGAGTATAAAACGAATTCAAAGAGTGAAATAAGATAATTAATAAAAAAAATTAATGAGAATAAGTAAAATTTGTATAATATTGGTAGAATTTTCTCAAGTTTATACTCATATCTCTTTAAATGTGGTACATTTTAGTTGTACATGGATTCATTGCCGTGATGATTTAGGATGATGTAGTGATCACAAGTAGGACGACTTAGTATCAATAAGATCTCATTCCCATGCTTGGATCATCGCACATTGAATGGCTTGTAACGTGTAGGATGAAGCATAGGCCTCGGGCAATTTGGCTAAGGAAAAAACTTACATAGATTTATAGAATATGATATCAAAAGGAATAAATGAATTTTTTGAATTTCTACTATCTCCAATGTCGTTAGTAACATACTACTGTGATCATGTGTCAACTCTTAATTGAAAAAGAACAGTGACTTTCATTAGGAAAAAAAAATGTATTTTTTTAGGTGGTATGTCCTCCATGGTAGGAAGCTCTTCAGACCATCGAAGGGTGTCTTTCGCTCATCTCAACTTCCCACTTGACATCATCTGCATTTCTGAATTACCAATAACAACGAGTTCTTAATTTGAGGTTGATTCCATTTCCAATAAAATACTATGCAAAAAAGTAAAAACCAAATATTATATATATATATATATAAGTAGTCAAATTCCGACTTCGAATCAAGCCAGACAAAAATTAAGATTGACCCGTTCTACTTCCCATTGCCGACTCTTTGATTCCGATTGTTCTTCCAATCCCAAAACATAAACCAAAGGGCGCCTCGGTGAAACATAATCTAGGATATGAATATTATTCTAATTAAATATAAAATTGGACTAATATTTTAAAATTTATTACAAATTCTTATTCTCATTAGATGCCAAATATAGGTTATTTATATATTTTAGTATAGTATTTATTTTTTTGGTAAAATTATCTTATATAACATGTTAATTTTATTGATATAGTTAACGGTAGTTTACCTGAGATATTTGACTGAAAAATGAATGTCATGCTAAATTCAGTAAATAACATATATTTGATATTTGATATGATAAATAAAAAATTATATTAAATTTGAAAAAAAAATCAAAATGCAAACTTAATTAAGATTATAAGCTTTTTAATATGCAAGGCAATTATTCGAATTCAATGAGGATTATAAATCTATATGCACCTCATTTCTTGGTACAATATAGACTCCACCAATATTTTTTGGATAAAATATAAATCTGAAAATCAATACTTTCCAACAAACAAAAGATCTTTGAATGGATGGATCATAAGAAGAATGAGCATAAGCCACTAGCATTATTCCGATAAATGTGATTCAAGTGCGAATGCAACCGATCACAGTGGTTACCCTCGTAATAAGCCATACGTGTGTTGGTCGCCCATTGGCACCCGAAAAGGTAATCCCGTACTAGAGAGCAACAAGTGCGCATGTCACGTCTGCATTTGTCCTCAAACGTGTCCGCTATTTATTTATTGTACAGTGACAGTTCAGTCACGTTTTAAATCTCTAACTCCCAGTTTTTTCTTTTCATTATGGTAAATATTTTAAATTGCCAATTCAGTTGAAATTTCATTTTAATCAATCAGTCGCCCAGGTCAGTCGATGTCACGAAAATAAACCCACTTTACTATCATCGGCATTATAATGACCACGCTTGTAAAAAATAAATAAAAGAAAAAAAGCATTATAATGATCTTCCGGTCATGGAATATTCTCTTAGACCAAACGGCACGTGGATATATATATGATGCTAATAGATTTTTTTTATAAAATCAGTAATTAATAATAAATAAATTTGAATTTATGATAAATATTTTTTATCTACTTAGTGGAAGATAACAAAAAAAATTGAGGATTAATATTATTATATTTGATTTATTCAATAAATAGGGAATCCAATAACACAAGCAGAAGAGCAATATCATCCTATTATTTTTATAACATATTATAAAATAAAATAAATATTAATTTATCTACAATTAATTATTTTGAAGGAAAGAAATTCAACGGCCTCGTTTTAATGCTGGGTCGGCTTTGTCTGGCGTCGTCCACGTGAGCTGCTGTGAACCAGTTTTCTCTTTCTTCTTTTTTTTAATATAGATAAAAGTGTTATAATAATTAATTAATTTATTAAATAATATATTATATATCTTATAACATATTACTAATACTTAAATATTAACTTAGGAGAAATTTATACTATAAATTTGACTTAGTATATATTATTAATTTCTCAGTTAGGTAACCCTCAAAACTAATGTGAACCAATTTTTAAATAGTCATCAAGCGAACTTATGGAACTGACTACTGAACTCATTATTTTAAAATATAAATAAATAAGTATAAACGGGATGAGGTAAAACGATTTTTGGAGAAGATGGAGACTAGCCGTTGGTGGTCGGTGCGCTGCAGACGACCGACGCCATGCCTTTTTGGGGGTGAGGGAAAGTTGCTTTCTATCCAATAAAAAAGTTAATGGATATATAAGTTGTTATGCTAAAATGGTGTAATAAATTAATTATTTTAGGGTACTGTTAAATTAGTTAAAAAAATTATAATTATTAATTTTTTAGGATTTACATTTTATTTTTAAGAATTTATTAAAATTTGTAATTAACTTTTTAATTTATTAAAATATTATTAGACCGTGACATTTCATAACATTAATAACATAATACATCGAGCACATTCAAGATTTTCACCCATCCAACAGCATGGTATTCCTCTTCTTCTCCGTTTACAAACTACGTCTTCTTCTTCTTCTTTTAATGGACTTTGTTTTTTACTTTCAAATCTTTATTTTTCAAGGAAAATATGAATATCATTTTTTCAACATTTGTTATTAATTCAAAAAATGGTGTAAATGTCACAAGTTTTTTTCTTTTTATATCTCGTTGGGTTAATTTTATGTGTGTGTGTGTGTATTATTAACAGGCCATAAGGCACAAGCAATGGACAACTGGCAAATATTCATCCGAGGGAAAACGTTAAGCACAAGTGGAATTGACACCGAGCCATTTGGAAGTGATAAGGGAATCTAATATACACTAAAATATATTTTGAATCTATTAATCTCTAGTTAGACTTTAGACCTTAAATTCATGCTATGATCAGTTTAATCGATAGTTCAATTTTAGAAATTGTGTGAGGGAGCTGGCGAATTCTCAGCCGCGATTAGTGGAGATCTTTGCATTGAGGCTACATATGGAATGGCCAGGCCGTGGCTCCATTCCGATTTCTGTGGAAGATAGAGGGTCAATCATGTGATTTCAGTCCACTTCCTTGTGCCGCATCGATCAGGATTTGCTATTCCCCATGGTAATGAGCTCTCTCTCCATCTACGGCGTAATAAATAGGTCTAGACCCGGCATTGCTGACCTAATTCGTTTAGGAAAAAAAAGTGCATAAACAGTTTAGTTCTTGAATTTGTGTGGAATTAATATTTGAGAACTTCAATTAATTTTATCACAAAATTATCCCTTAATTTCCATTTCTCTTAACAGTAAGCTCCATTGATAATTTTGTTAAATAAAAAGTTGTGCCAACATGACATGTTGACACATCAATTTTTCGCTACCCGCATCAAAGTTTCGGCTAATAAAATTGTTGTAGAGCTATTTGTTGGAAAAACAATAAAAATTAAAAAATTATTTTAATAATAAAATTAATTTTAATTCTCAAATGTTCACTCTCCACAAATTTAGGGAAGGAATTATTTGTTCACTCTTTGCCAAAATACTTGAACTTAGCTTTTGTGCCGGAGGGTCGTACGAAATTAGTATTCTATTTAAGGATGAATTCTGTGTCAATTTCAGTTTCCTTAATTCGGTAAAAAAAAGATATATATGGGATGGAAATTACTGACACGTGCCATAATTCTGAATTCACCGTGAGATATTATTATTCCTCACGTCACTGCAAGTAATATTCAGGGTAAGAACAAGCACTAAATTACCTCAATGCCCCTTCAAATATATAAGTTTTCAAAATTATGCCGTCATTTTGGCTTTTTAACTGCTCGCAGGAGCAGCCAGATTGGAGCCGCCGCCTTCGCCGTGTCACTTCTCCAGCGTCACCATGCGATATCAACCTTGAGCTCACCACCCGACTAGTACCCAATTGCTAATTTAGGGCGAGCCCATTACATCTCACTTTTCATGGGTTTTCTGGCATTGACTGGATCAATAACCCAAATAATAGATACATTCAATTGGTAGACTCTTTTTCCTCTTTCCTAGACCCAATATATTTTCTTGGATATTTGCTCCGTATAATACACAATCTTAATGTAAGAGCATGGCTAATGCAGCAGCTAATTTAATTCATATTTAATCTCTCTCGGTAAATATGGACTATATTTATGAAGTCGGCCAATACTTTGGTCTTATAACCTTTCTGCCATTTACTTGATGGAGAATACTTTACTTGATACTCACATAAAAGTAAATAGAGATTGACTATCATTTTATGCATATTGGTTCCATTTATAAACCTGTGGACATTCTTAGCTATCAACAACATGGTCTTCTGCCATCCAAGCTCAATGTGCATCACTCTCCATTACACTTGCAGAGAGTATTCAACAGGATTAAATGGATTGATAGGATTAGATATATACATTGTGACACTCATTAATAGGAGACTAAACTAGATTAGAAAGAGTGAATTATAACATTTAATATAACATATATACTTCTATACTAAATTTACACTACAATTAATAATTGTTTCCACTAACTTAATTTGGTGGGTTTCTTTCTCTCACTTCACATTCTCTTCTAAGACAAAAGCCCCGCATGTACAATTTGCAAAAACAGACAACTATAGACTGGTTAATGTCTTTTGTCGTATTTACCCCCTTGAAGGACTCAACTGCAACAGTTAGCTCAATAATGGCTTATAATTAACAATACAAATTAAAGGATAAAATGTAATGATTCAATCAATTCTTCTCTTCTCCTATTCAGCCACTTAAACCATAAAATAATGTTAGGTCACAACCCAAAGACCCAAATACTGACAAATGAGGCTCAAAATTTAGACTCGAGCTCAGCATGACACCTAGGTAACGAAGACATGCCCGATGATGTGAGCTCGGAGCCCATCAGCCTGTAACTCAGGATTTTTGTCAAAAGAGAAATTCGAATATAGGTAGGAATGATTATTAGCCGTTATTCATAGTCCCATTGTATGTAAAATTACTTAATAACCGCCTTCAGTAAAAAAAATGTGTGTACATTTGTTGCATAATCAATAAACAGCCAACCCCCTTTTGCTTGAATCTCTCTCTTTCCACTTCTTTTGCTAATTCTCTTGATCCATCTTAGACAATTCTCTTCGTAGAACCATAACATTGGTGCTGTTTATGGGAACTTCAAGCAAAAGGCCATGAAATGGCTAGAACAAAACCAAGAAGATCCGCACCATTGGGCAGTGGACCATTGGCAGCCCCTGAAGAGACGCCTAGATTGGAGAATGTGCCATATGAAGGCGCTCAGGCAGTAGTCACGATGATATAGCTTTTGAAATTAATACTCTAAATCCAATCACAATAAATATAAATTTATTTATAAAATAAAATCAAGATATTATTATTCATCATATGCTGCTATATTATATGATAAAACCTATAAACTATGATAATGATTTTAAAGTCATGATGAGATAATGCCAGTGAGATTTAAAATTCACAAATTTTAGTTTAAAATATTACTAATTATAGGATCACTGAACAGGGAATCAGTGGTCTGGTAAGACTAGTACACTTATTACATACTCTAAGGTAGAGAGTAAGTGATCTCACAATTACTTGTGAAGAGTCATTAATGTAAGAGTATAGGTACTCATTATGAAATGAGTTTATTAAACTGATCTGCTTAAAGGATTAACCTAATGGATCTTTAAATAAATGTCAATAGGTTATTCCTTAGGTGATAGTAGGTGTAAATAACCCTTAAACTTGATATTACTATAATATCTTGTAAGAGTTAAGTTGTGTTTTGGTTTATTCCTTTACATAGTTTTCTGAACCATGTGTAAGATATTATGGACTCAACAAAACTCTTATAGAGATTGTGTGTAATCAATAAAGAATCGGTTACTTCTCATAAGAGGAGATAATATATAATGTATTATATTTAGTATTGACTCAGAAAATCTCTTATCAAAGTAGGATGAAATATCAGAAAGCAGTTTCCAGTATTTTATTGTTAAGTTAATTACTAGAGAATTGAGATAAATATGGATAAGAATTAGGGTTTGACATTTTATCCATACCTTAATTTATCTAGAACATTGTATAACTAAAGGATTTAATTACACGAAAACTTATCACCAAAGGGTATTCAATCCTTTGATTGAAATCTTCACTATCCGGGTGGTCATGATATGTTGTTAGACGTCAATCTTGACTTGTGAACTTAATTGATTAAGAGTTAATTTATAATTTTATTAAAAGATTTAATAAGATAAACTAATTCACTATCGGCTTAGTATGGAGCCCAATGGGTCACACACAATATAAGTCATTTTTTGTAATCAAAATTTAATTGTTTAAATTTTGTGTTGGGCAATTAATTTCCACTAGCACGAAATTGCCCATATCGGTTATGCGTCTTATTAGATAAAGTTGTTTCGAAATTAACTGTAAAGTTAGATTTATATAAATTTAATAATACTCTCAGTTATATATATATGCTAAATTATCAAATGAGATTCGATTAAATAAATACATGTTTATATGTATGTACATAAGCAGTACATGTCATGTAGACCAACGGTTGGTCTATTCTCAACGACATAATATTGAAAATGGCATAATATTGAAAATGGCATAAGGTATGCCAATTATGATTGTGAAAGAGCACATCTAGAGCCGATTCGGTGTGCCTCACTTTGGTGAAATAGGGGCAACGGTGTGTGGGAGAAAGAATTCTAAAAGGTGACAACATTTCGTCCACCAAGCAAGNTATGCCAATTATGATTGTGAAAGAGCACATCTAGAGCCGATTCGGTGTGCCTCACTTTGGTGAAAGAGGGGCAAAGGTGTGTGGGAGAAAGAATTCTAAAAGGTGACAACATTTCGTCCACCAAGCAAGACAAAAGTCTCATTTCGTGTTATATATATAGGAAAATTTGAAGGGCGTCATTAGTGTGTGTGAGTCTAACGAGGAGAAAAAGAATTGTGCCGATTGAGAGAAGAAAATATTGCCACCTAAAAATACCATATCTGAGAGTGAATGAATAAAATATTTTCTACTATATGCTATAAACAAGCCTTTGAATCCGAAACTAAAAATGCGATTGATTGTTGGGAACAGTTTCCAACACTTACGAGAAAAACTTGGTATGGATACCGTGAAGGGCGTACATGTATGCGTCTAGTTAGAGGATTGACTCTCGAAACCATTAGTGAAGGCACTATGGGACATTACCGAATTGAGGATTCAAACACAATGACTAATTAGGAGTCTTTGTAGGTATGTATATTCTCTACTTGTTTCTTCGTATTTGAATTTCAAATTGTATTAAGGGGATACTGGGTTTGGAAATATAATTTAATTGAAATTGAAATGCACGCTTCCGCCGCATTTTGATTCCCAACAACAGCATGCACCAAAAGTCGAAGATGAACAACCACCAGCTAACCCATCCCCTCCTAGCGGAGTTCTAACCTCATTCTTAGCTAAGACGAAGATGGCAATTGAAGATTTGATAGGGTAGAAGGTTATAGAGGGAGATGTTCAAACAATTGAAGAAGGATCAAGAAACAAGAGACGTGGAGAAAGGTAGTAAGTGTGGAAATGCTAAGCTGATGGAAACCACCAAGCATATCACTCATGTCCGGGTGTAACGAGAGAGAAGTTCCACTAATTCCCTTGCCTCAAACATTCGGGTGGCAACCTGGCCCTCGAAATTTGTAGTCCCTCATATCATGCCTTATGAAGAGAAAGCAAATCCCATGGACCATCATAGGCACATCTTGTCCTTTGCAGGGCGAGGTACCTCTAATGAAGCTATGTGTTTTCTATTTCTAGGAACTTTGACAGGGGTTACAGCTGATTGGCTTGACACTCTAGAATTAGTTTCCATCACAAATTTGGTGCAATAGAAGGATAAGTTCATTGATCTTTTCTTGGGTACAGGCACATAAAGAAGGCATCCATGAAGATCTTTATCATGGAGCAGCACAAGGATGAATCCCTTAAGCAATGGTACGATCATTTTCTCGCTAGGTTGAGGAGCTAATGCAAATAGAGAAGATGGCGGCAATCCAAGGGTTCCACACCCATTATAAACTATCTTTGATAAAAATGAAGGACTTATTCCACGCTAAGTTTGAAGCCATCTTCCCTTGGATCATAGTCCCAAGAATTGAAGGAAATTAATGGGTAAAATGGCATTAGCCGTGGAGGTTGTCCAAGTTAAGCTTGTAAAAATACAAAAATACCGTAGCAAAAAACTCTAGCCCTTCCTCCCTGCACCAAAGCAAAATGGAAAGCCAAGTCCTCTAGGAGTTCACAATAGTTGGGTGAGGGCAACACCCAATTAATGGCAAAACTCTACGGTCTCTAACTCCAATAGCCATCTAAGTAAGGCCTACATGAAGGTGGTAAGGGAAGATGACTAACTCCCCTTCATAGGGCCGGAAAGGAGTGCCCCTAAGAACAAGGAATGTAGGGCAAAATTTGCTCCCGAGCTCTGCTTTCTCAACAACACAGCAATATTAAGCTTATGTGTTTTAGCAAGGGGACTAGGAGGAAGAGAAGAAGCTTTACCCATGACATCTCCCCAACGAGAACTTCCCATTGTGCCCAATACTCTACGAATCAATCAAACAAGGAAAGGGTCCCGAAAGTGTGAAAGTGTGAATGCAAAGGACAGGGAGTGGGTTGCAACAAGGAGAATGAAATGAGATATCAATGCCAAAAGAAAACCCTAGAATTTAAAGAGGTTCCTGAATTCATGACTCACCGGGAAATGAAGAGAAAAGCTTTGGTGTCCCTCAAGAATAGGTACTGACAAGTGAAGAGAGAAGATGAATCACCATAAGGCACCCCCAAGAAATGAGAAGAGGCAACGCAGGTGATCACCCACTTTCCCGCTTTTTCTGGCGCCAAAGGGGTTGGGGGCAAATGTTAGGCTGTAGTCCAAAGGCCCAAATACAATCTAACGAGGCCTATAAATAGACCCCAGCCTAGCGCGACATCTAGGTAACGAAGACAAGCCCAAGGATGTAAGCTCGGAGGCCAGCAACCTATAGCCCAAGGTTTTGTGAAAAGAGGAGTTGGAGTATAGGTGGGAATAGTCACTAGTCATTATCCAAAGTCCCATTGTATTTAAAATTATTTATAATCATCTTTGGTTAAAAAAACTATGTATGCCTGTTGTATAATCAATGAAAAACAACTAACTCCCTTTTGGTTGGATCTCTATCTTTCTTCTTTTTCTTCTTGAAATTCCCCTCAATCCATCTTAGATGATTCTTTTGGTAGAACTATAACAAATAAATTTTCATGTCTTACTTATTCTACTATTATCACGTGTATTTCTTTTCTTAAAGTCCGCGGTGTTAAGTCAATTGTCTTTTAATTTCTTTCTCTGCCCTCCGTTAGCATGTTTTTGTCACGGTGTGAATATATTGGTAGGTCGACCGTCGCTGTAGAGGAGCGTGCCCACTCCCCTTCCCTAACACTACAAAATCAGCTCTGGCCCCCCTCCTCCTCCGCCATCTCTCCCTCCAATTCTGCATCTCGCTCCCTCTCTCTCTCTCCCCGCAATGACTACAGACCCCGAAGTAGAGCCACATTCTTGTACGGACTCCGAGAGCAGCAGCAACTCCATGCCTCATCATCAGCTGAAGAAACGCCCGAGACAGAGCACTGAGGACGGTAGCAGCAGCACCATCAGCGGCCGCAGCGGCAATAAACACCCCGTTTACCGGGGAGTCAGAATGCGGAGCTGGGGGAAGTGGGTCTCCGAGATCCGAGAGCCTCGCAAGAAGTCCCGGATTTGGCTTGGGACCTTCCCAACCCCTGAAATGGCCGCCCGAGCCCACGACGTCGCCGCCCTCAGCATCAAGGGCGACTCCGCCGTCCTCAACTTCCCCCACCTCACTGGCACCCTCCCCCGACCCGAGTCCCCTCTGCCACGCCACGTCCAGGCCGCTGCCGCCCGCGCCGCCGCCATGACCGAGCTCGACCCCTCCCATTCCCTGCCTTCCCCGGAGCCATCCACATCATCTTCTTCGCTCTCGGACTCTGAGGATCAGGACCTCGCCCAGATCGTCGAGCTGCCCAACATAGAATGGGGTGGGTTCGCTCTGGTCGACACCGTGGACCGGTGGGCCGAGCTGCCGCAGTGGGTTGAGGAGGAGGCCCCGGCCGAGTTCGGCGTTGACTATTGCCTTGAGCAGATATTGGCTGCGGGCAGCAGCAGCTTCTCGAGCAAGCACGAAGCTCCAGTGCGAGATTAACGGCTAATTACCTACTTCGCCTTTCCTTTATTGCCCTTCCATTTCTGTTAATTATTATATTTTTCGCTTGACTTCATCTTTTTTTTTTCCTCTTTTTGATATTACATTTGGCACCTATACACTATACTCTAGCAGGTCACATATGTCGTTGTGTAATATAAGTCCACACGATTCGAATACTAAAGAGTTGATCCTCTGTCCCTGTTCCACTCGACTCTCGTTTGCTCTTCCTTTAGTTCAGCTTGAGGTCGGCAAGAACTGCATGACTATGGACAATTGAGAACTTTACCGAGTGATGTATGATAGGTGAATTAGTCGTAAAAGTTGAGTTTTACCCCCTTTTTTTTCTCCTTTCTAGATTATCAGGGAAACTATTTTCAGAAGGGTGAAGTGAAACGAAGAGCTTGTGGAATCTATCTATCTACTACACACCTTGTTGATTATGTCTTCTCCTGACAGGTCTATATGTTAACCCAAGTCAAAATATCAATAGCCATGAATGACTTACAAGGTCTCTCGGGTAACTTATCTCAATAGCCATGAGCTTCTAGAATCGGTACTTTTTATTTTAATGTATTTTAATTAATCAATTAAAATATATGCAAATAATCAAACACAAGTTTGCTATAACATCAAGCTCGGACATGAAAAAAAAAAGCAAGATAACTTGTCAACATTACATGATTTTATCAAAGCAAGTTTAAGTTTCTGTCACATCGACTTGAACGATCGTGTCGGCAATGTGGGAAAACGGTCAGTCCAAGTCCTAGAGATGACTTTTATATACACTTCATTTATTATTTTTTCCCAGAATTTCTAAGAAAAGGATTTAATATATTTAATCGCTTTGGTTACATATTAAATTCAATTAGGTGCAAGTTAACATACAGCTGCACAAACAGATGCACAATCAAAGTTTACGAGAAGGTCCTAATCGCAAGTTTCACGCGTTATAGGTCAGCCTCAATAATAATGTTCAATAAATTGATGGGGTCAATAGAATATAAATTCATACGTATAGATATATATATATATATTCTTATAGTTGAAGATTGTTGACTAAATATATGTGATTAGGATGAGCATCAACAGAGAAAAATCTTATCATTAACGCCTCATAAATTGTTGATTAAGAAAGAATGGAATTTAGTGCAACAGGATGTATGAAAGTGATTAAAAATCATGAAATTTTAAGTTTTATTTTTATTGATGGGATTTATCATATATCTATTTATGTTCTTCAAATTCGTACTTTGTGAGGACAGTTAATTTCAATTTAAATCAAGAAATTTTTTTAATAATCATGTAATCTTCATTAAATCGATTCAAAATATGTGGTTTATGATAACTGGGACATATGAGTAAGCCACCCATCATGCCTTAAAAGTTAAAAACCATGAGCGGAAGCCAAGTCAGCTAACACACGTGTCGCCATGTCAACCACATGTAATGATGTAAGAGAAAATTTAACGAAAGCATAATATTACAATATGAAAGGTTATTGCAGCCAAATGCTATTTTTTATTTTAGTTGGTGCTCTAATATAGAATTTTTACTTGTTTTATAATAACGATAAATATTTGTATAATTTAAAATTTTAAACTAATAGATATTAATATTTTATATTTTATATATCAAAATCATTACATTCATTTTTCTAATGTAAAATCTTATATTTTATCGATCGTTCTCACATAATAATATAATTTATATGTACCATATACACTTGAACACTTGCTCGTAAAAACTGTATACAAGACGAACATTCTTTTTCGTGCTTGAAGGGGGAGTTGACGAATGACCATAGCTAAAAGGGCCATTGATCTCAATCGAAAGTTAGAAAAACTATCAGGCCCAGACAAACTAACCATGAACTGAGCGTTTTTTTTTTTATTGTTAAGCATGATGAGTATAAATTCATACAATAACCTATTTTAGTACAATGTAGAATTTTATCAAATTTTTAAGAATGATAGATTTATCATATTTAATACTAAAATTTAAATTAATATGATAACGGTATTAAAATTTTCATACGCCAACACCGTTTATTTTAAACTTGTAATGTGCAATTTTTATATTTCAACAACTATTATGTTATATGAGCCAAACCATTTGCGACCATGAGGCAATTATCCCCATCTAGGAGGACCTCTAGGCTTTCTAAACTTGTTTTTGAAATTGGAATATTTCATTTTATTTCACGGATTACCCTTCAATCATTGCTAGTTTGACTTTTTTTTAATATTGGTAGTGTCCCGCCACATAACAATCCACTAATCCACTGGACGATTATTATACAGTATACGGTCCACTAATTAAATCTCAAATATCTACTCTCGATAATTTCAAACTCTATATATAATTTATTATATGTTATCAGTTTATGAACAAGTAATCCTCCTTTTTAAGTTTGACAGAAGGCTACAAGGATCTATTAAAAGGAAAATGGAAAAAAGAGCCGTTGGAAGACATCATAAATTATATTGACGGCTACTAAAATGTACCGTTGCAGGGCATTTCATTGTCGAAGTTATTGGCATTTTTTGACTTATCGGTGTCACTTGCGACAAGTTACGAGTGAAAAAAACAACCCACTTGGATTTTCCCAGAAGAAACAATTTCCAATAATGAAGCACAACCAAAAAAGATATTTGTGATAATATTTCGTTGCTTTTTATGCCTATTTTTTGTGTAAAAATGCATTGGAATGCTTAAATAATAAATTTACGGCGTTCTTTTGCTACATGCAAATTAGCGTCTATTATGGAAGTTCCCTCATCCACTAAGTTGATGAGAAAAAAAGTCTATTTTTTCTACCGATTTTATTGTATATTCTTGTTTTTAGTCTTGTCTTTATTTTTTCTGATGATTTCTTCCTCAATCATCACAATTCTTCATTTTAAAATTTTGTACCTGAATTTTCCCTCTCTCAAATTAATTACTGTCCCATCCACATTAATTAGATCTTTCCACGCATCAATTTCATCCCTCTATATTGTCATTTACACGTCAAATTGATGTGCATAAGAGTGAAAGTGATGGATAAATATCCAAATTAATGTATAAAGTCAACCTAATTTATATCTAAATTGATAAAATTAATGTATAGAATTTAAAAATGAATGACATATGTGAAGAACAACGCTTGTCTCAGATTAACTTAGTCTATTTTTCTCCATTTTCATTTTTTTCCAAACAAGTTGAGCTTCTGTCTCGTCCCTGTGGACTGAAACCTCGTTTTCTTGCCAATTCAAAGACAAACTAAACGGTAATAATTTCTACTGTAAACTGAAAACGACATTGTTTACATGTATATGTATGTGTGTGTATATATATACTTTGCCATCATAAAAGTCTCCAATGCTCTCTCTATGCATAGTATGAGGAGCAACGGCTCCACGAAAACGACCTTACGCTGTATGTACGAATATATCTACAAACGGCTCTCCACTGTTTGTACATGTATATATATATATATATATATATTATATTTATGTTTTTATTCCATATAATATAAACACATAAAAAATGAAAGAGAAAGAAATTAAGAAATTTCTCTTGACAAATAGCATAGAAAACACTTAATATTTGTAGGACCAATATTCACATATCATATATTCTCTCAAAAAAAACCTTGAAGAATGGCATACTTATGTGTCTTTAATTTATATTTAATAATAGCAA
This sequence comes from Sonneratia caseolaris, assembly GCA_900006705.1. NCBI lineage: Eukaryota > Viridiplantae > Streptophyta > Magnoliopsida > Myrtales > Lythraceae > Sonneratia > Sonneratia caseolaris. The sequence continues at coordinate 53,221 of CXYZ01007929.1, forward strand.
AATATATTCTTCTATGTAAATTAGCCCAAAAATTATATGACATTTTGACAATTTTCCATGCCTTGTCACGATTTTGAATAATAGCTAAAATAAACCTGTGCTTTACTGCATATTCGCTTGCAAAAAATGTCTAGGGTGCTGACACAATTTATTTTTTCCATTAAATGATGGCGTGCGTGGTGGCTCTATCTAACAGGTCTAGATATGTGATAGTACATGTGGGGCACCATATTATCATATCATTACAAAAGAAAAACAAAAAGAAATTAATAAAAATAATAAAAAAAATTTAAAAATAAAATAAAGTATAAAAGTATTTTATAATATATATCCAAAAAATAAAAATGAAAATAAAATAAAATTTTAAAATATTGGAAATGGAATTTTGAAAAAACTAAAGTTATATTATAATAACTATAAATAAATTCAGAATTATAAAGAAATATTAATAATAGGAAAATCCAAAGAAAAATATTAAGATTTAAATAAAATGTTGACAATAAGAAAATGTAAAAAAATGAAGGAAATACAGTTAAAAATTCGAATATATATTTTTTATTTGATAATAATTTATACATTCTAGTCAATGTAATATAGCAATTCTAAATATTGAAAACCTTCTAGCACACTCTCTGCTCACTTCTAAAACACGCAAATCATACTATCGATCACACACAAAGCAATAAGTGACTATATTGAGGTTTAAGCAAGGGTTAATTCCGATCTGGGTGTAGAACCAACAAGATATGCATAAGGAGAATTTCTACGGAAGTGTGGAGGGACCAAGTATTGCAAACCGGGCTGGTTTGGCCCAAAATTGGACCTGAACCGACCCCTATGAAATCATAAATGGCCTAGCTTGATCCGAGCAATATGACTGTGGGGGTAGTTTCGGTGTGGCTCATGTGGAAACAGCCGGTTGAACCACAACCAACCCGGACCATTTTCATTGTGGTCCATCTGGAATTGTGGCCTAGACTACTTTAGCTGAACTATGACTTTTGTTATCTAGATTATTGTTGTATGGGCTTCATTGCCTCTATTTTGTCATTCAGGTAGTTTAATGTTTTTTTTTCTTGTGGATGTTATGTGTATATTAGTCACATTGAAGATTTTACAATTGTAAATTATAATTGCAAAAGAAACCATTCCTTACAAACAATTAGCATAATTATGAAAGTTTAGTGGTGACATAAATCCCTACCAAGCCATCAAGTATTTGTGTCATCATATAGCTGGTTCTCCAAGTAATTCTAACATGATCCTAAGAAGATAATAAATTAAAAGCAAAAAGAAAAATCTTTCCCATGTTCAAACGTACAAAGTGTGTATATAATTTTATACCGAGTTACTTGTTGCAGGTCTAAGTATTGATTGGTAAAACGTATGATATAATGGAACATGTTGGGACAAGATCCTATTTTATCATAAAATGTATACTATATTGAATTTATTTTGGCAAAGTTCATGGTAAATACATTTCTAATTATATTAATATGTAACAAAAAATTATAAATTAATGTAGTTACAAAATACGTAATTATATATTGCATATTTTACAGTAAAATAACATATTATTCAGTATTTTCTTATTGTATATATAGTGCTAAGTTAGAGGATCAAAATTAACTTTTAATTGTTGAATTATACAAAATAAGTAAGAAAATATCGGAACAATGTGTATTTTATCATAAAATATATAATATGTAAGTACATGTTTTGTAAATATATTATTAATCAATAGTTATTTTTTATTATAAATTAATGTAACTATAAGTATATTATGAATGAGGATCAAAAGAAGATACCTACCAACTTGTTTCTCTATGTAAGATAGTATTTCTACTCACAACATAAGTTAAAATTGATACTACAATACTTATTTAGTACAATTACATCTCATCGTCATCATCTATAAAATAGTACATAAATACCACTGAAAGATATATAATGGTTACAACAACAAATAATTTAAAACCACCCAAATGATAGAAAATAGGTAGTGAAGCCTAGCTACAGTAATCAGAATAGCACAAGTGATAAATTAGCAACAAAACAGTGAGCCAACCTCACCGTCATCCAAGTGCAGACCTTTGCAACTGTTCATGTACCAATCCAAAGAACTTGTTAAATATTAGAAACATTCCCACCATTGTAAGGATTCCAATCCCTACACTGTTGAGATATCTAAAATAAGTATCGCCATTCACATTTATCATAATAATGATCACCACGTGTAAAAAGTAATTGATTTTGTTAGAATGAGCTCAATTTTATGGAAAGTGAATAAATTTACAAGTAAATGGGTAAGATTAATGATTTGGAACAACATGATAGTAACCTATGTTGAGTAAGGGGTTCTAGCAGAAATTGGGGATTTCGAATTGCTTGATAGTTAATACCTTAAAGGATATTTGGCTCGAGAATGTGGTATTTAAGTTGATCTAATCGTTGAGTTGAAGCAAGCGTAAGTTTGATTTAGTTTGAGAGGTGATCTTTACCAAAACATTTCATTTTGGTTGCAGCAAAATAAGTGGAGACTTCACACCCTAATTGTTGAGCTGAATTAGAGGATGCCTTTGATTTAGTTTATGATGAATTTTTACCGATATATTTCAATTTTAGGTTACAAGAAAATAAATCGACACTTCACCACTCTCATGTAAGACATATCTGCCTCAAGGCAAATGAAGCCGTTGATTTCCTTACAAGATATGTTAGAAAAGTCAACATTGATTAGCAGTCTGTATTTTATCAAGCAAGAAATAAAAAGGGAGTTTATGCTTTTCCATAGTCCTATCAAAAGAAATGTGGAACATCTAATTTGCTGTTCTTATTGGAATTTCCAGATTATGATTTGTATTTTTTTTATTAATTTTATCTTAATTAGTACAAATAAATAATGATTTCATATTGGTAGAATCTAGAGAAATAAAGTCGAGGACCCCTTTCTAATCGGGCATGTGGACAACAAAAAGGCCTAGAGATGTAGGCAATAAAAAGGCCTCGAGAGAGGTCCATATCAAAGAAAAATTAAAGTTAAGATGATAACGATGAATCATAGAATAGCTTTCTTGAAGGGGTACTCTTAAGAGCTGACAGTAAGCACATTTGACAATTGGCATGTGAGAGAATGACATTTATTTGATATATATTGAGATATACAATTTCATATTGATCAAATAAAGAAAAAGTTGTGAATTTATAAGAAAATTGGGAATTACTACTTATCAGTTTAAATTTTTAGGTGGAAATGAGCCCAATTTTTTATGGGCTCAAAATGAATAATATCAGAGAAAATAGGCTCACATCTTGCCCGATCCGAGCTCGAAAACTTAGCTCATGGTCAATTGATATTAAGCCTGAGTATGAAAGAAAATTGTCTGACTTGTAACAAGTTAAAATCGGAAGAAGAATACTTAGCTCATAAATAATTGTTGAGAGTGGATGTTTAATAGTATGTGGTAAAGTAGACCGTATTGTTACGTGAAAGCATGTATTGAGATATACGAAGTCACATCGATTAAATAAAAAAAATTTGTGAATTTATAAGAATATTTGGTACTATCAGGTGAAAATGATTTCAATTCCTTATGAGTTTATAACGAATTCAGTATTATAAATGACAATGACTTCCTCGTTGTCTTATAACACCAAAATTCTTACTACCCGAGAACATTAGTAGGGGTTGAACTCAGTATTACTAAATAACTATTATTGTGCAATACTCTAAATGCTCAATATAATTCATGGCATCAATATCATTCAAAACTCATTTCAAAATATGCGCTTTTGATATATGTTTGGATACGAGTGCGAGAAAAGCTTGGGAACTGTAATCTTGGACTTACAAAATCATATGAGAAATGATTTAGAGCCATTATACTATTACTTGTGCTTAGTTTTTTTTTTTCAGAGGTATCTAGTATCGTAACAACTAGTTAATCTACCGAGCAGTATATTGTATAGCTTAGACCCCATCAATTAAACTCTAGATACCGACTCTCAAGAGTTTTGAATCCTAAACCTAACTTACTGTATATTGTCAGTTTATTACTGAACTCTCACTATCGAAGGTTATTACTTGTGCTTAGTAGCATGAGGCCTTAGTAATCTAGAAAGTGGACATTTCCCTCAAACTCCTCTGTACACTCTCTTATCGTAGTGAAGGTATAGTTTTAATGTCATATTTTCCACTAAGAAAAGATTTTTGTTTACCTTTTTGTTACAAAATAAACTATGAAAATGAAGAAAAATAATAATAACCAGTGGACTGTAATGGGAATCTTTTTTGTAATTAAATATTGTGACGGATATATCTCTTTAATGGTAAATGTGATGTTAGAATTAAAGTAATAAAAAGATCGATAATAAAAATGGAAAAAAAGCGACCTTAGATGAGGATGACGAAAATGATCAATATTGAAATTTAAAACCATTTTCTTCTTTTCACTTTATTCGCAATCTTAGTGTTCCTTGCTTCTATCTTTAGAGTTTGTGGTTTTATATTATAATACTAAAAAGAAAGTTTTCTTTTTGCGAAATAATATTTTACCAGAAATTTAGACAAAATATCACATTAAATAATATGGTTAATAACCAAAAAGAACACAAACATTAGGGTCATTTACAATTTTGGCATTTAGTTTTTTTTCCTTAACTTATTAAAATGCACAAACTTTATACGATATACTATATTTGGTGCGCTGTCAAATTTTTTGAAGAACATGCAAATTGTCAAACTTTATATATAAGATAGAGGAGAAATAGAGAGAATGATAAAACATGGTGATTCGAAAGTCAAACACACAGGAATAATTGATAATTCTTTATTGAGTGATAACGAAATTATATGAGATGATTTGTTCATTTATATGCTCAAAATAATAATAAAACCTATAAATAAATAATAATAAAATATTTCAAGAATATTTAAATCAAAATATTTTAAGAATTTAAACTATTTAATTTATTTAATATTTAAAAATAATAATAATACCAAAATTTCAACACAAATATGGCACTATAGTGTCACTGACGTGGCTAACAGTGCTGATTTGTCTTTGCTGTTTAGTGAAATGTCAATATTACCTTTAAATTCAAATTTTTAAAAAATATACTTTAGTAAGATCTCCTCCTCGTTCCTCCACCCCAACCTAATGTCAACCTCCTCCTTCAATGGTAGCCGTCGCCGTCCTCCTCCTTTTTCCACCTACTCAGCAAGAGGCTCTAATTTAGGAGCGCAAGAGCCACAAGGCGGGCCTGGGAGTCCCCAGTCACGACAACACATGACCCGTTCAGGGGATCCCAAGCATGAGATTGGCCTTGCTTCAGGAACTAGAAGCATTTGCTTCCTCTGCCATTTTCTATAGCTTCCTGTCGAAGACCGAGATGGCAGACCGTAAGCTACCAGCAATCTCCTTGAAGTCCCTGCCCAATGAAGGTTTCTTAGGGTTTGAGTCGAGATCTATGTGGTCCTTCACTGTCCTAAGATCCTTTGCTACGAGTTCCAGGGATCCCCTGAACTTGTCTTCCTCTTCTTCTGATTCCTCTTCGATGTCAAGATTCCTTATCTTAGTTGCTAGGTCCTCTTTAGATTTGAGCATCGGGCGGTGCTACATGCTCGAGTTGGGTCTCATCAACGAGCGAAAAGAGGTTCCATAGGGTGTTTTGTACTCTGACGTCACAGGATTTCCTCTGAGGCTCGTAAGTGCCAGAGAAGAAACCCTCGTTCTCGGAGGCCATCGAAAGAGGAGGATGGTAGTGGCAGCCATTGGAGGAGGAGATAGAGGTTAGTGTGGGGTGGAGGAAGAGGAAGAGTTTACTAAATTACCCTCAATTTTATTTTAAAAAAATAAATTTAATGGCAATATTGATATTTCACCAAACGTACCAATTTGGCGGAGACACATGCATCTTCAGCGCTCTTAGCCATGTTAATGGCGCTAACATGCCACATCTACATTTTCAACAAATATATATATATATATATATATGGTATACCAAATATGATGTAACGTTTAAAATTCGTGCAGTATTAAGTTAAAAAAAAAGTTTGTGCCAAAATTGGAAATGAGCCTCTAAAGTCCATGCCCTTTTTAGGCTATTAACCGTAAATGATAATTAGGTTGAGGTACACAATATACCATGCACTCTCTCTCTCTCTCTCTCTATGTATATATATATGAGATTTTCTCTCCCTAGTTTAATTAAAACTCACTATAGAGATCATAATTACATCGTATGGTTATATAGATATAACATTTACAAGTCAGCTGTCTCATTATATTCACATAATTGTTGAATTCTTGAACCGTGTGAGTTTTCTTGTCCATGCCATACGTGGAGAGATAATATAGTAAGGGCTTTATGGTAACCTATCTCCAACTCCTCAAAAATTCTATGTGTAAGCAATCGATTTCAAGGAAAAAGTCGGTGAGAAGTCCAGTTTATTATATCTCAATTAGTGTATTTAATCATGCCCCTGCCTCTTTCTCAGAACTTCCAATGTGTATGCGATTGGGTAGAGCACGTCATGTTGGAGAACGTGCAGGAAAATGTGATGGGTTTAAGAAGAACAATGGGATCCCGCCATACTTCTACTTGATTGAATTCTTTCCCTGAAAAAAAAATGTCAGCTGTAAATTCGATCAGTAAATGCTTTACTAACAATAAGGTTTGTTTTGATTAATAATCCCATTTTTTTATTATCAAATAATGCAATATGTGATATAAATTTTGGATTTTGGATATAAAATTTGGATTCTACACCCAATCAAATACACTCCAAAATTAGGTAACTGGAATTAAATGCGACTTTTCTAGTTAATATGTGTTAATTAGGATGCACATGAGCACATTTCTTCCAAATATAAAAATGGGAGCCAAAAAAACATAACCACTTTTAAAGATCAATAAATAAATATATTTGTTATTAGAAAATATGCGTGTATATATACATATATATGGGTTTTTTTCCCTGAAAAACGAACAATGTGAAATTTTTTAAATTTTCCACAAAAAATAAATAGATAAAGAAACAAAAAAATAGACAAACACAAACAAACAAATAAGTAAAAGCAACTTGCCTACGTGAACAAAAGGGAAGTGGACAGGAGCGTAATTTTGGAAGAGACATTGCCCATCTCAACAATAACTTAGACATTTCTCCTTAATCAGGTAATTGTTGTTATCAACACAATAATTGATCACTTACAAGTTATGCACAATGATAGACTTGGAAAAATCTGGCCCGATACAAACCTAGCATGATAACATCGTGCCTAGGCTAGGGCTTATTGTGCTGTGTCAGCACGATTCGGTAATTTTATCAGGCATGTCGAGCCTAATGATCCCCAGGACATATCGGCACGATAGCTAAATTAGGGAAATTTAAAAAAAACGTAGTAAACTATCAGATACTATTGAAGGACAAAAGAAGCTCCTTTCATGAGCTTATTTGCAATTGTGGACAAAACATAATCTAAGGAGATTATTGTGCTATCGGATCGAACCTGTCTTATTGTGCCATGCTGTGCCGGCCCAATCATATATCCTAAAGAGCCATGCTTGGGATAGCCCTTGTCATGCTCTCCCCTTCTTGTGCCATGCTAGCATGGCTCGATAAGATCAGGTTTGCACAATTTGTTACCTTTATATAATGACTTATAAGTTATTGCCATTGGTGAGCACATGATTTCTCTCTTAATTGCACACTCTAGATTGGTTTCTTCAAATCCAATAGGTTGATCATATGTTGCCCTTGATCTGATCGGTGCCAACCGCGAGTGATCATTGAATGAAACATTAGAAAATTCGAATACAAGAAAATTGTCAAGAATTAATATAAAAGATAAAATAACAATAATTAAAGTAGTAATAATAGTTACTTTAATAATATTATTTTTTCAACAAAATGAAAAAGAATTAACCTATAAAGGAAACGAAGGGATTGGAGCATGAGAGTAGGTAAACCTACCCCCTACTAACTACAATGTTGTCAAAGTGATTACTGTTGAATAAATGCTAAAATTGATTTTAAACTTTTTATTTTAATATATACTTTACTAATAATGGTATCCCATGACCATGACATAGCGAGTCAGTGGAATTTTTAGGATTTATTTTGCTGTTGATGAAGACATTAGTCGATTATAAAACTTTGAATTATATATATATATATATGTGTGTGTGTGTGTGTGTGTGAGAGAGAGAGAGAGAGAAATGATAGTAACGTAGTTTGACAATAATGATCCCCACGACTATGATATTATGAACTAACGGAATTTTTTTAGGATTTATTTTGTTGGCATTCTTTTTATAGTTAAATTTTTAATTGGCTGTTGTAAAATCTTGCAAGTGTAGGCAAAATAATAGTAAATTTGGTCGTAATTAAAGAATTTTATATATTTTGAGGATGAAAACTTTATAAACGGCAATGTCATTTTTTTACTTAATATAATATTATATTTTAATAAACTTTGAAATCAAATATTATAATTCTTAATGTAATATTATATGATAACATTAATGTAAACTCTACAACAAAATATTCAAAAAATCTTAAATGAATATTACAATTATGTTCATTAATACAAACACTTTCCCTATTGCACTCCCTAAATACTATTCTTTTCATGACATTTTACTCTTATAATCCTAACCAAACAATTAGGACTTGCATGAAAGAGGATACGCCGGAAGGAGTTAGGCTTGAACCCATGCTATAGGTAGTAGGCAAAGCCTGGTGTTGTGTTTATATAATTCAATGGATAATTATAGTAAAAATTTTATATATTTTTTTATTTTTTATATTTAAATTTTATATATTTTAAAATAATTTTTTTAGTTTTATATATTCAGTTTCGTAATATACTAACTCTAATGGTGTACTAACATATTAGTTATTTACTAATATGACATAATAACATATCAATAAATTACTAACATGACAAAATTCGATTGATTGATGTGACGTGATAACGTGGAGAAAATTATGCCAATATGTCATACCACGTGGTACTATTAAATGACATCATGGGAAACCGTGAAAATTAAGACTTATGTATATTATATAATTAAATATATATAATTAAAAAAATTATTTTAAAATATATAGAATTTAAGTGTAAAAAAAATAAATATATAATACTTCGACAGAATTATGCCCATAATCTAACATCACCCAAAAAAATAAAAATGCAATAGAATTTTTTATGCTGTGTGCCCTAAGGTCCAATTAATAATATCCTTGAAGAATGAGGACTACCCTTTATTTAAATATTTCATGCGGGGACAATGGCATATGATAAGTAGTTGCATTGGTGGACATGGACCCCCACAAGCTTCAATGTGCAATGGATCAACAATTTAAGAGTTTTGAGGTGTCTCTTTCCTGAATAAATAATTGCTCACATAGTCATTAATTAAGCTTTGATCTCCAATCTAAAATTGAGGTGAACTATTAACATATGTTTCCTATAATGTTGAAAAATTAATTAGCTTAGTATCCTGACCTTTGTATTGGTCATTGGATGCTTAGGGAATCACTCTGTCCTACTTGTGTTTTGCTTTTGGGCAAACGTTTGTCCTCTTGGGATGAATATGATTAAGGGTTCGTTTAACTAAGCGAGCTCTTAGCTTACATTTTGTATACATAAATAGAAAGTAACAAGTTCGACAATGTTGAAATATACGATCCCATATTGATTAAATAAAGGAAAAAATTATGGATTTGTAAGAATATTAAGTAACATCATCTATCAACTTAAGTTTTTAAGTGGAAATGGGTCATCGATCCTTGGTCATCATCTATCATGGACTCACAACGAATTTAACATGATATTAGAGTCAGTAAACTCACACCTTGCTTGAGTTGAGTCTAGAAGCCCAGTTTGTGGTTAGTTGATATTAAGCCTGAGCACGGAAAGACTCGTGGCCAATTGTTCTCCTCGTTCGAGACTAGAAGAAGAATACCCGATTCGTTGACAGTTGTTGAGGGTAGGTTTTTAATGGCACTGGCAAAATAAATCATGTTGCCATGTAAGGACCAGTGTTAAAATATATAATTTCATATCGATTAAATAAAGAAAAAGTTGTGCGTTCATAAGAAAATTAGATATTATTATCTATCCGTTTAAGTTTTTAAGTAAAAATAAGTCAAATATCTTACAAGTTTATAACGAATTTAACAAGTTTAACAATACTTATGAAAAAAATCTTTTTTTGTGTGTTTATAAAAAAAATACGAGGTATTTGAATTAAGAAATCACTCGATGAGCGCTATTACCAAATATTTTGGAAGGAATTTTCATCCTATCAATATACGGAAATATTTAATGGGTAAAAAAATGGAATGTTAGAAATGAATTAGTTTGATAAAGTAAGATGCAATAATGTTAAAGGAAATCAACATTTTGTCTTGACCTTAAAATTGTGAAGAATGGACTTGAATAAATTTATAAAAGATAAACTGTCCAAGATACATGACGTCATTTTTTCTTGTATTGTCACGACTTACAATAATAACAAAATTAGATACGATTTCTCTTTTTTTTCTTTTAATTTTGCAAAAATGTCTTGAATACCGACCCCGATTATATTCTCCATCAAGTGGTGACGTCATAGATCCATATGGTGCCCCTTGATATATTGCAGTACGGACAAAATACTATGTCACGAAATCCTAATAAAAGAAGAAGAAAATTTTAAGGAAAATAAGAAAATTATTGTAGAAATAATAAAAATTACTTTTTGTTTATAAATCAGTTCTAAAAAATTGAAGGTATCTTATTTAGTTTTAAAAACTTACAATATTATAACACTAAATACTCTGGTTAAATATCATTAATTTTTGTAACAAGTGTACTAATATAACAATTATTTTATCAATATGGTAAAAATATAATGACCAAGCATATTTATGTGTCACCAAGTTACTAAAGTAGCATGATGTGACATGGTAGTATTAATTAACCGCGGTTGATGGGGAGGACTTAATATTGTAAAACGGTTCTAAACTTATATGATTAAATAAGATGCTTTCAAACCTTTAGGATTAACAGATACGAGGAGGCAGATTTTTAGGAATTCTATTTTAATTTTTCCCTTAAAAAAAGCTTTACAAAAACAAAGACAGAAGTAGAATAAATGATTGAAATTTGAATTTCGAAAAATAATAATAGAGTAACTAAAATTATAATAATTATGGATAAATAAAACTCGGGAAAAGAAAGCTCGCTGAGCTGAATGATTTCTCTCTTAATTAAAAAACTCCTGCTCTGCTATTAAGTTTCATCCCTTAAATACAATATAATATTTATTTTTTATTTATTTACATCCGTCCTTGCAACCCAATAATCAAAGACGACTCAATCTCGGTGCTTCTCTCCGTCCACTTTGCTCCCACCAAGACTGCGTTCAGCATGTAAGCTCAGGACGCGTGAGGGCCCACAATCCAAAGATCGTCCTTAGTAATTTCGTGTCACTCTTAAATGAGTTTTATTATTTAAAATCTCGCATCCAATTTAGTCTGTAGGTTGAATTTGAAATCTGCTGTTTATTTCGATGTTTGTTTTCTAATATTTCTTTACGTTAAAATTTTGTATTCTGTTTTAATTTTTGGGGGGTTTTTATGATTTTTTTTTAAATCTTTCAAATGATTTGATGACATGGCGCTTCATGCATGCTGGCAAGTGTCAATGTGAACCAAATGGACCTGCCACATCACTATCTGAAAGAGAGAATAAGTGATATTTTATGAATAAATAAGTAAATCACATTTGTTTTTACTTTGAATATTATTAAATATCATGTTAGTATAAACAAAACTGTCAAATACAACCATTTGAAAAAAGAGAGTAATAATTTGGCATAAAGAGAATATGTACACATACTTAATACGATCCCATCACATGCGCTCAAGCAACAATTTGGTCTACTACAATATATATATATACACACACACATTATTCTACTAGCTAGTTGTCAAATCTCCTTTACAATTTTCTGTTTTATTATGGCTGTCCTGTCTGGGGCTTAATAATTTGTGAGCTTCCCGCCTTCCTTAAGAAATGCCCACATAAAATCTGAAAAGGAGAATAAATCTGATCCGGTGGTTCGGACGTTTAATCAGCTTGATTGATTGATTGATTTATTTTTTTTGTTTGGTTTGGGACAATAAGAATGTGAAAGAATGGACCATGCACGCGTGATTCTACATGCCGGACGGGTCGATAGTGACTTAGTATTGGAAAAACACAACTATAATTCCTAGAAAATATTTTTTTTTTAAAAAGAAGGAAGAAGGAGACGACAGAATCGTTGTCGAGATACGCATGGTAGTCTTGATAATGCGCCATCCATGATAAATTAATCTAAATGACGCATACATATGCGTGTACGTGCCCATCAACACACGGGATCTTTGAGCTCACTAAATTAAGTTTTCTAGTTCAACCATACAAAAGTGAACAACACACTTCTGGCATACAATGGTAATAGTCGACATGCACTCTCATGAAAGAAATTACATATGGGTGCATCTAAGATATTCGGTTAAACATTGATCCAAAACTCTTGTGTAATATGACTGAATATTTTATATGATATTAGAATTAATTAAATTGTAGGCTAAAGTCTCATTGAGCATAAATATGAAACTCAGTTCAGTTGCCACACAAGTATAGGGAAAAAATTGGTATACTCATGGTTAGGTTGTTAGTAAGTTCGATTATAACTCGAGTATAGAAAAAAGATATCCATCTCTCGGTTAGTTGTCAGTTAGTTCATGTGACTCGTGGATGGGTTGCTGAGTAGATTTNTCAGTTAGTTCATGTGACTCGTGGATGGGTTGTTGAGTAGATGTCAAAGTGCACGTGAGAAGTGTGAGTCATGTTGCCATTGGGGTGGTGCTGCGGGTGGAAATTTCACATTAAAAAAGGCTGATAAAATGGTGGTCTGAAATATAACCATACTCGGATATTATGATAGGCGTTAAAAAAAAGGGAAAAAGAGAGGAGAAAAGCTTTAATCATACTTATGATATGAAATCAACTGAACAAATGTTCCTCCTTTGCTTCTCTTTTCCAGACGTAGTACACTAACGCCTGCAATATAACGTGTGTATATATCTGCCGTGGTGCTCCAACAATTAATTAAGTTATTTCTCGGCTTCATACGATATATGGAAAACATTCGTGCTTTAAAAAAAATTGAATGACATGTGAACTTAATAATGTAGAAGGAATTGTATTCTTGATTTTGGACGCTTCAAGAGGCCATCCAAAATTAAGAACCACAAGGATTTGGTGGGTAGCTGTCGATTATATCAAGATTTGATTGTTACCACCAAAAACCCTAATAAAAACCCATTTATATCGGTTTTCCATTGCTTTCTTGATCTTAGGTTTCATCTGTAAAATAAAAAAAATGGTGAATATTTCAATTAAATATAAATTTTAACATCTTTTATGATAAATTAAGTATAAATTTTTTCACATATATTTATTAAATACCAATTATACATTGTTTATTAAACTTATGTTTATTTTTTCGTTAAGTTATCTTATATGACATGTTGATTTTGCTAACATAACTAACGGTAACTTATATGGCACTATAACAACTTGACCGAAAAAATGAACGTCATGCCAAACTCAATACATAATTGATACATGATCAAGATACTATGAAAAATTGTAATATATTTTAAAATATATCAAAATTAGTAAAATAATTTCTCAATGAAAAAAAGGGAAAACTTGAGTAAAAGTAGAAAATTAGGAAGAGGGAGAGAGCACAAATGCAATTTATATACATTTTGAAATTGCCATCGCAGGTATAATTTTAAAAATCGGACTGTGCTAATCAGTTCAACCAGTTTAATCAAGAACTAGCTACTCACCTACTCTGATTCCTATAAAAGACCTAATTATACTTTCAATGAGGTCAACTTCGGTTGAACCGGTCAATTCTCGATTTGACCAATGAACCCAATTGAATCGATGGAAAAATCAACCTATTTAAATTTTCAAAAAAAGATAAAAACCTATTGTAATGTATTTGTTTTATTTTACTTGACTTATATTTATATTTTATGTTAAATTATTATTTTATATAATTGTTATATTAATAATTTTTGTTATAAATTATATTTAAATTATGATATTATGTAAATTCATTAATAATATTATTTATTAATATATGCGGTCCAACCCATTTAACTTTTATGAATCCATGCTTACATCAGTTACTAATCTGATCTAATTTTAAAAACTATAACAATAACTTCCCGTGAAATTAGGAAAAAGAAGAGCAGGAAAAGAGGAAAGGGGAGAAAAGCATCCTTTCAACGAAAGACATGCATCAAAGTCTCACGAACATAACTATAACTTTGTCATAAACAGAAAGAAGCTTGGCCGACAAATTTCTTACGTGCAGAGTAAATTAAATCATTAATTAATTAATTTACTAATTGATTAGTGTCACTCCATGTCATTATATTCTCCACCTGTTCCCCAACAGCACGTAGTCCCTCTCTCACGAAACATGAATCGCGAAACAAGAAAGTACGCCAATCTTCCATTGAAAATCTTGTTACACGCAAAGTGTAATAAAAGTTCGTTCAATTCCGCCAGTTAGGATCAGACCTATCAAAAACTGATTCGACCTAAAATCACAACACAAGAACCATTTTAGGGTTTTCGAGTTGGCTGGGATACTAGGCTGTACTGGCACTTTAAAATAGAAATCAGTGTCAATCCAAAAGTACAAAATTAATATTTATAATAAATAAAAAAAATTAGGAGAAGGATTGAAAAAATGATTAATTATATTTTAATAGTTCATTCAATATTTTTTAAATTAATATAAAATTTAAATTAATCAATCAATTATATCACATAAAAATTTATTTTGAAATATAAAATTATTTAAATTTATTTTTAAAAAATAATTATTTTGTTTGATTTGTGGCCGGTGAAGATTTTTGACATGATTTGAATTTGAATTGACAGAGCTAGTTATGATCCATAAAATTGGAAGAGAACCACTGCTTTACAGATGTTGTCGATGCAAGAGGGTACATACTGTGTTGGTTTTTTTTGGTCCTTCACTAGTAGAAAAGATGCAAGTGTGCAATGCACATATGAATTAAATTTAGAACAATAATGTTATGTTTGGTAGCATAAAATGAAATGGAATCCATTTTATAGAGTAAAACATATTTAATTATAGATAAAATTAGCAATCTTTGAATTTTTCTTATAAAAATGAAGCAATGAAATAGTATGAAATGGTAGCATAAGCATTCTTGAAATATTTTTTTATTTTCTAAGAAAGTCTCATTCCACTATTATGAGAAAAAAAATAATCTAATGGAATTGTAATATGATCTTTTAAAAATACAATTAAGTTAAAAATATGGAATGAAAACTCATTATTGTTCCTTTCAATTCCGTGCTACCAAACGCTATATAAGAGATGTGAATGTGCAACTCCATAGATAGTCCATTTGTTGATCGTACAGGTGTTTCGGCCAGATTGCTTGAATATTATTTTATTTTTTATTTTTTATTTCATAAACTATTTATATTAAAATAAAAGTGGTACTCTTAAACTATTTCTAATGTATTCAGGTTATATCGATGGGATTTAGAAGATAGAAAGAGAAAAAAATGCATTAATTAACTTGAGTTAAATTTTTAATAATTATTTTAAATTGTTTTTTGAAAAAAATTCACAACGAAAGTTTTTAGTGGACTGGGCCGGGCGGCTTGATAAGTATTCGGGCCCTGCTCGCCCCATATCATTCTTGGGCCAATGTATTATTGGCCCATACTGGCCTTCCACAATAATATATTGGGTTGCCGGCGGGCCCAATGAGACCCCGCTGGCCCGATTTGCCAGCTCTAGAATGGACCCTACCGAAACATCTCTTATAAAACAAGTTTCGGACACCTTGTTAAACCATGTTCATAAAATTTTAAAAATATTTAATTGTTGCTCAATAATCAAGTTTATCGTATATGATATGATAGTTATTACTGATTTAGCACAGTTGTTTAGTCAAAATTTAGTGCATTTAAGGTAATGTTTATTACATCAAATATTTTTATGAAAGGTCCTCTAATTTATTGAATATTATAATAAACTCTGTATATATGCATAATCATTGTATTCTCGCCGAATTAGGAGTTCAACGGTATACTACAAATAATATTAAAATCGGAGTTGAAATGATGAAGTCATGAACTACAAAAATTTTTGGCGTGAAATTGTTTATATAGCCACTACGACCCCTTTATGCTAAAAGTGGAGCCAGTTCAGGCCAGTGCTCAAATGTCTTATCAGTATGTACCCAAGTTTTATCAAAATATACGGGGTGTTATTGGTGTTACCTGCACATAGAAATATTAAACGGACTAAACTGAACCGAAAATGAACTGTCCAAAATCAGAATCAACCGAAACTGCTCCTAACCTAGCTCATAACCGTTCTTATTGTATTTGAGACGGTTATGTGATGGTTTAGAAATATGGGCCCGTTAAACTATAATTAACCCATACTGTTATCTTACTAAATCAGCACTAAACANACCCGTTAAACCATAATTAACTCATACTGTTATCTTACTAAATCAGCACTAAACAATTTAGAAACGGCGCAAACCTATTGAAAACTGGCTTTGCTGAGCCCGAACTACAAAAAATCATATAAATCAATGGTTGGATTTTGTTGAGTCAACTTTAAATAAAAAAGATTGATAGTTCACAGCCAGATTGACCTATTTATAAACAGTTCCGTGTCGGTTCATATTTGTTTGAACCGTTGCCAATAACTAGACCAACCCGCTAAGCAAATTGATTGAATTATAACTAGATCAAATTATTCTAGACCCGTTTTAAACCGGCACAGATCGCACTTTTAACAACACTAACTGCACATATCCTTAGTTAATCTTTCAAATGGAAATATAGACAACTGTGTAAGTGGTAATTTACACACGATAAACATCAAAAGAAATCGTCATCGTTGTATTATTACTACTAAATTACTGTAAAATTAGTATTTTATGGATCAAATGTACTATAATTTAACATTGTTGTATTTGTTAAGTATTTTAAATTATTAGAAAATTAAATAAACATATAATATATAATATTATGATATCCTGTATTATATAAAATTAATATATATTATCATATCTCGCTTTTTCCTCCTCTGTTTATTCTTTCCTCTCTCCACGCACCTTACTCCCGCTCGTCCTTCCCTCTGTCCCGCATCTAGCAAAGGTCAAACTTTGAGATTTTTATGAGTTTGGGGTGGAGCCGCCTCCCTGATCGGAGAATTCCATCCGTCCCTGCCGTACAGTGATCGCATGGAAGTGATGGTGGCTTGGGAATTTGTTTTTCCAAAAAAGATAATTACAGCCCGTATCTTACATCTAATGATATAAAATGAGTCATAATATCATCCAATTCTATGAAATTTGGATCGATTACCGCCAACCTAACACACTCTAAATGTAATCAGCAGAATCATTACCCAAAAGCCATAATGGTCCTTTTTCTGATAAGCCTCTGTACCGGACTATGATCATCCGATGGACAGGAATTATAGAGGACCAAATATTATGTTTCTAATTCAGTTTTATATTTCCATTTGATTTCAAAGTTTGGTCGCAGTATAATGGGATTGCTCTTTTTATCTGTTCTAAATGACCAAAGTTTGGTCGCATCTATGTCTGTCTCTCTCTCTATATATATGCTCTTACTGGTCAGAAGCTAAATGTGCATCAATTAATCCAGATTTGAATCTGCACAGACTGTTAAGCGGTGAAACCCTCACCATGTAAATTCTTTGGATGGCACTGGGTCCAAGTGCAGCTCCTTCTAGTGCCATCAGAATTAAAGTGGCTTCTTCTCTCTTGATCGAATTGTTGGCTTTAAACCTGCGGATAGTCAAGCTCTACAAATCGGTGATATTAGTCCAACCAGTTATTTTTCCTGCGGTTCTTCAATGATCTAGTGCAAATGGAATCTGATTTTACTTACCAGACGGAACACCCGGAAACTCAAAGAAATTTCTCCAGAAAGATTTTTCTTTTATATATTGTAGCAATTGCCTTGGAGATGTTAGAATTGAAAATAACATTTCGAGGTTTTCCTCTATTTAGAGTCATTCTTGATATTCAATCGTTCAATGAGTCGATTCCTAACCGCAATTTCCAATCCCGTTGCCCTCGCTGTGTCATTCAAGGCGAAAGTCTTCCTAGAATCCATGCAACAAGGCAAGCCAATGTACTTTTAGTCACCAAGCCAGAAGACACGAAATATGCTGGGGGTTTTGTTAGAAGTCCAGGTCAATGCAATATTACGGGATTCAAAAATCATTTCACGGGACAGCTTGAACATCTTATCAGCTGCATCTTGCAGGTTGATTGATATTCCAGTCGCCTATGATACTCGTTATTAGTAGTTGACAAGTGCATCCATCATACAACCAATGGCACAAGTAAAATCTTCTATTAAAAAAGTATGACTAAGGACATCTTTAACCATCTAATTGAATCGGTCAAGCTGGTTTATCGGGAGTCTTTTGGATCTTCGGGTGTTCCATCTAGTTCATGAACTCAAATTCCATACACACCATAAGATAGAAATCTAGGGTACTTAAACAAAGACTCGAGCTCCCCTGATTATGTCATTCAGGTATTCTTGTACTAAACCTGATCAGTATGTGGATTCGATCTCTCCCCAGACCAGAAGCCAAATTAGCATCCGTTCCTCTGTGAAGAGGAACTCTGCTGAGGGATTCTTTGCGGATTTTGTGCAATGCTATGCAATTCCTTCTTGATATTAATAAAATTCACACATTAAAGAACAAAAATTAAAAAATGTATCTCTGAAAGGAAGGGATCTTTTCTGAATGTGGAGCTTGTTAAGTTTTTCCCCTTTGTACAGAGTAAAAGTAGCAAGTGAAAGGTAAGCTTATGGATGACGGTCCACAGCTTTTTTTTCTTATTCCTTTTCCTTTTTCCCGGTGTTAGAAACTCAGTTGACATTAACTGATTCAAGTTCCACCACTACTACTAATCCACTTAAAGGTGAAACTCTATGAATCATAAATTTTCCCAACCATAAGACATGAACTCAATACCTTATCTTATGAAAAATATATGAAACCACCTTCATTATAGCCAACTCATGGATTCCTCGCTTTGATTCTAATAGCTAAGCACAAAGTGACTTCCTACTTGGATGTGATTCGTAAATTTTACAGAGTCCTAGGAGGGCAATCAATCGGGTTCCAGTGCCCCTTTAAATCTATGCACGTTCCTACTACTCTCCTAATTCACTAAAACAATCTTTGCCATATCTATTTTGGCTTTTCACAGGCTAAGAAAATAAGGTCCCATGTTTTCACTTTACTCAGATTTCAGGCGGAGGCGACAAGTAGAGTGTGGTGAGCGAGTTTTACAGCAAACCCTTTCCTTAGGTTTTTATGATATCATAGTACAACTAAGAATACTCCTTTTTCGATCCTTTTCAGCAGCTTCAACTATGTTTGCTAAAAAAATTAGTTTTTCTGCTTCTTCTCTGTTCAACAACCTTCCAACTATTCCCATAAAACTAGATGGGTCAAATTTTTACCTGTGGTGAAACATGCTGGTGCCTATTCTTGAGGCCTACAAGCTGCTCGACCATGCTAAAGTATATATATTCCACTGCCACCTAATGCCGTCACAACAAAATAGGGAACAAGAATAGTATTTCTCCTAAGTCGGAATATGAAACATGGCGTGTCAATGATCAACTTTGTCTTGGTGCTATTTTTATTTCTATTAATGCCTGACATCATTCTTCAGCTTGTTGACATACGATCTGCAACAGAGGCATGGTGCAAACTGCAAACTTTGTTTGTGATATGGTTCTGATCCGGAAGAGGGACTCACCCGGCTGGGAGACTCTGGTTACACGAGCCCAACTGTTGCAAACGGACTGGCAAGACAAGCCTGAGCTGGGCAGGGTTGCTCGGGAAGGCTCTCCGATAGTGAAGTCAATTAATAATACAGGGAGGATTACGAGTAAACTACCGAGAGCCTTTCTGAGTATCCAAGTGGAACTTATCTTTTCTTCCACGGTGTGGAGTAGGGGCAACTCCAATCCTACGTGCGCGGAATGCATCCTGAGGCGAAAGAACAACCAGCACAGAGTCACCCCAATCAACGGCCCCCAACTCCCCAGTGCGAGGTTGGCCCTCCACCCAAGATCATCGATGTCACTTTTGGTGGCCTCGACGTGCCCCCAATAGGAGGCTGACAGATGAATGAAACACACCACCTATGAACGTGCCAAAGAAACATGCCTCTACGTCCCAACCCCTTGATGATGCCAAGTGGTCACACTCCATATCGATGGATTTGATATCAAACGGGTACTCATTGATAGGTCCCATGTGTGGCTTCTACATACCATCTTAAAGTCAAGTTCCCCACTCTGGCTAGGGTGGGCGAAATTTATGGCTACCAGCGAATTACCAGGGAATGTTATGTCAATGCTCTTAAGGAAACTCTACAGGCCTTATGACAAGGGTACTACAAGTAGCCCTAGCAGCACACGGCAGCCCACATGCATTGACATGGAGTTTCATTAACAAGCCATATGGGCCGGGCCGGTCAGACTTATTGATTGAATCCTCATATAGAGATCACGGGATATTCATATAGTTACAGCTGAACCAATTAGCTTTTTATGTCAATGCTGTTGTCAAAACTTCCCGTTCACATTATCAAAATTTCTAACAAATGCAATCAATGTTAGACATAAAAAAGAATCAAAGGTTGGAAAGGATATTGCTTCACATATGCATATATAGATCATTGATCCTTAACCGGCCGACAAGAAAGGATTTAATAATTAAGAACGAATGCCCTGGAGAGTACGCACATAGGAAAAAGATGGGCATTTATATATATATATATCTGATGACCACACGACAACCCTAGGAAAAAGAGGCATTATTCCGTGGGTCATGGGTGTGATCTTCCCGTTCATCTTTCTGGCAAGTACATCACTGATAGGCTTGTAATTAGAGCAGAAGCTCGTCGAAACCATTTCCAGCAACAGCAATTCTATCAGATGCAGACTGTAAAGGTCAGAAATTTATATACATATATTCATCATATTATACATGATCATATAAACACTTAAATATGTAGACATACCTATAGCTAATTACCGACATATTGTATTGCCATGGCCCAAGTTTTCCCGATCAGTCACTGCAGGACAGCTTCCGGCAATAAAATTACGTACTTATGCATGATCATTGGAGTATTTAGACCAATTTGCATTTATTAAGAGGACCGCATGCATGCATTTCTGCAAACTAGATTTGCCCTTTAACTCAAAATTTTTCCACTTTTATGCCAAAAAAATTATTCTAATCCATGCACAAAAATCTAATATATTAGTTAAGCAAAGTTCTGTTCATCAAAGAAAAGCTGAACCACATGTTGAATATATAACACCAGCCTTCAGCAATTTTAGATTTTTTTTTTCTGTGGCTAATGAGGAGTCTAAATGGGTTAATTATAATAACAATATTTTGTACGCAAGTAAAGAGAAAACATTAGTCGAACTCGTCCTGATTAACCAACTAATTTAATTATTAGATGAATGTTATGAATAAATCAATCAATCAATCAATTGCAAATGAATGGAAATAAAAAATCAAATAAGAAAAAGGAGAGATGCTCCATGAGGTAAGCAAAATAATAGGGGAAAGGGAAAAGGACTCACATGAAGGAATCGGAGTAGGACCACTTGGCGGACTGGGGTGCAGAACCCGTATACTCACCTGCTCCGCCGTCACCATGAAAACCAGCGCCGCCAACGGCGTCAACGTGCACGAAATCATCAGCACCAGCTTGACCTTCCGTTGGCCAATGGCGGAGATCGGTGTGGCCGCCCTCTTGGTCCCTGCTGGCCGGCCTGTCCAACAATTCGCCTCGTCAACAGCGGCAAGTTCGGTCTCTTGCAGCTGAACCGCCGGCTCCTGTCCCGGCATTATAATTAATTATAGGATTTCAAGAATTTTACTCTTTATAGTATTGATTAATTAGTTCAAATAAGAATTGATTAATATCCGCTAATCTTTAAGAAGCAAGACCATGCAACTGTAAAGAGGACAGTAGTTTATGCTCGAACTAGATAAAAAAATAATATAAATGGAAAAAAAGATATTGTGAGATTAATACAACTATAAATATAAGGCTCATTTGAGTATTTGTATATTTACTGATCTGTTTATTCATCCAAAAATATTTACCGGTGTAAGCCATCGAAATCAACTACCTATTCCATAGGCCACAGCACCTCTGCATTCTTTTTTAGTAAAATTACACTTAAATTTTATAAATGTTAGATGAGTCATTAAATTCTCAAAACATCCTTTTTAGTATTTAGATGTTTGATTTTATTACATTGATAATTCCTATATGTGACTCTTCATAATGGTCATATTAATATAATAGTTATCTCTCAATATGGCGATCTTCATGCCGATATATCATGCTAACACGCAAAAATATGATGATTTGGCATTTTCTTTACATGACCTGATGATATAGTACAAATTTGTTGATATATCATGCCATGTAAGTATTAACAAATGGTAGTCTCATCTAATATTTAACAACAGTTGATTGTTTAAATTTAATAATATAATACAATTGTACATTTAGAACTAAATATAATATTTTGATATTTTTAAAATTTATTTATAAAAATAGATAAACTTTTAGGATTTAACTTTTTTTTCAATTTTATTAATGGAAATTTAGTAATTTAAGTGAGAATGTTAAATCTATCATATTAAAACCTTATTTTCCAATACATCAAATAAAAAGTCTACTATAATAATTTGCCCAATTTCAAGATTCAGCAGCAAAATTTTTCATTGAAAATAGAAAATCTAAACCTAGATTTTAAAGATATATAAAAATCTATATAGTTCAACATATTTATACATTTCCCTCTGAATGCTGTAAAACATGCCCATAATTTAGTTGGCTATGTAAATACCAACCAAATCACTATACAACGGAAATAAAAATAATAAAACTTAATCTGTTTCCCTTAATGCAGTATGATCAACAATAAAAACTTAGACCTAAAAATATAATTCATATATTTTGCTCAATAAATAAAATGAGTATATATGTGCATCTCTTAGGAGCAATTTACAAACCCTTTTTCTGTGACTAGTAGAAGAAAACTTTGTAGCAAATTTTATGTAATACTATACAAAATTTTGGTAAGAAAAAATAGAAATCAGGGTAAATTACATCAATGGTACCCCCAAAAAAATTAGGTGAAGTGCCTCATTGGTACAAAAAGGAAATTCTTTACCTAATTGCTGTAGAATCTTTTAAAACCGTCCTTAGCTGATGCATTCTAATAAGATTGCCTCCTCTCTTCGTCGTCTCCTCCCACGGAGGGGTGAGTTTGTTCTTGTTTCGAACTTCAATATGACTCAATTTCAAACCCATTCTTTATGGGCCAAAGCAAGAGAACTAGGCCCACGTTTAGATTTATCCAGTAGTGCTTTTTTTTTTCTTTGGATGAAAATGTATATCTTGCCTGTTCTGTCGAGATGTTTGATAGGTGATAAAATGGAGAATTGAATAGATTCATGTGACAGAAATATGGACTAATATGCTCAACTTTACTGCATTAGCTGCTTATTCATCAATGAAATTCTTCAACGTAGACCAAAGTTACACATTTTAGCCTCTTCAATTAATGTGTCAAATTATATGTAAATCTTTTTTTGTTCGATCCTGCAAATCAAACGATAAAGCAAGACCCAGAGCCCCCTGAAATTGGACGTAAAAATGTAGCAATATACTGCTCATGGACTAAAGGAGTACAAAAATGGACTTATTGAAGAAGGCTACAACTATGGGCTTGGGCTGGGCTTTGCAATTGCAATTCAGGGCTCAATTTCCTTTTTCTTTTTAGTTTTTATATAATTTTTCAACAAAACAATGGTCTTATCAGGCTAGGTTGAACAGCACGATAAATAGGAGTGCCCTGCTCAGGCAGGACTTCTCAGGCAATTTGCTATGCCTTGTTTCCGAGAATTAGAAGGGATCTTGTAGGACCCAAGTTCTCATCGAGGAAGGCAACATATGTTGGGCTCATCCAAAGGCCCCCATATACTCCAAGTCAACCCATCTGTCAACCCCTTAATGCTCGAACACGGAAATGGCTGCCAAGCGGACCCTCGATAGCGTGGCAGCCCGGGAAAGGATCGAGGGAAGGAATGCCAAAGGATCAGTGGGATATATATAGGGCGAGGGCCAAGCTAGAAGGGAAGGCGAGCTGGACTTCCCAACCTCCTTGAAGACTCGGTCAGGGAGTGAGCTGGCCGCCCTAACCGCC